>CANTUR010000559.1:600000-1054580 GCA_947683625.1 Mallotus nudiflorus
TTATAAATAAATACATATTCATACCATTTTCAAATACAAATTCTTAGAGTATTTAATATCCAAACAAATTAATACACTTCCAAAAATTATAACACCACTACTGCAGTTTCTAGAATATAATTCAAAGTTCAGAATATACATTTGCATAAAATAGTCGGGACTGAAGAACACCGGCGAGGAACTCTACAACTAAGGTCTGATGATATGGAATCTCCTGAAAAAAAATAATTGAGGGGGGTCAGACCTCACTGAGTGAATTATTATACTATATATACATGCAAACTAAGCCATAACAATCAGGCATTCTTATATATATATGTATATACACACATTTCACACGAATGCCAAACTTTGCTTTTACAAATATACTAAATGTAGAAAATGCTTGTTTTAATTCATGAAGGATCCATAGAACCCTAAATAATAACAACCTCAAACAATCCCATCATCACTCTAGCCATACAGGCTCACTTGATTCCAAATAGAACACTTATTCCAATCTGGACAACAGATTGGCCCCGAGACACTAAGTCGACCGAGCTCCAGCAATCTGGCTGTCAGTGTGATTGGCCCCGAGACACTTGGTCAACTGAGCTCCAGCAATCACACTATCTATCACCTCACATCTCAATCAACCCAATAGATCATTCAAGTCACTTATGGACAGTAGACTGGCCCCGAGACACTAAGTCAACCGAGCTCCAGCAGTCTGACTGTCGGTGTGATTGGCCCCGCAATCACACTATCTAACATACCATTAATCTTAGTCAAATCAATTAAATCAATTATAATCACCCAATTTTAGCTCTCACTCAATCCTTATCTATCACACCGGTACGTACACGGTCCTAGTGCTGTCCACTAGGAAGCACGTTCTATTGATATCCTTCACTTCGAATAAATCATTCATTCGGAAAATAATTAATGAAGAACAATATTCATAATAGTAAAACCAACCATATATATATACATACCAAAAATATACCTAAAATATACCCAGTATATTTCAGGTATATATATATATATATATATATCAAATAAAATACGAAATAAACTAAAGATAAATCATTAATATAGTTAAAAACAATTTAAATGAGTAACAATAATATAACATGCATTATCTTAAAAATATATTTAAATATGCAAAAGATATACTCTAAGTACACAAATCATTTAATAAAACATTTATGTATAAATATTCACTTAAATACGTGTTTGTGTTTAACATATATTCACAAATATACTAAAAATAAACCTAATTATCTAGCATGCATATATCAAAAATAAACCCTAAATATACCACTAATGTGTTAGGTTTAATTTAATAATAAAACATGTATTTATTTGGAAATAAATAAAAAATATACCAAAAATAAACTTAAAAATAATTTAAGTATAGGTTTATAATTTAACATGCAATTATTTAAGAATAAACCTAAAATCTACTGAAACTATACCTAAAGTATACTAATCATTTAATAAAATAATTATGTCTAAGTGTACATTTTAAAACATGTGTATATTACTCAAATGTATTAAACCTAAACCTAATTGTTTAATGTGCATATATCAAACTAACATGCATAATTATTTAATATACATATATATAGAAATGCAACCCTAGATATACCAAAAATATTATAATTTAAATCCCTTTTAAAACATACAATGAAAATGAAAAATTCTAAATAATGCACCCTATATGCAGTGCATATATATACAGTATAATAACTCACATGTTAGCGCTCCACGAGACAAACTCGCCGGGCTTGATCTGTTAGGCCTCGGTCTCGGCATAGCTAGACAAACAAATGACAACATGAAATCAGAATAAATTTAATGAAAATCCTAAAGATTCGATCTAGAATTTTAGACACAGATTTAGAATAGGAATTTGACTGGACATCACGTTTTACGATAATTCTACCGAAAATCCGGTAGAACCTCCCCTGTAAAACGGACATCTCTCCACTCAAAGAGTAGAGCCGGTCCTGCAAAGAAATACACTTTGGAATAAACACAGGATTACAACCAAAATCCCTCGATCGAACTGCAAACTACAATTTACCGACCGAGGTTCACAATTCACAGAATATTTATAAAATACCAAAAATGTCCTTATATAATAAAAATACATTTTATAAATTCAAATTACGTAATTAACCCTAAAACATACTGAAAATCAACAAAAACCCATTTATTTAGAAAAATAGTATATTATATATAATTTGAAAATAATTTACGAAAAATAGTTTTAATTAGTTAAAAATACTAAAAATTTGCAGAAATCACTTTTATACCCTAAATAACTATTAAAACCAATTTAATTACATTTTTAACCAATTTAGTATAAAATTACCAAAATACCCCTATATATATATATATTCACTATAAATTTTTAAAAATTCACCAAAAATTATATAATTACTCAAAAATTAATTTATCAACATATAATTCAATAATATAAATAAATATACTCAATTTACCAATTTATTTCAATTAAAAACATAATTAACCCTATTTTTCAAAATTACGTAAACTTAATAAATTCCAAATAAATACATAAAAATTCACAAAAATTACAAATAAATTTCTATAATTCATTTCAACTCCTATAATCACCATAAAACACAATTTCATAATTTAATTAATTAATTTTCGAAAATTAGAAAATAATAATAAAATAATCAAAAATTCACAAAAATAAAAATAAATTCCAAAAATTATAAAAATTATAAAAAAAATTACAGAATGTATATCAAGCTTCCAGGAGCAAATTTTGTGAAGGAAGTTTTCATGAATCAATCAAATTGATGCTAAAAAAAAATTTGAAACCCAAAATGGCTGATTTGAAGAAATTGAAACCTAAGCAATTCTAGACCAAATCAAGTGAAACAAAGCTTGGAATCACACTCACCAAAGCTCAAGGAGAAGATAGAGACCAACGGCATCAAATTTGGTGGCCGAAAAGTGCTTGGTCGGAGCTAAGTCGATTTTTGACTCCTTGATGAAAATCCGGCCAAAACTCGCCGGAAAAGAGTGTTTCAAGTGGTGGAAATGGCTGGAGGTGGAGGAGGAAGGCTGAGGGGCATAGTAACAGCAAGAAAACCAGCTAGAAAGTGGCTGGAAATGGTGGAAAATGTTTTGGGAGGAAGAAGATGAAGGAGGGGGCAAAACTGTAATTAAGGCAACTTTTGTTTTTTTTTATTAAAATTTGTGTATATATGTATACATATATATATGTCCACACTATATTATAGTAATATATATATTCCCACACACAAATAATACTCACCACACAAATATTTTTAATATATTTAATAATTTATACACTTAAAATTAATTAATTAATTAATACAAAAATTAAGGAATAAAATTAAGGAAATTAATTAAGCTCTAATTAAGTTAAATAAGTACACATATATACAATTTATTTTATCACTTTAAAATTATATATGAGTTCATGCAAATTCATAAAACTAGTCAAAATAAATAGTATTAAATTATTTACGTGTCAATTTCCCCGAAAATACAATTTTCGGAAAAATTTTACGTAAAGTACTTAAAATAATATAAAATAATTAAAATTAGCTTTAATCAAACAACAAACTCATAAAATATCATAAATATATATACAAAAATTATTAACACTGCATATCCCGATGCAGTATAAAAATATTTAAAAACTCGGGATATTACAGCCGGGGCGGAAGAAATCCGGCGTACAGGCCTGCCACTGAGGTCTGAAGAAGAAGACTCTCCTAAAAAATGGTCAACAGAGGGGAGTCAGACCTCACTAAGTGAATTACTATAATATATATACATGCATACTAAATGCCAATGCATACAATCAAAAGTATATATATAATATGTATATATACAAGCAATTACATACAGATGCAATAAAATCTTTTTATATATTTTATTGAAAATCATCGTTTATGAAGGATCAAATAGAACCCTAGAAAATCGCAACCTCAAAACAGTGTTAGACAACACTCTAGCCACACAGGCTCACTTATTCCAAAATATTCACTTATTCCATTTAGACAGTAGACTGGCCCCGAGACACTAAGTCAACCAAGCTCCAGCAGTCTGACTGTCAGTGTGATTGGCCCCGAGACACTTGGTCAACCGAGCTCCAGCAATCACACTCCCAAATCACATCACACATCAGATAAATCAATCCAATCAATAACCTCAAACTGGTTAGTACTATAGCCTAAATGCTATAAGTGTACCGGTACGTACTTGGTCCTAGTGCTGCCCACTAGGTAGCACGTTCTATCGATATCCTTCATTAAAATATAAAGCATACATTCATAAAAATAAATGATGCATGAATTTAAATGTAATAGCAATAATAACCATATATATACTAGAAATATACCAAAAGTAAACCAGGTATATTTTGAGTATATATACGTCAAAAAAATCCAAATAGATTATAAAATAAACTGAAAATATATTCAAAAATATTTTAAACCTAATTTATTAGCAAATCATGCATATAATTTAAAATATACCGAAAATAAACCAAAGATAAACTAAAAATAAACTTAAGTAATAATTAAACCATTTATGCATATTTAATCAAAATAAAACATACATTTCTAAATCATGCATCCTAAAGCATATATATATATAATAGTAACTCACACTTAGTGCGCTCCTCGAGATGGGTCCGATGGGCCTGGTCCACTAGGCCTCGGTCTCAGCGCAACTAAACAAACAATAAATAACAGACATCATAATAAACCTAACAGAAAATCCTAGAAACTCGATCTAGAATATTAGACACATAATTAGAATTAGGGTTCGACCGGACATCATGTTTTACGAGAATTCTATTAAAAATCCAGCAGAACCTCCCTTGTAAAACGGACATCTCTCTACTCAAAGAGTAGAGTCGGCCCTACAAAGAAACACACTTCGAAAAACAGACACAGAAACACACCCACAACCCCTCGGTCGAACTCTAAACTACAGTCTACCGACCGGGGTTCACAATAACAGAACAATTATGGAAATACCAAAAATAGCCTATATCATAAAAAATACATTTTATAAGTAGAAATTACGTAATTGACCCTAAAACACAGTAAAAACCGATAAAAACTCATTTATTTAGAAAAATCGTCTATTATATATATAATTGAAAATAATTTATGAAAAATAGTTTTAATTAGTTAAAAATACTAAATAATTTGTAGAAATCATTTTTATACCTTAAATAACTATTAAAACCAATTTAATTACATTTTTAGCCAATTTAGTATAAAATTACCAAAATGCCCTTATATATATAAATATACTAAAATTACTCCAAAAATTCACCAAAAATAATATAATTGCACAAAATTAATTTTCTCAACATATTTATCAATAATACCAATAATTAAACTCAATTAACTAATTAATTTCAATTAAAAACACAATTAACCCTATTTTCTCAAAATTACATAAACGAATTAAATTCAAAATAAATACATAGAAATTCATAAAAATTCCAAATAAATTCCTATAATTCATTTTAACACCTATATTTATCATAAAACACAATTTCATAATTTATTTAATTAATTTCCAAAAATTAGAAAATAATATTAAAATATTCAAAAATACCCAAAAATCAAAACAATCTCCAAAAATTCTACAAAAATTTACACATGAAGATTTAGCTACTAGGATCAACATTTATTAAGGGACTTTTCATGAATCAATCAATTTTAAGTTCAAAAAATTCAAGAAGCTAAAATGGCCGAATTAAAGATTTAGCTCAAACCTCAACAACCACTGGTTTTCAGGCCAAAAGGAGCTTAGAATAGGGACCACCGGAGCTCAAGGAGTCGATGAAGACCGGCAGTGTCAAAAATGGTGGCCGAAAACATGATCGACGGCGAAGAGCTCCACTTGCTGCCACCGCGAATTCCTGGCGTTCCAGCGGGCTTCCGACGGCCTGGTCACGTCGGAGAGGAAGAGGAAGGAAGGGGGAGGAGGTTAGCGGCAGCTAATGGTGGCAAAGGGTGGTCCGGAATGGTGGAACGGGAGGCGTAGTGAGGGTAGGGCGTCGGGAGAGAATGTCACGACCCAAAACAGAGGCCATGACCGACGCTAAGGAACGGGAATTCTTTCGAATCCGGAACCCGTAGCAAGCCTAAAAATAAAATAAAACATGCAATAATAGTAACAATATATAATGCAGCGGAAATAAAAATCATAAATATCACAATAACATATGCACCAACTGGATTTAAATCAAATCCTCATCATTACATATATATAAACTCTTTTAATACAAATCCAGTTCAAATATAATACAACATCTCTCTAACAATTTAACGACTACTGAAATTCTAGATAAAATAAACCCAATACTCAGAGAAGCAGTTTACACAAAGAAGCCGGGGCGAAAGAAATCCGGCGTACAGGCCTGCTACTGAGGTCTGAAGATGATGACTCTCCTGAAAAATAGTCAACGGAGGGGAGTCAGACCTCACTGAGTGAATTACTATAATATATATACATGCACACTAAATGACAATGCATACAATCAACAGTACATATCTAATATGTATATATACAGACAAATACACACAGATGCAATAAAATCATTTTATATATTTTTACTGAAATTCACAGTTTATGAAGGATCAAATAGAACCCTATAATATCGTAACCTCGAAAATAGTGTTAGATGACACTCTAGTCATACAGGCTTACTTATTCCAAAATATTCACTTATTCCATTTAGACAGTAGACTGGCCCTGAGACACTAAGTCGATCGAGCTCCAGCAGTCTGACTGTCAATGTGATTGGCCCCGAGACACTTGGTCAACCGAGCTCCAGCAATCACACTCCCAAATCATATCTCACACATCAAATAATCATATCCAATCAATATCCACAAATGGTTAGTAATATAGCCTAAATGCTATAGGCGTACCGGTACGTACTCGGTCCTAGTGTTGCCCACTAAGTAGCACGTTCTATTGATATCCTTCATTAATAAACATAAAACATTCATTCACAAATAAATGATGCATGAATTTAAATAAAATAACAATATAAGCCATATATATACTGGAAATATACCAAAACTAAACCAGGTACATTTCGAGTATATATACGTCACATAAATCCAATTAAATTACAAAATAAACTAAAGATATATTTGAAAACATTTTAAACACAGTTCATTAATAAAACATGCATATAATTTAATATATACCAAAAATAAACCAAAAATATACTTAAATACAAATCACATTATTTATGCATATTTAATCAAAATGAAACATGTATTTTTAAAATCATGCATCCTAAAGCACATATATAGAAAATAGTAACTCACACTTAGTGCGCTCCACGAGATGGGTCCGATGGGCCTGGTCCACTAGGCCTCGGTCTCGGCGCAACTAAACAAACAATAATGATACAAATCAGAATAAATGTAACAGAAAATCCTAGAACTCGATCTAGAATATTAAACACAGAATCGAAATTAGGGTTCGATCGGACATCACGTTTTACGAGAATTCTATCAAAAATTTGGCAGAACCTCCCCTGTAAAATGGACATCTCTCTACTCAAAGAGTAGAGCCGGCCCTACAAAGAAATACACTTCAAAAAACAGGCACAACAACTCATCCACAACCCCTCGGTCGGACTCCAAACTACAGTCTACCGATCGGGGTCCACAATCACAGAATAATTGTAACAATACCAAAGATACCCTTATATCACAGAAATACATTTTATAGTATAAATTACATAGTTAGCCTTTAAACACAGTAAAAACCGATAAAAACTCATTTTATTAGTAAAACCGTATATTATATATATAATTGAAAATAATTCACGAAAAATAGTTTTAAATAGTTAAAAATACTAAATAATTTGTGGAAATCATTTTTATAACTTAAATAACTATTAAAACCAATTAAATTACATTTTTAGCCAATTTTGTGTAAAATTACCAAAATACCCCTATATATATAAATATACTAAAATTACTTCAAAAATTCACCAAAAATTATATAATTATCCAAAATTCATTTTATCAACATATTTATCAATAAAATCAATAATTAAACTCAATTTACCAATTAATTTCAATTAAAAACACAATTAACCTTATTTTCCCAAAATTACATAAACTTAAATAATTCAAAATAAATACATAGAAATTCATAAAAATTCCAAATAAATTCCTATAATTCTTTTAAACACCTATAATTATCATAAAACACAATTTCATAATTTAATTAATTAATTTCCGAAAATTAGAAAATAATATTAAAATATTCAAAAATACCCAAAAATCAAAATAATTCCCAAAAATTCTACAAAAATTCAAAAATGAAGATAAAGCTACTAGGATCAACATTTTTTAAGGGACTTTTCATGAATCAAACAATTCAAAGTTCAACAAAATCAAAAACCCTAAAATGGCCGAATTCGAAAATTCAAAACCTAAGCAAATCAAGACCATTTCAGCTCAAACCAAAGCTAGAATCACACTCACCGGAGCTCAAGGAGAAGAAAGAGACTGGTGGTGTCAAAAATGGTGGTCGGAATCGCGAGGTGTGAAGAAATGCAACTTTCAGCCAAAAATGGAGGAAAGGAAGCTAGCCGGTGCCGGGGAAGGAGGCTAGGGGCGGTGGAGCAGTTGGTGGCACACCGACGGTAGGTGGTCGGGATTTGCAGCGGGAGGGGGAGAAGGGACAGGTTCGAGAAGAAAGAAGCAAGAAGAAGAAGAAGAAAATAAAAGAAAAGGAAAGAAAAAGAAAAAGAAAAAGAAAAGAAAAAAAAGAAAAATAATTTTAATAAAATATTTGGGAAAATCACACACCACACACTTAATATTTAATATTTTTTAAAAAAAATCTAATAATAAATGAAATTAATTAAATAACAATAAAACTAATAAATAAATAATAAAATATTAGGGTAATATTAATAAAACCCTAATTAAATAAATAATTACACACATATACGGTGTTTAATATTTTAAAATATGTATGAGTTCATGCAAGTCCGTAAATATATTTAATATAATTAGTAGTAAATTATTTACGTGAAAATTTCCCCGAAAATGCAAGTCCTGGGAAAATTTTACGTAAAGTACTTAAATAATAATAAACAATTAAAAATTTAATTTTAATTAAATAAAAGCTCATAAAGTATCAATATCATATTTAAAAATTATTAACACTGCATATCCCGATGCAATATAAAAATATTTAAAAACACGGGATATTACAGAGAAGAAGAAAGAGGGAGGGGCAATTCGGTAATTTGGCAATAAATTTTGATTTTTGACATATAATATGTATATATATATATGCTTTACACTATATATTAAAATAATATAAAATCACACACATTAAATATACACCACACACATATAATTTAATATTTTAAAATTTATACACTTAAAAATAATTAAATAATACTAAAACTAATAATAAATAATAAAAATATTAGGGTAATTATTTAAACCCTAATTAAATAAATAATTACACATATATTCATTATTTAGTACTTCAAAAATATATATGAGTTCATGCAAGTCCGAAAATTTATTTAATATAATTAATACTAAATTATTTACGTAAAAATTTCTCCGAAAATGCAAGTCCCGGGAAAATTTTACGTAAAATACTTAAAATAACATAAAATAATAAAAAATTAATTTTAATTAAATAACATCTCATAAAATATCATAAATATATACAAAAATTATTAACACTGCATATCCCGATGCAGTATTAAAATATTTAAAAACACGGGATATTACAATATATATATATATATATATATATATATATATATATATATATATATACAAATCAAAGAACACATAAAGAAAACGCAGTGAACCTTCCTTTCCCACTCGCATGTTCGATCCTACATCGTCACCTTCTTCTTTCACTTCTGCGGTCACCGGAACGCTAAAATCGACAGTGATAGCAAGAGCTTCTCCCTCGCCGTTAATCATTTTCTGGCTACCATTTCGAGTATTTTTTGTGTCATTCAACTCCTCTAGCTCCGGTGATCTCGATTCCAAGCTTTGTTTTCTAGAATTCAGAGACGAATTCTTGTAAGGGGGGAAGACTGTAATAACCCGAGATTTTATACATTTTTAAACTGCATCGGGATAGACATTGTTAATAATTTTAATATATATATTTGACTATTTAATTATTTTGTTAATTATTAAAGTTATTTTTAATTATTTTAAGTTTTCTACGTAAAATTTTTTCGAGAATTATATTTTTGGGAAAATAAAACCTAAACAAATATTTATTTATTTACATTAGTCCATTTTATTAAATTGCATGATTCCATATATATATATATATATATAGTTAGCATTTTTAGGGTTTATTATTGTAATATCCCGTGTTTTTAAATATTTTTATACTGCATCGGAATATGTAGTGTTAATAATTTTTGTGTATAATTAGGATATTTATGAGTTTGTTATTTAATTAAAGCTAATTTTAATTATTTTATATTATTTTAAGTAATTTACGTAAATTTTTCCCGGGACTTGCATCTTCGGGGAAATTGATACATAAATTATTTATTATTAATTATTTTAAATAGATTTCCATATTTGCATGAACTCATATGTACTTTTAAAATACTAAATAAAGCATATGCGTATTTTTTTTTAACTAGGGTTTAAATAATTACCCTAATATTTTTATTATTTATTATTAGTTTTAACATTATTTAATTATTTTTTTAGTGTGTATAAATTATTAAATATTAAATTATATGTGTGTTGTATATTTAATGTGTGGGGGTTTATATTATTTTAATGTATAGTGTGAATATATATATATATATATATATATATATATATATACATACTTATTATTTAACAAAAAAAAAAAGTTAACAAAAATTACATTTTTGCCATTCTTCCCTTCCCTTTCTTCCCGATCAATTTTCGTCACCCTCACCGCTGCTACTTCCGTTCTCAGGCCGTTGGTGTGCCGCCAGCAGCTCCACCCTTCCCAGCCAGTAGCTCCGCCACCTTTCCTTCTCTTCTCCAGCGCCGTTTGCCTCTATTATCGCCGGAAAGCCGAAAGTTGCATTTTCTTCCTCCCTCGCGATTTCGGCCACCAAATTTCTTGCTTCCGGTGTCGTTGGACTCCCCTGAATCCATACAAGATGATTCCAAGCTTTGTTTGAGCTTAAAACTTGATTTGGTATGGTTTTTCTTAATTTTTCAATTCGGCCATTATAGCTTCTTGATTTTTTTTTGAGCTTCAATTGATCATTTCATGAAAAATCCCTTAACAAATGTTTATCCTAGTAGCTTAATCTTCATGTTTTAATTTTTTTAGAATTTTTGGAGTTTATTTTGATTTTTGGGTATTTTTGAATATTTTATTATTATTTTCTAATTTTCGAAAATTCATTAATTAAATTATGAAATTGTGTTTTATGATAAATATAGGTGTTTAAATGAATTATAGAAATTTATTTGGAATTTTTATGAATTTCTATGTATTTATTTTGAATTTGTTTAGGTTTATGTAATTTTGGAAAATTAGGTTAATTATGTTTTTAATTGAAATTAATTAGTTAATTGAGTTTAATTATTGATATTATTGATAAATATGTGGAGAAAATTAATTTTTTATAATTATACTATTTTTAGTGAATTTTTGGATTAATTTTAGTATATTTATATATATAGGGGTATTTTGGTAATTTTACCCTACATTGGCTAAAAATGTAATTAAATTGCTTTTAATAGTTATTTAAGGTATAAAAATGATTTCTACAAATTATTTAGTATTTTTAATTAATTAAAACTATTTTTCGTGAATTATTTTCAATTATATATATAATATACGATTTTTCTAATAAAATGAGTTTTTATCGGTTTTTACTGTGTTTTAGGGTTAATTATGTAATTTCTACTTATAAAATGTATTTTTGTGATATAAGCGTATTTTTGGTACTGTATTGTTTTATGAATTGTGGACCCCGGTCGATAAACTGTAGTTTGGAGTCCAACCAAGGGGTTGTAATTGTAATTCTGCATTTATTTTTGAAGTGTGTTTCTTTGCAAGGCCGGCTCTACTCTTTGAGTAGAGAGATGTCTGTTTTACAGGGGAGGTTCTGTCTGATTTTTGATAGAATTCTCGTAAAACGTGATATCCGATCAAATTTTGATTTGTAATTCTGTGTCTAATGTTCTAGATCGAGTTTCTAGGATTTTCTGTTAGGTTTATTCTGATGTTTGTTATTATTGTTTGTTTAGTTGCATCGAGATCGAGTCCTAGTGGACCAGGCCTGTCGAACCCATCTCGAGGAGCGCACTAAGTGTGAGTTACTATTTTATATCTATATGCTTAGGGTGCATGATTTTAGAAATATATGTTTTATTTTGATTAAATATGCATAATGATTTAATTAGTACTTAAGTTTATTTTTAGGGTATTTTTGGTATATTTTAAACTATATGCATGTTTTATTAATATATTATGTTTAAAATGTTTTTAAGTATATTTCTTGTTTATTTTGTAATTTAATTGGATTTATTTGATGTATATATTCTCGAAATATACCTGGTTTACTTTTGGTATATTTTTAGTATATATATGGTTTATGTTGCTATTTTATTCAATTCATGCATCATTTGCTTTTATGAATGTATGCTTTATATTTTAATGAAGGATATCAATAGAATGTACTACCTAGTGGGCAGCACTAGGACCGAGTACGTACCGGTACGCTTATAGCATTTAAGCTAATAACTAAATTGTTTGAGGATATTGATTGGATATGATTATCTGATGTGTGATGTGATTTGGGAGTGTGATTGCTGGAGCTCGGTTGACCAAGTGTCTCGGGGCCAATCACACTGACAGTCAGACTGCTGGAGCTCGGTTGACTTAGTGTCTCGGGGCCAGACTACTACCCAAATGGAACAAGTGAATATATTTGGAATAAGTGAGCCTGTATGGCTAGAGTGTTATCTAACACTGTTTTTGGGGTTGCGATATTCTAGGGTTCTATTTGATCCTTCATAAACTGTGATTTTCAATAAAAATATATTAAATGATTTTTATTGCATTTGTGTGTAATTGCTTGTATACATACATACTATATATACTTTTGACTATGTGCATTGGCATTTAGTATGCATGTATATATATTATAGTAATTCACTCAGTCAGGTCTAACTCCCCTCCGTTGACTATTTTTTAAGAGAGTCATCACCTTCAGACCTCAGTAGCAGGCCTGTACGTCAAATTTCTTCCGCCTCGGCTTCTCTATGTAAACTGCTAACTTGAGTTTTATTTTTATAATCTAGACACTGCAGTAGTTGTATAAAGTCATGAGATATGTACTTTAAATATTTGAGCTGGATTTGAATTAAAAGATTTATATATATGAGATGAGGATTTGATATAAATTCATTTGGTGGAAATGTTATTTTTGATATTTATGATTTTATTTCCGCTGCATTAAGTGTTGTTATTATTATTATTGTATGTTTTATTTTATTTTTAGGCTTGCTACGGGTTTCAGATTCGAAAGAATTCCCATTCCCTAGCGCCGGTCATGGCCCCTATTTTGGGTCGTGATAATTATTTTTATTTATGTATATATTATATAGTTTTATTTTTTTATTATCATGTGATATATATATATATATAAAGTTATCTAATTTACGATTTTTGCCATTGCCCCTAACCTCCCCTTTCCCGACGTCCCCCCCCCCCTCTCACCACTGCGCAACGTTGTTCCCTCACTGTCACTACGCTTCCCGGCATGCCACCACCATTTCCAGCCTGCTCCGTCGCCTGCCACCTTCTTCTCTGGCGTCGTTTGGCTTGATTTTGGCCAAGAAGCTGAAATTTGACTTCACCGCAGTTCACCGTGATTCCGACCACCAAATTGGAGTAATTATTTGAACTTCAATCTTGATGATTCAAGCTTACTTCCTTTACAAAAATTTCTCCTAGTAGCCCAATTTACATCCTGTAATTTTTATAAAATTTTTAGAATTTATTTTCATTTTTATGATTTTTTTATTATTTTATTAAAATTTTATAATTTTCATAAATTAATTAAATAATTTGTGAAATTGTTATTTTTGGTGTTTATAGAGGTTGAAATTAATTTTAGAATTTAATTTTTAATTTTTGTGTAATTATTATAATTTTATTTAGTTTAGGTGAATTTTGGAAAATTAGGATAAATAAGTATTTTGTTAAAATTAATGGGTTAATTGAGTATAATTATTGATTTTATTGAATTATATGTTGAGAAATTAATTTTTGAGTAATTATATAATTTTTAGTGAATTTTTGAATAATTATTGTATATTATATGAATTTATATATATTAGGGGTATTTTGGTAATCTGGTAATAAATTGATTGAAAAATTAGTTAAATTGGTTTTAATAATTATTTGAGGTATAAAAATGATTTTCACAAAATATTTAGTATTTTTAACTAATTAAAACTATTTTTTCAAAAAATATTTTCAAATTATATATAATATATTATTTTTGTAAATAAATGACTTTTTATTGATTTACATGTTTTTGGGCTAATTATGTAATTTGAATTTATAAGATGAATTTTGGTTAACATTTGTGAATTTATCGAGAATTATGGATTTTTAATAATATTTTATTATAATTAGGATTTTTATGTAATTATCGGTAAAATATTTTTAGTGTTTTAAATACAGGATGAGAAGCCTGTAGAGCCTGATTGTGAGGATGTTCCTGTACCTCCGGTAGTTCAACTTGCCTATCAGCAGGGTATGTCTAACCCTAAGGTAGCTCTGTTCTATGCCAAAGTTGGTAGGATCGCTTTCGATGGGACTTCCGACCCTCTAGATTTTCTGCATGTGATCGAGACTAGGACTCAGACTGCTCACACTGAGTACCAGCGGATCATGATAGTAGAGCTTTTTGTTGAGGGACCAGCCCTAGACTGGTTTATTCAAATGATCCAGTCGTATATGTTGACGATGACTTGGGCTCAGTTCAGAGAGCGATTTATGAGGAGATTATGCCCTGAGCTGCTTCGCATTAGTTATCGTCTCCAATTGACTAGTATTTCTCATGGTGATAGATCTGTTGAGGAGTATACTCGAGAGTTTCTCCGGCTTGGCAGATATGTAGAGGATCTTATGCGAGACCAGTACTTCGCAGTCACTACATACGTCACTAGATTGGGTTCTGCATTTGCTGGTATGCCTACAACGGACATTACTATAGAGTCAGTGATTGAGTTGGCCAAGGAGATTGAGCTGAGGCTAGTCAGGCAGGGAGCTATGCCTGATTATTACCAGTTGGGTGTTCAGTCAAATGGATTCCAGACTACTCTGTACTCGAGTTTCCAGATTGGTTCGAGTAGTCAACAGAGAGGTCCAGTCCAGCAGAGTCAAAGACAGCAGCAGCGGGTACATCAGAGTAGTAGACATGGCCGTGGAGGTCAGTGTAGACCATTCAGACTTGGGTCAGGTGCTTCGAGCAGTAGCAGTAGACGTAGTTCTGGGTCAGCTGCTAGTGTATATCAGACCTGCGGCAGAGTCCATCAGGGACCGTGTTACATGACACCATTGACGTGTTTCAGATGCAGGCAGACGAGATATTATGCTAGATAGTATCCCTATTCCGGGTATCATCAACCGCAGATTCCATGATTTCCTTAGCAGTCAATTGTTAGTGCTGCACCCATTGCTTTTCAGTTGCCTCCAACCCAGCATCAGAGTTCTACTCAGCTTGTGTAATATCCCGTGTTTTTTTAAAAAATATTTTTACACTGTACCGAGATATACAGTGTCAATAATTTTCATGCATTATACGATATTTTTATGAGTTGATATGTATTTTAAACCTATTTTAATTACTGTCTATTATTTTCAGTATTTTACGTAAAATTTTCCCGGGACTTTCATTTTCGGGGAAATTTCCACGTAAACAATGTATTATTAATTATTTTAAATGTATTTACGGGTTTGCATGAACTCATACATATTTTCAAATTATTAAATAAAGCCTGTGTGTGTATATTTATTTAATTAGGGTTTATTATTACCCTAATATTTTATTATTTATTTATTATTATTTGATTATTTTATTAATTATTAAAATTTATTATTTTATTATTAATTATTTATTAATATTTAATTATTTTATTTTTTTTCTTTCTTTTTTTTCTTTTTTTTTTCTTCTTTTTCTTTTCCTTTTTCTTTCTTTTTCTTTTTCTTTTTCTTTCCTTTTCTTTCTTTTTCTTTTTCTTCTTCTTCTTCTTTCTCTCCCGTGCCCGACGCCGACCACCATTTCCTCACCGCCGTTTCTCCCTCCTCCGGCCACCGTTTTCGACACCGCTGGTCTCTATCTTCTCCTTGAGCTCCGGTGAGTGTGATTCTAGCTTTGGTTTGAGCTAAAATGGTCTAGAATTGCTTAGGTTTCGATTTGAAAATTTCGGCCTCTTTGGGTTCTCGATTTTTTTGAGCTTCGATTTGGATGATTCATGGAAAATTCCTTCACAAATGTTGTTCCTGGTAGCTTAATCTTCATGTATGAATTTTTACAGAATTTTTGGAGATTGTTTGGATTTTTGGGTATTTTTGAATATTTTAATATTATTTTCTAATTTTCGGAAATTAATTATTTAAATTATGAAATTGGAGTTTATGGTTGAATTAGGTGTTGAAATGAATTATAGAAATTTATTTGGAATTTTTATGAATTTCTAAGTATTTATTTTTAATTATTGAAGTTTATGTGATTTTGTAAAATTAAGTTAATTGTGTTTTAAATTGAATTTAATTGGTTAATTGAGTTTAATTATTGATATTATTGATAAATATGTTGAGAAAATTAATTTTGGATAATTGTATGATTTTTGGTGAATTTTTGAAGTAATTTAGGTATATATATATATAGGGGTATTTTGGTAATTTTACCCTAAATTGTCTAAAAATGTAATTTAATTGGTTTTAATATTTATTTAAGGTATAAAAATGATTTCTACAAAATACCTAGTATTTTTAACTAATTAAAACTATTTTCCGGGAATTATTTTCAATTATATATATAATATACGGTTTTTCTAATAAAATGAGTTTTAATCGATTTTTACAGTGTTTCAAGATTTATTATGTAATTTCTACGTATGAAATGTATTTTTATGATTTAAGGATATTTTTGGTATATTTGAATATATATTCTGTGTTTGTGGACCCCGGTCGACAGATTGTAGTCTGGAGTCCGACCGAGGGGTTGTGATTGATTGTGGTGTTTATTTTTGAAGTGTATTTTCTTTGCAGGGTTGGCTCTACTCTTTTGAGTAGAGAGATGTCCGTTTTACAGGGGAGGTTCTGCCGGATTTCCGGTAGAATTCTCGTAAAATGTGATATCCAGTCGAACCCTAATTTCCGATTCTGTGTTGAATACTCTAGATTTAATTCTAGGATTTCTGTTAGGGTTATTCTGATGTCGATTAATTATTTCTTGTTTAGTTGCGCCGAGACCGAGGGTTAGTGGACCAGGCCCGTCGGACCCGTCTCGTGGAGCGCATTAGGTGAGTTACTATATTATATATATATACTTAGGATGCATGATTTAGAAAATGCATGTTTTATTTTGACTAAATATGCATAAATAACATGATTTATATTCAAGTATATTTTTGGTATATTTTTGGTATATAATAAATTATATACATGTTTTATTAATAAAATATATTTAAAATGTTTTTAAATATATTTTTAGTTTAATTCATGATTTGATTGGATTTATTTGACATATATATACTCAAAATATACCTGGTTTACGTTTGGTATATTTTCGGTATATATATGGTTTATATTGCTATTTCATTTATATCCATGCATCTTTTATTTTTGTGAATGAATGTTTTATATTTAAGAATGAAGGATATCAATAGAACGTGCTACCTAGTGGGCAGCACTAGGACCGAGTACGTACCGGTACGCCTATAGTATTTAGGCTTTATTACTGACTATTTGTGGATATTGATTTGATTATGATTATTGATATGTGAGATGTGGTTTGGGTGTGATTGCTGGAGCTCGGTTGACCAAGTGTCTCGGGGCCAATCACACTGGCAGTCAGACTGCTGGAGCTCGGTTGACTTAGTGTCTCGGGGCCAGTCTACTGTCCATATGGATTAAGTGGATATATTTGGAATCAGTGAGCCTGTATGGCTAGAGTGTTGTTTAACACTATTTTTCTGAGGTTGCGATATTCTAGGGTTCTATGTGATCCTTCATAAAAGTTGATTTTCAGACAAAGTATATAAAATGATTTTTCTGCATCTGTATGAACTTGCCTGTATATATACATATTACTCATATACTGTTGACTGTATGCATTATCACTTAGAGTGTATGTATATATATTATAGTAATTCACTCAGTGAGGTCTGACTCCCCTCCGTTGACTATTTTTCAGGAGAGTCAACTTCCTCAGACCTCAGTAGCAGGTCGATACGCCGGATTTCTTCCGCCCCGGCTTCTTTATGTAAATTATATACTTGAGTCTTATTTATTTTATCTAGACACTGCAGTAGTTGTGAAATAAAGTATTTGTTTTAAAGAGATGTATTATAGTAAAACTGGATTTGTATAAAGATTATACATTTATGAGATTATATATGCGATGTGATGAGTTTTGAATTAAATCCAGTTGATATGGATGATATTGTAATATTTATGATTTTTATTTTCCGCTGCATATTATATTTTTATGGTTATTATTGCATATTTATTTTATTTTTAGGCTTGCTACGGGTTCCGGATTCGAAAGAATTCCCGTTCCCTAGCGCCGGTCATGGCCCCTGTTTTGGGTCGTGACAAAGTTGGTATCAGAGCGAAGTTCGTATCTGAATGGAGTTCTGTGTCAGGGCTTAGTTTTGTGAGTTGTGGCCCTAGTTTTAAAGTTGTGTTTTCTGTTGGACAACTGCAGTGTATTAGGTTCGAGTATGTCTTGATGAGTATTCCTTGCTGTAGTTTTCAGCGTTATTCCTCCGTTGTCTGTTTTGTCTGAATTTTTCCGTTTGTCTTTTCAGAATGAGGAGGCGAGCGCGTGTCGCTCCACCGGTCGTTGAGGCCGAGGATGATGAGTCTTTTCAGGACGAGGTTTTACCTCCTGAGCCGCCAGTTAGACGTAGAGGTCGTGGCAGAGGTAGACCTCGAGGAGCGGCAGGTCGCCGTAGGCAGAGAGAGTTACAGGACGAGGAGCCTGTTGAGCCTAAGTTTGATGTTCCTGTTCCTCCAGTTGTTCAGCCTGTTCAGCCTGCCTATCAGCAGGGTATGTCTGACCCTGAGGCAGCTTTGTTCTATGCCCGAGTTGGCAGGATTGCTTTTGATGGTACTTCTGATCCTTTAGATTTTTTGCATGCGATTGAGACTAGGACTCGGACTGCTCATACCGAGTACCAGAGGATCATGATCGTTGAGTTGTCTGTCGAGGGACCAGCCTTGGATTGGTTTATTCAGATGATCCAGCCTTATATGATGACGATGACATGGGCTCAGTTTCGAGAGCGATTCATGAGGAGATTTTGTCCAGAGCCTCTTCGTTTGAGCTATCATCTTCGATTGACTAGTATTTCTCGTGGAGATCGATCAGTAGAGGAGTATACCCGAGAGTTCCTTCGTCTGGGTAGATATGCTGAGGATCTGATGCGAGATCAGTATTTCGCGGTTACTACCTATGTTACTGGTTTGGGTTCAGCTTTTGCTGGTATGCCTACAGTAGGTCTTACTCTCGAGTCGGTGATTGAGCTAGCTAAGGAGATTGAGCTGAGGTTAGTTAGGCAGGGAGCGATGCCTGATTATTACCAGTTGGGAGTTCAGTCGAGTGGATTGCAGGCTACTCCGTATTCGAGTTTTCATGTTGGTTCGAGTAGTCAGCAGCGAGGTTCGACTCAGCAGAGTCAGAGACAGCAGCAGCGAGTGCATCGGAGCAGTAGACATGGTCGTGGAGGTCAGCGTAGATCGTTTAGATTTGGGTCAGGTGCTTCGAGCAGCAGCAGTGGTCGTAGTTCTGGATCAGCGGCCAGTGTTTGTCAGACTTGTGGTAGAGTCCATCAGGGACCGTGTTATCTGACACCGTTGACATGTTTCAGATGCGGACAGACAGGACATTTTTCCAGATCATGTCCTTATTCTGGGTATCAGTAGCAGCAGATTTCGCGATTCCCACAGCAGTCGATTGCTATTGCAGCACCCGTGCCATTTCAGTTGCCACCAGCCCAGCATCAGAGTTCTACTCAGTTTGTTCCACAGCAGAGTCGTGCTAGAGGTACGAGAGGAGGTACCCGAGGTGTTGCCCAGGCTTCTACCAGTCAGCAGGGAGGTCGAGGCCAGGCCAGAGTTTTTCATCTGACTCAGCAGGATGCTCAGGCATCTAATGCAGTCGTGGCAGGTATTCTTTCTGTTTGTTACCTGGATGCTTTGGTTTTGTTTGATCCGGGTGCCACGCATTCGTTTGTTTCGCCTGTTTTTGCTTCTAAATCTTGTTGGCAAGCTTTGAGGATGGCTTTTCCTTTGTCTGTTGCCACTCCTCTGAGCGATTCTTTGGACGCCGATATTGTTCTTTCTGGTTGTCCAGTTCTCGTGGGAGATAGAGAATTACCCGCTGATTTGATTTTGTTGGATGTGATGGAGTTCGATGTTATTTTGGGAATGGATTTGTTTGTCTCAGCATTATGCCGTGGTTGATTGCAGGAATAAGGAGGTGATTTTCAGAATTCCTGGTGAAGTAGAATTTAAGTTTGTTGGTGACAGGAGTTCAGCACCTCAGAATCTTATTTCTGTTATTTCAGCTAGGAAGTTGTTGAGGAAAGGTTGTCAGGGTTTTTGGCATTGGTTTAGGGATATGTCAGTGGAGAAGTTATCACTCACAGATGTTCCTGTTGCTTGTGAGTTTCCTGATGTTTTTCCCGAGGAGTCGCCAGGTTTACCACCTCATAGAGAGATTGAGTTCTGTATAGATGTGGTTCCAGGTATTACTCCTATATCTATGCCACCCTATCGTATGGCTCCTGCAGAGTTGAGAGAGTTAAAGGAGCAGTTGCAAGAGTTGTTGGATAAGGGTTTTATCAGACCTAGTGTTTCTCCTTGGGGGGCACCAGTCTTGTTTATGAAGAAAGAAGGATGGTACCCTGAGACTGTGCATTGACTACAGAGAGTTGAACAAGGTGACAGTGAAGAACAAGTATCCTCTCCCGAGGATAGATGATTTATTTGATCAGCTCCAGGGTGCACAGTTCTTTTCTAAGGTTGACTTGAGGTCGGGTTATCATCAGCTGCGGATCAGTGAAGCTGATATTCCTAAGACAGCGTTCCGCACTCGATATGGTCATTATGAGTTTCTGGTGATGTCTTTTGGTTTGACTAATGCACCAGCAGCTTTTATGGACCTGATGAACAGAGTATTCCGACCGTATATGGATCAGTTTGTGGTAGTCTTCATTGATGATAAACTAGTATATTCGAGGAGTATGGAAGAGCACGTATATCACTTGAGGATTGTACTACAGACACTGAGAGATCATCAGCTTTATGCTAAATTCTCGAAGTGTGATTTCTGGATGGAGAGTGTTTCTTTTCTTGGACACGTAGTGTCTAAAGAAGGTATTCAGGTTGATCCACAGAAGACTGAAGCAGTATCTGAGTGGCCTAGACCTACTTCAGTTACTGAGATTCGGAGTTTTCTGGGTTTAGCCGGGTATTATAGGCGGTTTGTGCAGGATTTTTCCAGGATAGCAGCCCCTATGACTCGCTTGACTCAGAAGAATGTTAGATTCGAGTGGTCAGAAGCTTGTGAGAATAGTTTTCAGTTGTTGAAGGAGAAGTTGACCACAGCGCCAGTATTAGCTTTGCCTAATAGTGTGGATAAGTTCACAGTTTACTGTGATGCCTCTAGAATTGGTCTTGGTTGTGTGTTGATGCAGAATGGAAGGGTGATAGCCTATGCTTCGAGGCAGTTGAAGAAGCATGAGCAGAACTATCCCACACATGATCTTGAGATGGCTGTAGTGATCTTTGCTTTGAAGATTTGGAGACATTATCTGTACGGGGTGACTTGTGAGATATTTACTGATCACAAGAGCCTTAAGTACATTTTCCAGCAACGAGATCTGAATCTGAGGCAGAGAAGATGGTTGGAACTGTTGAAGGATTATGATTGCGAGATTCTTTACCATCCGGGTAAAGCTAATGTGGTAGCAGATGCCTTGAGTAGGAAGTCCTCAGGTAGTCTTGCTCACATCGGTGTTGAGAGGAGACCATTGATCTAGGAATTGCATCTGATGGTGGATCAAGGTCTGATGATGAAGATTAGTAGATCAGGTGGACTGTTAGCTCAGTTTAAAGTACGATCTGTACTGAGGGATAGGATTAAAGCAGCTCAGAGCCGAGATCCTATTCTGGAAGAGCTTGCAGAGAATGTCAGAGCAGGGAAGTTCACTGATTTCACACTCGATGATGATGGTGTGTTGTGGATCAGTGGTAGATTGTGTGTTCCTGATGTGGATGATTGAGAGAGGAGATTTTAGAGGAAGCACATTTCTACAGCTTACAGCGTTCATCCTGGTGTTACTAAGATGTACCACAGTATCAGAGATCTATACTGGTGGGATGGATTGAAGAAGGATGTTGCCGATTATGTTGCTAAGTGCTTGACGTGTCAGCAAGTGAAAGCCGAACATCAGAAGCCTTCTGGGAAGCTTCAGCCTCTTCCTATTCCCGAGTGGAAGTGGGAAAGGATAGCTATGGATTTTTTGGTCGGTTTACCTCGTTCGAAGGATGGATACGATTCCATCTGGGTGATTGTAGACAGATTGACGAAGTCTACACATTTCTTGCCTGTGAAAGCCACATATTCAGTTGCTAGATTGGCGAAGTTGTACGTGAAGCATATTGTGTGTCTTCATGGAGTACCTGTGTCCATTGTGTCAGATAGAGGTTCGGTGTTTACTTCTCGTTTTTGGCAGAAGTTGCAGGAAGCGATGGGCACTAGGTTGGATTTCAGTACTGCTTTTCATCCTCAGACAGATGGTCAGTCTGAGAGGACGATCCAGACACTGGAAGATATGTTGAGGATGTGTGTCATGGATTTGAGAGGTAGCTGGGATGATCATTTGTCACTTGTTGAGTTTGCATATAATAACAGCTACCATAGCAGTATTGGTATGGCACCATATGAGGCGTTGTATGGAAGGAAGTGTAGATCCCCGTTGAGTTGGGATGAGATCGGTGAGAGAGTTTTGACTGGACCAGAGATGGTTCAAGATGCTGCAGAGAAAGTCGCCGTGATCAAGCGCAGGTTAGAGACCGCAGTTAGCAGACAGAAGAGTTATGCAGATCCTAGGCGCAGAGATGTGGAGTTTCAGGTTGGAGATTTCGTTTTTCTGAAGGTATCTCCGATGAAGGGTGTGATGAGATTTGGCAGGAAGGGTAAGTTAGCACCGAGATATATTGGACCGTTTGAGATTCTGGAGAGAATTGGCACTGTTGCATATCGGTTGGATTTGCCTCCGAGTATGTCACAAGTGCATCCAGTATTTCATATCTCGATGTTGAGGAAGTATGTCTCAGATCCTTCACATGTGTTGCAACCTGACAGTATGGAAGTGAGTGAAGATTTGACATTTATGGAAGAACCTGTGGCGATCGTAGATTTTCAAGTTCGACAGTTGCGATCGAAGCAGATTCCGATGGTCAAGGTTTTGTGGCGTAGCGACAGAGTTGAAGAGCATACGTGGGAGACTGAAGCTGAGATGCGAGCTTCTTACCCGTATCTCTTTCCTTCCTGATTCTGTAATCTTCTTTTTGGAATTCGGGGACGAATTCTTGTAAGGGGGGAAGACTGTAATATCCCGTGTTTTTTTTAAAAATATTTTTACACTGTACCGGGATATACAGTGTCAATAATTTTCATGCATTATACGATATTTTTATGAGTTGATATGTATTTTAAACCTATTTTAATTACTGTCTATTATTTTCAGTATTTTACGTAAAATTTTCCCGGGACTTTCATTTTCGGGGAAATTTCCACGTAAACAATGTATTATTAATTATTTTAAATGTATTTACGGGTTTGCATGAACTCATACATATTTTTAAATTATTAAATAAAGCCTGTGTGTGTATATTTATTTAATTAGGGTTTATTATTACCCTAATATTTTATTATTTATTTATTATTATTTGATTATTTTATTAATTATTAAATTATTAAAATTTATTATTTTATTATTAATTATTTATTAATATTTAATTATTTTAATTTATTTTATTTTTTTTCTTTCTTTTTTTTCTTCTTTTTCTTTTCCTTTTTCTTTCTTTTTCTTTTTCTTTTTCTTTCCTTTTCTTTCTTTTTCTTTTTCTTGCGCCCGACGCCGACCACCATTTCCTCACCGCCGTTTCTCCCTCCTCCGGCCACCGTTTTCGACACCGCCGGTCTCTATCTTCTCCTTGAGCTCCGGTGAGTGTGATTCTAGCTTTGGTTTGAGCTAAAATGGTCTAGAATTGCTTAGGTTTCGATTTGAAAATTTCGGCCTCTTTGGGTTTTCGATTTTTTTGAGCTTCGATTTGGATGATTCATGGAAAATTCCTTCACAAATGTTGTTCCTGGGTCGCTTAATATTCATGTATGAATTTTTACAGAATTTTTGGAGATTGTTTGGATTTTTGGGTATTTTTGAATATTTTTAATATTATTTTCTAATTTTCGGAAATTAATTATTTAAATTATGAAATTGGAGTTTATGGTTGAATTAGGTGTTTAAATGAATTATAGAAATTTATTTGGAATTTTTATGAATTTCTAAGTATTTATTTTTAATTATTGAAGTTTATGTGATTTTGTAAAATTAAGTTAATTGTGTTTTAAATTGAATTTAATTGGTTAATTGAGTTTAATTATTGATATTATTGATAAATATGTTGAGAAAATTAATTTTGGATAATTGTATGATTTTTGGTGAATTTTGAAGTAATTTAGGTATATATATATATAGGGGTATTTTGGTAATTTTACCCTAAATTGTCTAAAAATGTAATTTAATTGGTTTTAATATTTATTTAAGGTATAAAAATGATTTCTACAAAATACCTAGTATTTTTAACTAATTAAAACTATTTTCCGGGAATTATTTTCAATTATATATATAATATACGGTTTTTCTAATAAAATGAGTTTTAATCGATTTTTACAGTGTTTCAAGATTTATTATGTAATTTCTACTTATGAAATGTATTTTTATGATTTAAGGATATTTTTGGTATATTTGAATATATATTCTGTGTTTGTGGACCCCGGTCGACAGATTGTAGTCTGGAGTCCGACCGAGGGGTTGTGATTGATTGTTGGTGTTTATTTTTGAAGTGTTATTTTCTTTGCAGGGTTGGCTCTACTCTTTTGAGTAGAGAGATGTCCGTTTTACAGGGGAGGTTCTGCCGGATTTCCGGTAGAATTCTCGTAAAACGTGATATCCAGTCGAACCCTAATTTCCGATTCTGTGTTGAATACTCTAGATTTAATTCTAGGATTTCTGTTAGGGTTATTCTGATGTCGATTAATTATTTCTTGTTTAGTTGCGCCGAGACCGAGGATTAGTGGACCAGGCCCGTCGGACCCGTCTCGTGGAGCGCATTAGGTGAGTTACTATATTATATATATATGCTTAGGATGCATGATTTAGAAAATGCATGTTTTATTTTGACTAAATATGCATAAATAACATGATTTATATTCAAGTATATTTTTGGTATATTTTTGGTATATAATAAATTATATACATGTTTTATTAATAAAATATATTTAAAATGTTTTTAAATATATTTTTAGTTTAATTCATGATTTGATTGGATTTATTTTGACATATATATACTCAAAATATACCTGGTTTACGTTTGGTATATTTTTCGGTATATATATGGTTTATATTGCTATTTCATTTATATCCATGCATCATTTATTTTTGTGAATGAATGTTTTATATTTAAGAATGAAGGATATCAATAGAACGTGCTACCTAGTGGGCAGCACTAGGATCGAGTACGTACCGGTACGCCTATTAGTATTTAGGCTTTATTACTGACTATTTGTGGATATTGATTTGATTATGATTATTGATATGTGAGATGTGGTTTGGGTGTGATGCTGGAGCTCGGTTGACCAAGTGTCTCGGGGCCAATCACACTGGCAGTCAGACTGCTGGAGCTCGGTTGACTTAGTGTCTCGGGGCCAGTCTACTGTCCATATGGATTAAGTGGATATATTTGGAATCAGTGAGCCTGTATGGCTAGAGTGTTGTTTAACACTATTTTTCTGAGGTTGCGATATTCTAGGGTTCTATGTGATCCTTCATAAAAGTTGATTTTCAGACAAAGTATATAAAATGATTTTTCTGCATCTGTATGAACTTGCCTGTATATATACATATTACTCATATACTGTTGACTGTATGCATTATCACTTAGAGTGTATGTATATATATTATAGTAATTCACTCAGTGAGGTCTGACTCCCCTCCGTTGACTATTTTTCAGGAGAGTCAACTTCCTCAGACCTCAGTAGCAGGTCGATACGCCGGATTTCTTCCGCCCCGGCTTCTTTATGTAAATTATATACTTGAGTCCTTATTTATTTTATCTAGACACTGCAGTAGTTGTGAAATAAAGTATTTGTTTTAAAGAGATGTATTATAGTAAAACTGGATTTGTATAAAGATTATACATTTATGAGATTATATATGCGATGTGATGAGTTTTGAATTAAATCCAGTTGATATGGATGATAATTGTAATATTTATGATTTTTATTTTCCGCTGCATATTATATTTTATGGTTATTATTGCATATTTATTTTATTTTTAGGCTTGCTACGGGTTCCGGATTCGAAAGAATTCCCGTTCCCTAGCGCCGGTCATGGCCCCTGTTTTGGGTCGTGACAGCTTGTTCCCCATGAGGGTCAGGTACTAGAGGAGGTGCTAGAGGTGTTGGCCAGGCTTCTACCAGCCAGCAGGGAGGTCAAGGACAGGCCAGAGTCTTCCATCTCACTCAACAGGATGCTCAGGCATCCAATGCAGTCGTGGCAGGTATTATGTCTATTTGATACCCTGGGATGCATAGGTTTTTGTTTAATCCGTGTGCCACGCATTCGTTTGTTTCTCCTATTTTTGCTTCCAAGTCTTATTAGCAAACTTCGAGGATGGCTTTTCCTTTGTTTATCGCCACTCCTCTAAATGATTCATTGGACACCGATGTTGTTCTTTCTAGTTGTCCAGTTCTTGTCGAAGGTAGAGAATTATCTGCTGATTTGATTATGTTGAATGTGATGGAGTTTGATGTCATTCTGGGTATGGATTGGTTATCTTAGCACTATGCCGTGGTAGATTGTCAGAGTAAAGAGGTGACTTTCAGAATTCTTGGTGAAGAAGAATTTAAGTTTGTGGGTGATAGGAGTTCAGCACCTCAGAATCTCTGCTATTATGGCTAGAAAGTTGTTGAGGAAAGGTTATCAGGGATATTTGTCATTAGTCAGGGATACTTCAGTGGAGAAGTTATCACTCACATATGTTCTTATTGCCTGTGAGTTTCCTGAGGATTTGCCAAGTTTACCACCTCATAGAGAGATTAATTTATGTATAGATATGGTTCCAGGCACTACCCCTATCTCTATGCCACCCAACAGAATGGATCCTGCAAAGGTTGAAAGAATTAAAAGAGCAGTTGTAGAGTTGTTGGATAAGGGTTCCATTAGACATAGTGTTTTCTCCTTAGGGTGCACTAATCCTGTTTATAAAGAAGAAGGATGGTACCCTGAGACTGTACATTGACTACAGAGAGCTAAACAAGTTGATAGTAAACAACAAGTATCCTCTCCCAAGGATAGATGACTTGTTTGATCATCTACAGGGTGCATAATTCTTTTTTAAGATTGATCTGAGGTTAAGTTATCATCAGTTGCGGATCAGCAAAGCTGATGTTTCCTAAAATGGCATTCCGCACTCGATATGGCCATTATGAGTTTCTGGTGATGTCTTTTGGCTTGACTAACGCACCAGCAGCTTTTATGGACCTGATATGAACAGGGTATTCAGACCCATATGTGGATCAATTTATGGTAGTTTTCATCGATGATATACTGGTGTATTCGAGAAGTATGGAAGAGCATGTATATCACTTGAGGACTATACTACAGACACTGAGAGAACATCAGCTTTATGCTAAATTCTCGAAGTGTGATTTCTAGATGGAGAGTGTTTCTTTTCTTGGACACATGGTGTCTAAAGAAAGTATCCAGGTGGATCCACAAAAGATTGAAGCAGTGTCTGAGTGGCCTAGACCGACTTCAGTTATAGAGATTCAAAGTTTTCTGGGTTTAACCGGGTACTATAGGAGGTTTGTACAAGATTTTTCCAAAATTGCAGCTCCTATGACTCGTTTGACTCAGAAGAATGTAAGATTTGAGTGGTCTGAAGCTTGTGAGAATAGTTTTTAGTTGTTGAAGGAGAAGTTTAAACCACAACCCCAGTGTTAGTTTTGCCTAATGGTGTGGATAAGTTCACAGTGTATTGTGATGCCTCTAGAGTTGGCCTGGGCTGTGTGTTGATGCAGAATGGTAGGGTGATAGCCTATGCTTCGAGGCAGTTGAAGAAGCATGAGCATAACTATCCTACACATGACCTAGAGATGGCTGCAGTTGTCATGACCCAAAACAGGGGCCATGACCGGCGCTAAGGAACGGAAATTCTTTCGAATCTGGAACCCGTAGCAAGCCTAAAAATAAAATAAACATGCAATAGTAATAACAATATATAATACAGCGGAAATAAAAATCATAACTTTCACAATAACATTTGCACCAACTGGATTTAAATTAAATACTCATCTCATATATATATATACTCTTTTAATACAAATCCAGTTCAAATATAATACAACATCTCTTTAAAAATTTAATGACTACTGCAGTGTCTAGATAAAATAAAACTCAAGTGAGCAGTTTACATAAAGAAGCCGGGGCGGAAGAAATCCGACGTATAGGCCTGCTACTGAGGTCTGAAGATGATGACTCTCCTGAAAAATAGTCAACGGAGGGGAGTCAGACCTCACTGAGTGAATTACTATAATATATATACATGCATACTAAATGCCAATGCATATAGTCAAAAGTATATATAATATGTATATATACAGGCAAATACACACATATGCAAGAAATTCATTTTATATATTTTACTGAAAATCATCGTTTATGAAGGATCAAATAGAATCCTATAATATCGCAACCTCAAAACAGTGTTAGACAACACTCTAGCCATACAGGCTCACTTATTCCAAAATATGTTCACTTGATCCATTTGGACAGTAGACTGGCCCCGAGACACTAAGTCAACCGAGCTCCAGCAGTCTGACTGTCAGTGTGATTGGCCCCGAGACACTAGGTCAACCGAGCTCCAGCAATCACACGTCCAAACCATATCTCACACATCAAATAATCATAACCAATCAATATCCACAAATGGTTAGTAATATAGCCTAAATGCTATAAGCGCACCGGTACGTACTCGGTCTTAGTGCTGCCCACTAGGTAGCACGTTCTATCGATATCCTTCATTAAAATATGAAACATTCATTCATAAATAAATGATGCATGAATTTAAATAAAATAACAATAATAAACCATATATATACTAGAAATATACCAAAAATAAACCAGGTATATTTTGAGTATATATACTTCAAATAAATCCAATATATTTGCAAAATAAACTAGAAACATATTTAAAAATATTTTTAAGTATAAATGTTAAATAAAGCATGCAAATAATTTACAATATACCAAAAATAAACCAAAGATAAACCAAAAATAAACTAAAGTAAACTTAAATAATAATCAAACCATTTTTGCACATTTAATCAAAATAAAACATACATTTCTAAATCATGCATCCTAAACATATATATATAAAATAGTAACTCACACTTAGTGCGCTCCTCGAGATGGGTCCGACGGGCCTGGTCCACTAGGCCTCGGTCTCGGTGCAACTAAAAAAAAATAACGACAGAAATCAGAATAAACCTAACAGAAAATCCTAGAACTCGATCTAGAATATTAAACACATAATCGAAATTAGGGTTCGACTGGACATCACGTTTTACGAGAATTCTATCAAAAATTCGACAACCTCCCCTGTAAAATGGACATCTCTCTACTCAAAGAGTAGAGCCGACCCTGCAAAGAAACACACTTCGAAAAACAGGGTCAACCACTCATCCACAACCCCTCGGTAGGACTCCAAACTACAGTCTACCGACCAGGGTCCACACACATAGAACAATTATGGAAATACCAAAAATACCCTTATAACACAGAAATACATTTTATAAATAGAAATTACGTAATTAACCTTTAAACACAGTAAAAATCGATAAAAACTTATTTTATTAGTAAAATCGTATATTATATATATAATTGAAAATAATTCACGAAAAAATAGTTTTAATTAGTTAAAAATACTAAATAATTTGTAGAAATCATTTCTATACCTTAAATAACTATTAAAACCAATTAAATTACATTTTTAGCCAATTTTGTGTCAAATTACCAAAATACCCCTATATATATATAATATACTAAAATTACTTCAAAAATTCACCAAAAATAGTATAATTATCCAAAATTAATTTTATCAACATATTTATCAATAATATCAACACCTAAACTCAAATCACTAATTAATTTCAATTAAAAACACAATTAACCCTATTTTCCAAATTTTACATAAACTTAAATAATTCAAAATAAATACTTAGAAATTCATAAAAATTCCAAATAAATTCATATAATTCATTTTAACACCTATATTTATTACAAAACACAATTTCATAATATAATTAATTAATTTTCGAAAATTAGAAAATAATATTAAAATATTCAAAAATACCCAAAAATCAAAATAATCTCCAAAAATTCTACAAAAATTCACACATGTAGATTAAGCTAAGGGGAACAATATTTGTTAAGGTAATTTTTATGAATAAATCATTTGAAGCTCAAAAAAAATTCAAAAACCCTAAGATGGTTGAATTGAATAATTGAGAAAAACCTTACCAAATCGAGTTTTAAGCTTAAACAAAGCTTGGAATCATCTTCTATGGAGGCTAGGGAGTCCAACGACACCAGAATCACTAGATTTGGTGGTCGGGAAGTTGGTGAACAGTGAGGAGGGAAGTTTCGGCCAAAAATGGTGGAATTGGAGCTAGCCGGTGCCGGAGAAGGAGACTAGGGGCGGCGGAGCAGCTGACTGGGAAGGGCGGAGCTGCTGGCAGCACACCAATGGTAGGTGGTCGGAAGTTGCGACGGTGAGGGGGAGAAGGGACGGGTTTCAGGAAGAAAGGAGAAAGAAGAAGGAAAGAAAAAGAAAAGAAAAGAAAAAGAAAAAGAAAAAGAAAAAGAAAAAAAAAAAGAAAAAGAGAAAAAAATATAAAAATATATATATACTTTACACTATATAATAAAATAATATTAAATTACACACATTAAATATACACCACACACATATAATTTAATATTTTAAAATTTAATAATAAATAAAAATAATTAAATAACAATAAAACTAATAAATAAATAATAAAATATTAGGGTAATATATTAAACCTTAATTAAATAAATAAATACACATATATATTTTATTTAGTAATTTAAAAATTTATATGAGTTCATGCAAGTCCGTAAATCTATTTAAAATAATTAATAATAAATTATTTATGTGAAAATTTCCTCGAAAATACAAGTCCCGAAAAAATTTTACGTAAAGCACTTTAAATAATACACAATTAAAAAATCAATTTTAATTAATCAACAACTTATGAAATATCAATATCATATTTAAAAATTATTAACACTGCATATCCCGATGCAGTATAAAAATATTTAAAAACATGGGATATTACAGCAGTGATCTTTGCTCTCAAGATTTGGAGATATTATCTGTACAGGGTGACTTGTGAGATTTTTACTGATCATAAGAGCCTTAAGTACATTTTCCAACAGAGAGATCTGAATCGGAGGCAGCGGAGATGGTTGAAACTGTTGAAAAGTTATGACTATGAGATTTTATATCATCCGGGCAAGGCTAATATAGTAGCAGATGCCTTCAGTAAGAAGTCCTCAGGCAAGTCTTTGTAATATCCCGAGATTTTAAATAATTTTAAACTAAATTGGGATATGCAGTGTTAATAATTTTAATAAAAATATTTGATTATTTAATTAGTTTGTTATTTATTGAAGTTATTTTAAATTATTTTAAATTTCTTACGTAAAATTTTCCAGAGAATCTTATTTTTGGGAAAATTAAAACCTAAATAAATAATTATTAATTATATTGGTCAGTTTCATGAAATTGCATGAGTCCATACACAATTTTAATTGTCGTATTAAAATATATACATATACATGCATATATATATACATATTTAATAAATTAGGGTTCATTTTTTTTATTAAACCTATATTATATAGTTTTAATAAATTAATGTGTATTATATATAATATATATATATATATATATATATATATATATGTACATAATATTAGGTTGATTTTAATATATGTCGTGTATAATTATTTTGAATATAATAATATATATTATAATAATTAAAGTTAAAGTTAAAGTTATATATATATATATAAAAACAAAATAAGAACTTCATCAAATTTACCAAGTTGCCATCATCTCCTTTAATAAAGCTCCTTACGCCCTCCCATCACCGCCACCACTGCAACTCCCATTTTCTCACTATCGGTGTGCCACCTTCCCTTCCAGCCCTTTCCGCCACCTTCTCTTCCCTTTTATGGCGAGTTTTGGCCGTGAAAAGCCAAGGAAACCAAAACTTGAAGCTAGCTCCAATCCCCGTGATTCCGGCCACCATTTTGAATGCCACCGGTCTCTATCTTCTCCTTGAGCTCAGGTGAGTTCATTTCCAAGCCTGGTTTCGTGTGATTTGGTCTAGATTTTCCTTAGTTTTCAATTTTTAATTTCGGCCTATATGAGTTCTTGATTTTTTTGAGCTTCGATTCTAATGATTCAAGCTTACTTCCTTCACAAATATTGATCCTAGTAGCTCAATCTACATCCTATAATTTTTGTGGAATTTTTGGGAATTATTTTTATTTTTGTGATTTTTTTATTATTTTATTAATATTTTCTAATTTTCGTAAATTAATTAAATAGAATATGAAATTGTGATTTATGGTTTTTATAGGTGTTAAAATGAATTTTAGAAATTTATTTTTAATTTTTATGATTTTCTTATCATTATTATTAATTTATTTAGTTTATGTGATTTTTAGAAAATTAGGTTAATTAAGTAATTTGTTGAAATTAATTGGTTAATTGAATATAATTATTGATTTTATTGAATTATATGTTGAGAAAATAATTTTAGAGTAATTATATAATTTTTATTGAATTTTTGAGTATTTGTAGTATATTATGTGAATTTATATATAATTAGGGGTATTTTGGTAATTTGGTAATAAATTGGTTAAAAATTAAATTAAATTGGTTTTAATAATTATTGAGGTATAAAAATGATTTTTATAAATTATTTAATATTTTTAACTAATTAAAACTATTTTTTGAAAATTATTTTCAAATTATATTAATATATTATTTTCGTAAACAAATGTGTTTTAGGGCTAATTATGTAATTTGGAATTATAAAATGAATTTCGGTTAATATTTGTGAATTTATCAAGAATTATGAATTTTTAATAATATTTTATTAAAATTAGGGTTTTATTATAATTATCGATAAAATAATTTTTTTCAGTGTTTTAAATATCTAATTTGCTATATTTTGATTTATAAAGGGTATTTTCGGTATTATTGGATTTTTCATGTGTTTTGTGTATATCTCATGAATTGTGAACCTCAATCGGTGGAATTGTAGTTGAGAGTCCGATCGAAGGGTTGTGTGATTGTTCATTTTTGAAGTGTGTTTTCTTATAAGACCGGCTCTACTTTCTAAGTAGAGAGATGTCCATTTTACAGGGGAGATTTTGCCGAATTTTTGGTAGAATTCTCGTAAAACGTGACATCCGATCGAATTCCTATTCTTATTCTGTGTTCGGTATTTCTAGATCGAGCCCCTATAATAACGTTAGATTTATTCTAATTTTATGCTGTCATTTGTTTGTAGTTATGTCGAGACCGAGGCCTAGTGGACCAGGCCCGTCGGACCCATCTCATGGAGCGCACAACTGTGAGTTGTTATTTTATATATACGTGTATTAGGATGCATGTTTTTAGAAATGTATGTTCTAATTTTATAAAATATGCATAAATGGTTTAATAATTGCTTAGGTTTATTTTTGGTATATTTTGGTATATTTTTTGTATATTTTAAATTAAATGTGTGTTTATTATTGAATTATACTTAAAATGTTTTTAAGTATATATAAGGTTTATTTTTGGTTTATTTATTAATTGAATTGAATTTGTTTAACATATATATACTCGAAATATACTTGGTTTATTTTTGGTATATTTCTAGTATATATATGGTTTATATTGCTATTTAAATTAATTTCATGCATCATTTATATTACGAATGTATGAGTTTATTTTAAATGAAGGATATCAATAGAACGTGCTACCTAGTGGGTAGCACCAGGACCGAGTACGTACTGGTACGATGATAGAATTTAGGTTAAATTACTAACATATTTATGGATTATGATTTGATTTGATGTATGATGTGATTGAGGGTGTGATTGTTGGAGCTCGATTGACCAAGTGTCTCGGGGCCAATCACATTGACAGTCAGACTGCTGGAGCTCGGTTGACTTAGTGTCTTGAGGCCAGTCTACGGTTCAAATGGAACAAGTGAATTTATTTGGAATAAGTGAGTCTGTATGGCTAGAGTGTTATCTAACACTATTTGAGGTTGCAATCATTTAGGGTTCTATTTGATCCTTCATAAACGGATATTATTTTCAATATTTATATAAAATGATTTTGCTGCATCAGTGTGTATTTGCCAATATATATATTTATTATATATATTATTGAATATGTGCATTGTCATTTAGCTATGCATATATATATATATATTATAACAATTCACTCAGTGAGGTCTGACTCCCCTCCGTTGACTATTTTTTAGGAGAGTCTTCGTCTTCATACCTCAGTAGCAGACCCTTACGCCGGATTTCTTCTGCCTCGGCTTTACTATGCAAACTGCATACTTGATTTTATTTTGTATTCTAGACACTGCAGTAGTTCTTTTAGTGAGCAGTATGTTTTATATATGTTGGAGATTTGTATTTTAAAGAATTGAACAAAAATTTGTATTAAAAGATTTTATATATATGAGTTGAGTTTGTTTTATCAAATGAGTTGGTGGATTATATTTATTGCATATGAGATTTTAATTTCCGTTGCAAAATATTTTATTTATATTATTATTATTGCATGCTTTTATTTTATTTTAAAGGGTCGCTATGGGTTCCGATTTGAAAGAATTTCCATTCCCTAGTGCCGGTCATGACCCTTATTTTCGGTCGTGACAGTCTTGCTCATATTAGTGTAGAGAGGAGATCGTTGATCTAGGAATTACATCTGTTGGTGGATCAAGGTCTGATGATGAAGATTAGTAGATCAAGTGGACTGCTAGCTCAGTTTAAGGTGTGATAAGTACTGAGAGATAGGATTGAAGTAGCTTAGAGCCAAGATCCTATTCTAGAAGAGCTTGCAAAAAATGTCCGTGCAGGGAAGTTCACTGATTTCACACTAGATGATGACGGTGTTTTGTGGATTAGTGGTAGATTGTGTGTTCCTGATGTGGATAATTTAAGAGAAGAGATCCTAGAGGAAGCACATTCTACATCTTATAGCGTACATTCGAGTGTCACTAAGATGTACCACAGTATCAGAGATTTGTACTGGTGGGACGGACTGAAGAAGAATGTTATTGATTATGTTGCTAAGTGCTTGATGTGTCAATAAGTAAAAGCTGAGCATCAGAAGGCTTCTGGGAAGCTTTCCTATTCCTGAGTGGAAGTGGGAAAGGATAGCTATGGATTTTATGGTTAGTTTACCTCGTTCCAAGGATGGATACGATTCCATCTGGGTGATTATGGATAGGTTGACTAAGTCTGCACATTTCTTTCCTATGAAAGCCATTTATTCTGTAGCTAGACTGGCGAAGCTGTATGTGAAGCATATTGTGTGCCTTCATGGAGTATCTATGTCCATTGTGTCAGACAGAGGTTCAGTGTTTACCTCACATTTTTGGCAGAAATTACAAGAAACGATGGGCACTGGTTTGGACTTCAATACTACTTTTCATCCTCAAACAGATGGTTAGTCTGAGAGGATGATCCAAACACTAAAAGATATGTTGAGAATGTGTGTTTTGGATTTGAGAGGTAGTTGGGATGATCATTTGCCACTCATAGAGTTTGCATATAATAACAACTACCATAGCAGTATTGGAATGGCACCATATGAGGCTTTGTACGAAAGGAAGTGTAGATCCCCTTTGAGTTGGGAGGAGGTTGGAGAGAGAGCTTTGACTGGACCTGAGATGGTTCAGGATGTTGCAGAGAAGGTCGTTGTGATCAAGCATAGATTAGAGAATGTTGTTAGCAGGCAAAAGAGCTATGCAAATCCTAGGCGCAGAGATGTGGAGTTCCAAGTTGGAGACTTTATTTTTCTGAAGGTGTCTCCGATGAAGGGTGTAATGAGATTTGGTATGAAGGGTAAGTTAGCACTTAGATATATCAGACCATTCGAGATTCTGGAGAGAGTTGGCATTGTTGCATATTAGTTGGCTTTACCTCCGAGTATGTCTCAAGTGCATCTAGTATTTCATATCTCGATGCTGAGGAAGTATGTCTCAGACCCTTCACACGTGTTACAGCCTGACAGCGTGGAAGTGAATAAAGACCTAATGTTTGTGGAAGAACCTATTGTGATCATTGACTATCAAGTTCGACAGTTGCGTTTAAAGCAGATTTCGATGGTCAAGGTTTTATGGCGCAACAACAGGGTAAAAGAGCATACGTGGGAGACTGAAGTTGAGATGCAAGCTTCTTACCCATATCTCTTCCCTTCTTGATCTTGTATTTCTTCTTTTTCTGGAATTCGGGGACGAATTCTTATAAGAGGGGAAGACTGTAATAACCCGAGATTTTATATATTTTTAAATTGCATCGGGATATGCAGTGTTAATAATTTTAATATATATATTTGACTATTTAATTATTTTGTTAATTATTAAAGTTATTTTTAATTATTTTAAGTTTTCTACGTAAAATTTTTCCGAGAATTATATTTTTAGGAAAATAAAACCTAAACAAATATTTATTTATTTACGTTAGTCCATTTTATTAAATTGCATGATTCCATGCATGATTATATTTATCATCATCATATATATATATATATATATATATATATATATAAAGTTAGCTAATTTACGATTTCTGCCATTGCCCCTAACCTCCCCTTTCCCGATGTCCCTCCCCCTCTCACCACTGTACAACGCCATTCCCTCACCATCACTGCGCTTCCCGGTGTGCCACCACCATTTCCAGCCTACTCCGCCGCCTACCACCTTCTTCTCCGGTGCCGTTTGGCTTGATTTTGGCTGAGAAGCCGAAATTTGACTTCAACGTCGTTCACCATGATTCCAGTGACCAAATTGGACACCGCCAATCTCATTCTCTTCCTTGAGCTCTGGAGAGTGCATTTCTAAGCTTGGTTTCACTTGTTTTGATCTAGATTTTGATGGTGAGCAATTTTTCCAATTCGGCCATTTTTTATTTCTTTAATTTTTTGAACTTCAATCTTGATGATTCAAGCTCACTTCCTTTACAAAAATTTCTCATAGTAGCTCAATCTACATCTTTTAATTTTTGTAGAATTTTTGGAATTTATTTTGATTTTTGTGAATTTTTTATTATTTTATTAATATTTTATCATTTTCGTAAATTAATTAAATAATTTTTGAAATTTTGATTTTTGGCATTTATGGAGGTTGAAATTAATTTTAGAATTTAATTTTTAATTTTTGTGATTTTTGTGTAATTATTATAATTTTATTTAGTTTAGGTGAATTTTGGAAAATTAGGATAAATAAGTATTTTGTTAAAATTAATGGGTTAATTGAGCATAATTATTGATTTTATTGAATTATATGTTGAGTAATTATACAATTTTTAGTGAATTTTTGAACAATTATTGTATATTATGTGAATTTATATATATTAGGGGTATTTTGGTAATTTGGTAATAAATTGATTGAAAATTTAGTTAAATTGGTTTTAATAATTATTTGAGGTATAAAAATGATTTTTACAAAATATTTAGTATTTTTAACTAATTAAAACTATTTTTTCGAAAATTATTTTTAAATTATATATAATATATTATTTTTGTAAATAAATGAGTTTTTATTGATTTACATGTTTTTGGGCTAATTATGTAATTTGAATTTATAAGATGAATTTCGATTAATATTTGTGAATTTATCAAGAATTATGGATTTTTAATAGTATTTATTTAAAATTAGGGTTTTTATGTAATTATCGGTAAAATAATTATTTTTAGTGTTTTAAATACCTAAATTGCTATATGTTGATATATAAAGGGTATTTTCGGTATTTTTGAAATTTTCATATATTCTGTGTATATCTTGTGAATTGTGAACCTCGATCTGTAGAATCGTAGTTTAGGAGTCTAACCGAGGGGTTGTGTGACTGTATATACTCGAAGTGTGTTTTCTTGCAGGACCGACTTTACTTTCTAAGTAGAGAGATGTCCGTTTTACAAGGGAGGTTCTGCCGAATTTTTGGTAGAATTCTTGTAAAATGTGACATTTGGTCAAATCCCTATTCCTTATCTGTGTCTGGTATTTTAGATCCAGTCTCTAGAATTTCGTTAGATTTATTCTAATTTCATGTTGTTATTTATTTGTTAAGTTGAGTCGAGACCAAGGCCTAGTGGACCAGGCCTGTCAGACCCATCTCGTGGAGCGCACAACTATGAGTTGTTATTTTATATATATGTGTATTAGGATGCATGTTTTTAGAAATGTATGTTTAAATTTTATGAATTATGCATAAATGATTTAATAAATGCTTAGGTGTACTTTAGGTATATTTTTAGTATATTTTGAATTAAAAAAATGTTTTATCCATGATTTATACTTAAATTGTTTTAAGTATATGTATAGTTTATTTCTAGTTTATTTTATAATTAAATTGAATTTATTTGACATATATATACTCGAAATATACTCGAAATATGTAATATCCCGTGTTTTTAAAATATTTTTACACTGTACCGGGATATGCAGTGTTAATAATTTTTGTATATATATTATGATATTTTTACGAGTTGATATGTATTTAAAACCTATTTTTATTATTGTGTCTTATTTACAGTGCTTTACGTAAAATTTTTCCGGGACTTGCATTTTCGGGGAAATTTTCACGTAAATAATTTATTATTAATTATTGTAAATATATTTTTGGACTTGCATGAACTCATACGTATTTTTAAATTACTAAATAAAGCTTATGCGCGTAAATATTTATTTAATTAGGGTTTAACTTAATACCCTAATATTTTATTATTTTATTTTTATTTAATTATTTTTAATTAATATTAAATTTTAAAATATTAAATATTTAGTGTGTGGTGTATATTTAATGTGTGTAATTTAATATTATTTTAATATATATAGTATAAAGTATATATATATATACATATAATATATCAAAAAACACAACTTTTGGAAAATTACCATTTTGCCCCCGAGCGCCTCCTTCCCCGATTTGCTCCCATCGCCGTTCCGATCGCTGTCGTCCTATTCCCTTGCCATTGGTGTCCCGTCTGGCGTGCCACCACCTTCCTCAGCCTCTTCCGCCGCCTGTAGTAGCCGTTTCCAGCGTCTGGAAGTGGATTTTGGCCGAAGAAACCGAATTTCCTTCCACCGTCGATCACGACGATTCCGGCCACCATTTTCGACACCGCTGGTCTCTTTCTTCTCCTTGAGCTCCGGTGAGTGTGATTCTAGCTTTGGTTTGAGCTTAAATGGTCTTGATTTGCTTAGGTTTCGATTTTTCAAATTCAGCCATATTAGGGTTTTCAATTTTTTTGAGCTTTCAATTGATTGATTCATGGAAACTCCCTTCACAAATGTTGATCCTAGTAGCTTAATATACATGTGTGAATTTTTGTGGAATTTTTGGAGATTTTTTGGATTTTTGGGTATTTTTGAATATTTTAATATTATTTTCTAATTTTCAGAAGTTAATTATTTAAATTATGAAATTATGTTTTATGGTTAAATTAGGTGTTGAAATGAATTATAGGAATTTATTTGGAATTTTTATGAATTTCTATGTATTTATTTTGAATTATTGAAGTCTATGTAATTTTGGGAAAATTAGGTTAAATGTGTTTTTAATTGAATTTAATTGGGTAATTGAGTTTAATTATTGATATTATTGATAAATATGTTGAGAAAATTAATTTTGGATAATTATACTATTTTTGGTGAATTTTTGAAGTAATTTTAGTATATTTATATATATAAGGGTATTTTGGTAATTTTACCCTAAATTGGCTAAAAATATAATTTAGTTGGTTTTAATAGTTATTTAAGGTATAAAAATGATTTCTACAAATTATTTAGTATTTTTAACTAATTAAAACTATTTTTCGTAAATTATTTTCAATTATATATATAATATACGGTTTTTCTAATAAAATAAGTTTTTATCGGTTTTTACTATGTTTAAAGGTTAATTATGTAATTTTCTACCTATAAAATGTATTTTCAGGTTTTAAGGATATTTTTGGTATTTCTGAATTGTTCTGTGTTTGTGGACCCCGGTCGGTGGACTGTAGTTTGGAGTCCGACCGTGGGATTTTGATTGTGCTCTGTGTAGTTTTTCGAAGTGTATTTCCTTGTAGGGTCGGCTCTACTCTTTTGAGTAGAGAGATGTCTGTTTTACAGGGGAGGTTCTGCAGGATTTTCGGTAGAATTCTCGTAAAACATGATATCCGATCGAACCCTGATATCGATTCTATGTTTAATACTCTAGATCGAATTCTAAGATTTCTGTTAGGTTTATTCTGATGTCCATTATTTATTGCTTGTTTAGTTACGCCGAGACCGAGGGCTAGTGGACCAGGCCTGTCGGATCCATCTCGTGGAGCGCACTAATTTGTGAGTTACTATACTATATATATATGCTTTAGGATGCATGTTTTAGAAAAGTATGCTTTATTTTAATAAAATATGCATAAATGATTTAAGTATTACTTAGGTTTATTTTTGGTATATTTTCAACTATATGCATGTTGTATAACTAAATTATTCTTAAAAATGCTTTTATGTATATTTTGGTATATTTTAGTTTATTTTGTAATTGTATTGGAATTATTCGACGTATATATACTCGAAATATACCTGGTTTACTTTTGGTATATTTCTAGTATATATATGGTTTATGTTGCTATTTTATTTAAATTCATGCATCATTTATTTGTGAATGAATGATTTATATTATTAATGAAGGATATCAATAGAACGTGCTACCTAGTGGGCAGCACTAGGACCGAGTACGTACCGGTACGCCTATAGTATTTAGGCTATATTACTAACTTATTTATGGATATTGATTGAATGTGATTATTGATGTGTGAGATATGGTTTGGAGGTGTGATTACTGGAGCTCGATTGACCAAGTGTCTCGGGGCCAATCACATTGGCAGTCAGACTGCTAGAGCTCGGTTGACTTAGTGTCTCAGGGCCAGTCTACTGTCTAAATGGATTAAGTGGATATATTTGGATTCAGTGAGCCTTCATGGCTAGAGTGTTGTCTAACACTATTTCTGAGGTTACGATATTCTAGGGTTCTATGTGATCCTTCATAAAAGATGATTTTCAATAAAAACATATAAAATGATTTTCCTGCATCTGTGTGTATTGCCTGTATATATACATATTATATATATAATGTTGATTATATGCATTGTCACTTAGTGTGTATGTATATATATTATAGTAATTCACTCAGTGAGGTCTAACTCCCCTCCGTTGACTATTTTTCAGGAGAGTCAACATCTTCAGACCTCAGTAGCAGGTCCATACGCCGGATTTCTTCCGCCCCGGCTTCTTTGTGTAAACTGCTTACTTGAGTCTTATTTTTATAATCTAGACACTGCAGTAATTGTAAATTAATTATGGGATTTTATGTATATTATTATTGTGAAATATTGTATTATATTTGAAACTGGATTTGTATTCAAAGATTTATATATATGAGATGAGATTTGACTTAAATCCAGTTGGTGAAATTAATATTGTGATATTTACGATTTTCATTTCCGCTGCATTATATATTGTTGTTATTATTATTGCATGTTTATTTTATTTTTAGGCTTGCTACGGGTTCCGGATTCGAAAGAATTCCTGTTCCCTAGCGCCGGTCATGGCCCCTGTTTTGGGTCGTGACAAAATATACTTGGTTTATTTTTTATATATTTCTAGTATATATATGGTTTATATTGTCATTTTAAGTAATATCATGTATCAATTATTTTACGAATGTATGAGTTTATTTTAATGAAGGATATCAATAGAACGTGCTACCTAGTGGGCAGCACTAAGACCGAGTATTTACCGATATGACGATAGAATTTAGGTTAAATTACTAACCTATGTGTGGATATTGATTGGATTGATTTAAGTGATGTGAGATGCGATCTGAAAGTGTGATTACTAGAGCTCGATTGACCAAGTATCTCGGGGCCAATCACACTGATAGTCAGACTACTGGAGTTCGATCGACTTAGTGTCTTGGGGTCAGTCTATGTCCAAATGGAACAAGTGAACTTATTTGGAATAAGTGAGCCTGTACGGCTAGAGTGTTGTCTAACACTGTTTGAGGTTGTGATCATTTAGGGTTCTATTTGATCCTTCATAAACAGTTATTACATTCAGTATCATATAAAATGATTTTACTGTATCCGTGTGTATTTGCCTGTATATATATTTATTATATATATACTATTGAATGTGTGCATTTGTCATTTAGTTATGCATGTATATATATTATAATAATTCACTCAATATGGTCTGACTCCCCTCTGTTGATTTATTTTTTAAGAGAGTCTTCATCCTCAGACCTCAGTAGCAGACCTTTACGTCGGATTTCTTCCTCCCCGACCTTATTGTGTAAACTACTTACCTGAGTTTGTTTTGTATTCTAGACACTACAATAGTTATTTTTGTGGGCTGTATGTATTATATATGTATGAGATTTATATTTTAAAGGTTTGAAATTGAGAATTTGTGTTAAAAGATTTTATATATATATGAGATGGACTTGTGTTATTAAATCAGTGGATGAGTTATATTGTTACTTATGAGATTTTAGTTTCCGCTGCAAGATTTTTTATTTATTTTATTATTATTGCATGCTTTTATTTTATTTTTAAGGCTTGCTACGGGTTCCAGATTCAAAAGAATTCTCGTTCCCTAGCGCCAGTCATGGCCCCCTGTTTTGGGTCGTGAGATATAATTTTCCACTTAAATGTATTTATTAAAGTTTATTATTTCGGAAAATATTATTTTAATAATGTTTAATTTAGTGCATTAATATTTTAATATTATTATTTTAATAAATTACATTATTGAATTGTATTTATGAGTTAATATATATATATATGCACATATATAATTAGGGTTTAATATTAATATTATATGTGTATATTACTAATTATGATGTGTAATATATACATATATGTGTGTGTATATATATATATATATATGTGAATATATAAATGTGTGGTGTGTGAATTTAGTGTAATATAATAATATATATTATAATATAAAGTTTATTAAAGATATACTATATAGTTTTATTTATAATATTTTAAAAAAAAAAACTTACCTATATCTTCTCCCCTTCCCCGATCCTCACCATCACCGTCTGCCATCCCATTTTCCAACCATCAGGGTGCCTCCTGCCTCTTCGTTGTCGACCACCCCTCCCTCTACCAGCTCCGCCGCCTTTCCTTTCTTCCCCAGCGTCAGCAGCAGCTTCAGTTGCCGTGAGAAGCCGAAACTTGCTTCTCCTCCGTTCAAGGCGATTCCACCTCCAAATCGAGCATTTTTGGTGCCGTTGAACTCCTGGAGCTTCGAGGAGGTTGAATCCAAGCTCCATTCAACTTAAAAATGTGATTTGGTAAAGTGTTTTGCTTCTTTTTAATTTCGGCCATTTTAGGGTTTTCTATTTTTTCAAGGAATTCTTGCTTGATTCATGAAAAATCCCTTTACAAAACTTGATCCCCCTAGCTCAATCTAGTCCCCTGAATTTTTTTGTGATTTTTGGGAATTATTTTGATTTTTGTGAATTTTTAAATATTTTATTATTATTTTATTATTTTCGTAAATTAATTATATAAATTATGAAATTGTGATTTTTGGTGTTATTGGTGGTTATTATTAATTTTAGAATTTATTTTATAATTTTTGTGAATTTTGAGTAATTTTATAATTATTTTTAGTTTATGTCAATTTTGAAAATATAGGTTAAATATATATTCTGTTAGAAGTAATTGGTTAATTATATGTTTTTGTTGATATTATTGAGATATATGTTGAGAAAATAATTTTTGTGTGTTTATATAATTTCTATTGAATTTTTGAGTATTTTTAGTATTTTATATGTATTTTTAAATATTAGGGGTCATTTGGTAATTTGGTAGTAATTTTAGTTAAATATTAAGTTTAATTGGTTTTAATATTATTTGAGGTATAAAAATGATTTTTTTACCAATTATTTACTAATTTTAACTAATTAATACTAATTTTTGAAAATTATTTTCAAATAATATATAATATACTATTTTTGTAATAAAATGGATTTTTAGTAATTTTAATATGTGTTTAAACTAATTAAGTAATTTGGATTTATAAAATGAATTTTTATAAATATTTGTGAAATTATCGAGAAAATGGATTTTTAATAATATTATATTATTAATTAGGGTTTTCAAGTAATTATTAGGAAAATAATTATTTTTGGTGTTTTAATACTTAATATGCTATATTTTGATATTTAAAGGGCATTTATGGTATTTATTGATTTTAATATATTTTATCGTGTTATTTGAATTTTTGGTGAATTGTGGATCTCGGTTGGGGATTTTCAGTAGTTTGGAATCCCAACCGAGGGTTGTAAGGATTTTTATACTCGAAGTGTATTTTTCTTGTAAGATTGACTCTATTTTTTAGTAGAGAGATGTCCATTTTACAGAGGAGGTTCTGCCGAATTTTCGGTAGAATTCTCATAAAACATGACATCGGGTGTAATTTGTATTCTGTATCTGTTTGTGTTTAGTAATTCTAGATCAAGTCTCTAGAAGTCTAAGTTAGATATATTCTAATTTCGTTATCGCTTTTATTGTTTAGTTGCGCCGAGACCGAGGCCTAGCGGACCAGGCCCATTGGATCAGTCTCGAGGAGCGCATCCCTGAGAGTTATTATTATATATATACATTGCTTTAGGTTGCATGTTTTAAAATTATATGTTTTAAATGTAAAATTTTGCATAATTGCTTTATTAAATGCTTAAGTTTATTTTAGGTATATTTTTAGTATATAATTGGTATATGTTAAAATAAATGCATGTTTTCTTTTTTATTTATATTCAAAATATGTTTAAGTATATTATTGGTTGATTTTGAGTGTATTTCATGATTTAATTGAATTTATTTTACATATATATACTTAAAATATACTTAGTTTATTTTAGGTATATTTCTAGTAAATATATAGTTTATTTGATCATTTTGAATGCCGTTGTATTTATTATTTATTCTCGAATGTATGTTTTATTTTAAAATGAAGGATATCGATAGAATGTGCTTCCTAGTGGGCAACACTAGGACCGAGTACATACCGGTGCGATAGATTGTAGGTTAAATTACTAACTTATTTGTGGATCATGACTTGATTGATTTGATTGATGTGTGATGTGATTGATGGTGTGATTGCTGGAGCTCGGTTGACTAAGTATCTCGGGGCCAATCACACTAACAGTCAGACTGTTGGAGCTCGGTTGACTTAGTGTCTCGGGGCCAGTCTACTGTCCAATTAGATTAAGTGAATTTACTTGGAATTAAGTGAGCCAGTATGGCTAGAGCGATTCCTATTGATATTTGAAGTTGCGATAACTTCGGGTTCTATTTGATCCTTCATAAAATGATGATTTTTAGTATTAATTATAAAGTGATTTTCTTTGCATCTGTGTGTACCTGCCTGTATATATATTTATTATATATACTTATGAGTGTTTGCATTTGTCATTTAGAAATACGTGTATATATATTATAATAATTCACTCAGCGAAGTCTGACTCCCCTCAGTTGATGTTTTTACAAGAGAGTCCTCTTCTTTAGACCTCAACAGTAGGCCTATCCGCAGGATTTCTTCCGCCCGACTTTATTATGTAAATTACTTACATAATTTTTAATTATTATACTCTAGAAAACTATAGTAGTTGTATTTGTAATAGTTATGAGTTTTATTTATTTTGCTATATGAGATTTTAATTCAGACGTTTAATCTGAATGTTGTATTAAATCATTTGATGATATAAAAGAGTTTATTTTATTATATTAAATTGAAATTGTTAATTATGGTATATTTATTTTACTTATTGTACGTTTTTATTATTTTAAGGCTTGCTACGGGTTCCGGATTCGAAAGAATTCCCGTTCCCTAGCGCCGGTTATAACCCCAGTTTTGGGTCGTGACCTATACTTAGTTTATTTTAGGTAATTTCTTGTATATATATTGTTTATTTTGCTATTATGAATGTCATTCTACATTATTTATTTTTCCAGTATGAATGTTTTATTTTAAATAGAGGATATCGATAGAACGTGCTACCTAGTGGGCAACACTAAGACCGTGTAGGTACCGGTGCGATAAATGTAGGATTGAGTAAGGATTACTTGTGGAAATATGATATGATTTGATTGAGATGTGATATGATTGATAGTGTGGTTGCTAGAGCTCGGTTGACCTAGTGTCTCGGATCCAATCACACTGACAGTAAGACTGCTAGAACTTGATTGACTTAGTGTCTCGAGACCAGTCTACTGTCCAAATGGAATAAGTGAATTTATTTGGAATTAAGTGAGCTTATATGGCTAGAGAGTTAATGTTGATTGAGGTTGCGATTTAAATAGGGTTCTATTTGATCCTTCAACAAAACAAATATTTTTCAGCATTTATCTATAAAGTGATTTCAACATTTATGTGAAATGCTTGTATATATATATTATATATACTGATGAGTGATTGCATATGATATTAGGAGATGCATGTATATATAATATAACAATTTATTCAATGAGGTCTGACTCCCCTCAGTTGATATTTTTCAGGAGATTCTACTTCTTTAGATCTTAGTAGTAAGTCTATCCGCCAGATTTCTTCAGCTCCGGCTTGTTTATGTAAACTACTTACCTAATTTTATTTGTACTCTAGAAAACTGCAGTAGTGAGTTGTATTTGATGTTTGTTGTATGTGGGTTGTAATTCAGAGGTCTTTTTCTAAATATTGTATTAATATATTTTATTTTATGATATGAGAAATTTATTTTTATTATATTGGTTTGAGATTTAAATTCTTATGCATATTTTATTTTAATCATTGCATGTTTTTATTTTTAAAACTTATTACGTATTTTGGATTCGAAAAAAATTTTATTCTCTAGCTTTGGTCATAACTCCCGATTGGGTCGTGACAATTACATTTATAAGAGATGAGGAGTTTGAATCCTCTCTCACCTTCACGTTCCACCACGATATTCAAAATAAAAAAATAAAAAGCTTCAAGTGTTAAACATCTTAAGTCCATTTATTTATAGTTGAATATTTTGTTTATAGTTCAATCGGAATGGTTCCGAGTTCTAAACTTATTTTGCCACATACATTCACAATAAACAAATTAAAGTAGAAGTTATAAGTGCAATCCAACGATCCAAACCACTAGTCAGAAAAAGAAATCACATCTATATCCATGTTGCCTCTATGAGCATATTCAAACATGCCATGTACCTGAACCTGGGTCAAAATCTAAAGCCAACTCTCTTTTGTCTCTATTTACATCCGCCTGCCAAGAAGGCCTATAAGAGAGTGCTCAAGCCCCTCCAAAATAAGCAAAAGAGCTGAACCACACAAACAAAAATGAATTCCCATTCCCATCAATCTCAAAGTATCCCAAGCCGCTACCGCCACCACTCTTCACAACCGACCAAGAAAGGCCTAGCAGGAGAGCAACTTCAAATCTTGGAATCAAGCTTCAATGCTAACAAGAAGCTGCAAGCAGCATTTAAGCTCGAGCTTGCCCACCAACTAGGAGTTCCGCCAAGACAAATTGCAATCTGGTATCAGAATAGAAGGGCAAAGCACAGAGCGGAAACCAAAGAGCACGAGTGTATGAACATCCAGCAAAAGCTGGGTAATGCGTTAGCAGAAAAAATTAAGCTTGAGAAGGAAGTTTGCATGCTGAAATATGAGTTGCACAGGGCTCAAGAGATGCTAATATTTGCATCAACATCGTCTGCAGCTACTCTCCTATCAGGATCAACATCTGATGATGATCATGCCACCTCATACTCGCATGCAAACCTGACTTATGCTTGGGTTGACATCAGCAAGGTATTACCAGGAGAGGAGCTATACAGTAATTGTCTGACCGGTCCTGTTAGCATGCTGGAGAAATATACCAACAGCCATAGTCTCTTGGCTGAATCAAAGAAACATAATCATGATACTAGCAATGATTACAAAATGTAAAATTTCAGAAGTTGTACTTAATGTCTATGGTTAAAAGTAGGTTTATTTAATATTTGTACTCAAGAATCGTTGTTCAGATGCAAAAAGAAAGGTTTTCCGAGTTGTACAGTTTTGAATTCAACATAAGGACTACAATCTAGAGAATCTTAGGAAATTAACAAAGATTGCTATGCTAGATTTAGCTTCAGGTTCTTCACACTTCGCTGTGGCTGTGGCTATGGCTACATTTTTTACAATTATAGTTCAAATAATTAATTACTTACCGCATTCTGGGACCCATCACATTTATGCTTAGATTTGGGTATATGCATGCACTTGATCAATTCCCATTCTCATGACACTCTTGAATAAATAGCCTAGCTAGAGTTGTCCAAGATGCTTGGCTGTACCTCAGTCAAAATGGGCCCAGTAGCTAAGTTTCTTCCTTCAAAATAGCGTGTAGTGACATCCAAAGGTCCATTCAGTTTGATAAGCAACGCGACACTTCTCACCTCGCTCCAAAGTTGTGACAAGTTGATCTGGAACTTGAGTGAAGAAAAATAAAAAAGAAAAGCTCCATTTATCTGATCATCAATATAAGGACAACTTGATATCATCACCAAACTGGGAACACTAATTCCTATCAGATGGTTATAACAAGATGACTAAATAATGAACTAAACTGTTCTAACTTTGACAAATGTTAATATCATCACCAACTGGAAACTCTATAAGCTCGATTACATAAAGAAAAAGAAGAGAGATTGACTCATTGTTGCATCTGATAAGAGCTCCCTTTTCAACATTATTATTTAATTTCAAAACATATGGATACTTCACCAAAACACTTGACAGTGAGAAAGTAGTGTAATATCCACAGTGAGGGTATCCAGCACAACATGATTGAAAATTATACTCATGCACGCAGCATAAATACACCTGCTGTCCACTATAAAAAATAACAGAAAGATTAAAATTAACCAAAACGTTTATCCTTCCATATCAAATTTCTAAAGCACAATGCTTACAGATACAACAGACCGTACAAACGTCTTTGCAAATTGCAATGTAGAAAAAAAAAAAAGTAACTATTGCAAATTTGCAACAAGTATGGCTTGTGAGTCATTCTCATCTTCATACTAAGCAATAAGACGCACTGAACAAATCTGCATGCCAATTAGAAGCCTTTATTGACAACTGTAAATGGGTAATTAATAATGTCGGTCAATTGCTGAGAACATTATTTACACAAAACTTAAATTGTGACATAAAGACAGCAGATGCACGCACAGACACATGCATTTGTTAAACATAATTCTGACAAGACATAGGACTTTGATATGATGGATGTGCGAACAGTTCAAAATTACAGAAGTATTGAGATGCTTAAACTTCAATTGTAGGTTAACTGAACACCAGCATAATACAAGGCGACATGAATGAGGCCACAAAAACTTGAGCAAAAATACCAATAAAATTTGAAAAGAACACATAGAACTAGAAGCCCAATTGAGAGAAAGAAAGAGTTACAGTGTACCTCAGGCTCTTCTTTCATCCTATTATTGAGGAAAAGATTATGGAAGTGTCTACACCAGAATCTGGAGCTAAAAACAAGGCATGTAACAAGACAACAAAGGAGCTGGATTATTTGACATTGGTAAGTGAAGGTTAAATCATCAACTATTCAAATTGTAATACAGAATAATTGAATGTACCTCAGAGAACCATAGTTGGTATTGATGAATGAATGTTAAACCAAATGAATTTGATACTCAAAAATTGAATGTATGTAGGTGATACTACCTATATATATTTCTGTCTAATTAAAGGATCTTTATTTCCTAAATAGGGACATTCGGACTATAAAGGTAGTAAAATCCGTCTAAAAAAAGGATTCCACCCCAAAGAGAAATTCTACGCAAAGCGAGAACACTTCTGTACCAAGATTAGGACTCCCATCTCATAAGGAATCCGACTCCTCTAAGGTTAAAATATTAGTATAAATAGAATCTCATATCTCTCATAAAGGGTCATCTCGTTCTCTCATATTCTAATTATTCCATATTCCCTTACTTCTATTCTCTAATTTAGATATCAAAGTATTTATGGGGACTCTTCCCACCTTTTACCTTACTTTCAGTTCGTGAATTTCAAGACAACAAACTCAAAAGTTACATAAACCAATTATCAGTAGGGAACAATAACAACACTAATAACTGAAAGAAAATAACAAAAATATACAATCTGGCCCACAGCAAAATTAGCAGGGCTTCAATAAAATGACACATTTAGCAAAATCATGAACCAATAATCCAATAATTAATCATTTTCATAATAATTTTCTACAATAATAACACCCAATCCATGTGATCAAGTAGTTTTAACTAAAATAAAAATCACAGAGCATGTTGCAAATTCTGATACACAAACAAGTACATGAACGACGAAAAATGCGAGCAAGCATCTATAATCTATCTATATCTTCTTTCGAAGAATATAAACATCAGTTTCCTCATAAGCATAATCAGGATGCAAATCCTCATGCTTAACTTTCTCAATTTCAAACACCAAAGCACACATCTCCCAAAACTTTACATCAGCTTCAGGACACCTCAATTGATACCCTAACAAAACGACACCGTTATCAGCAACAAGCGCTTCCATAGCTCCAACTAATTCTGCCACGGACTTTTCAATATAAACAACATCCGTCGCTATAACAACATCAAACGGAGGATTTAATGCTTTAATTTGATCCTTATTGTTCCAATAAAGAACCGATGTTTTCAACATTTTACCTAGGGTTTGCTTGTTCCTTTTTAAATTATGCTTAAGTGCAGGCATCACCGGAGCAATGTCGGTCAGGATAATATCGGTGAGTCCGAGTTGGTAGAATGACATTCCAGCAGCTCCGCATCCTGCGCCTATCTCGATCCCGCGGCGGCCGGGAGTGGAGGAGAAATCGAGGAGTGTGGAGTAGGGATTTGAAGTGGCAGTGGCGGTAGTGGACCAGCGGTCAGCGAATTTTGAGAGGATGAGAGAACAAGGCCAGACGGAGGTGCCGACATGCATGGAGGCGTTGTCTTGTTGGATAGAGAGGACTTTGTCTTTGATCGGCAGTTCGATCACCGGCGAGTCTGTGAATTTCATTTTTTTTTTTTATGGCTTTGGATTTAGGTTATGTCAGGTTTAAGGGAGGTCTAGTTGGGCTCCATACTTATCATTGAATTATTGGGCTTGGGCTTAATTTTTTGGAAAATTATGCTCTGTTTTTTATTGAAATATTTTTATAATGCGCTTCTTTTTCCTTTTCATGCTTAACATCCCGCTTTTCTTCTTTATTTTTTTCTTTTTCGTTTTTTTTTTCCCGGTTTTTTCTTGTTTTTCGTCCAAAAGTGAATGGAAAAAATAAAATTTAACAACAAACTCATTTTTCTTTTTCGGTTCTTTTTTATTGTTTCTTCTTTTAAAGTTAAATTTCTCTCACTTTTCAATGAAAAAACTGGAAAATGAGCAAATGTAAGACTTTAAATCTGCACTAAATATCATTCAACACTATTAATGATGAAAAAGTTTAAGACGTTTAGATGATAATGACAACAACAGCAATGATGATGTTTTTTTAGAAAACAAAATTAAAAAAGAAAAAGATGATGTTGAAGAAAAAAGTATAGTAAAAAAATTTTTTAATTGTAAATGATGAGTTTTGAAAGAAAAATAAGATAATAATGGTGAAGATGATGAGATTTGATTGTTTTTGTAGGCATTTGTCAAAATAACAAAAAAAACAGATTTATAAAATTTAAAAAAATAATTAAAAAAAAACATAAACAAGCATCAAAATAGTTAAAAAAATAATTCATAAAATAATTAAAAAAAATAATCACAAAAATAACCATAAAAACAGTAAGAAATTTCGGACATCCTCACGCACAAATAAGGCAACAAATTATATTTTACCAAAGCTAAATTGCAAAAATACAGAAATGCTGAAAATTGAGTCCAAAGAAAAATGCTGAAAATGTAGATTTACACTATATGCAGCTTAATTATAATTGGAGCCCATGGTGGGTCAAAGTTGTGTTACTATACGAAGGAAATGAGTTGTGTCACTATATGAAGGAAATTGATAAATTTTTCCACACAAATAGTTCAAGTAACGAAAGATAAATATTCAGATGTAAAGTAGAGAGTAAAGTTTAAATTCTTATTTTTTTACTTTTTCTTGTAGTGAAAAATAAAATTACTTACACTCTATATATTAAAAAAATAAATAGAAAAATCATGATTTTAGACTATTTTTTTTACTTCACAATAAGCCAGGAAATAAGTTTTATTTATTTATTTATTGTAGGTATATGGTCCACTTGAATCTGAAAAATCCATTATGTTTTTGGCATTTGCTCAAAAGCCTAAGAAAAGCAAAAATAATGTAGCATGCAAGATGGACATATACATTTATAGTTCACTTTAATTTCAATTTCTTTTGAATCATATGATGTGCAAAAAAGCTCAATTTTGGAGCTGAGAAATATTTCAATTTCCTATAAATTTTATGCCTGTTCCATAACTTTCCATAACGTAAATTCAATCTTTTTTTTTTTTCCAAAAGGAGAAAAAAAAAAGGCAAATTAAAAGCCTCAATCAATCATATCAATACAAAGTTCACAAAATTAAAGACTTGTGTAATAAGCCAATAACATAGAATTTTTTTCTTTTTCTCTTTAGTTCTTTTCTCTCTCTTCTTTTTTTCTTTTGATCCTTGCTTCTTTGTTTCTCCCTTTCTTTTCCCTTTTATTTTTTGAATTTATTTAATAAATGTCATTTTCTTCATATGTCCTTCAATTTTTACTAATCAAATTTATGAGATATACAATTTATCGGAACACATGCAAATAATTTTATTTTTATTTATAAAAAAATAAATATATAAGTCAATTTTATATAAATTATAAATTATTTTTAAAAATTTTGATTGATAAGATTCTTTATTTTTTACGTGAATAAATAATATCATATGGTTATTTTTTATCTAAATTATTAGTATTTAAAATTTACAATAAAGTTTTTTTAACAATTAATTTAATATAATATTATAATTTAAATTCCAAATATCATTTAATTAAGAACGTTCCTACAGTTAATTCAAGTTATCTTATACCGCTACCTTGCTATACATATATATATATATGGGCATGGTTTTTTTTATGGTAAAAAAGAATATATATGTATATATTACTTAGTCATTTTATTTTTTAAAAAAAAACAATGGGACGTAGGGAAATTAATAAATAAATAAATAAAAACATCTAGTTGTTATAAATGTACTAGAATATTAATGCTTTTTGCCGCTAGGGAATTTTTCTACTACTAAACTAATTAGAGCTCTTTTACAAGTCCTGATTCGACAAGACAACCACAATAACAGCAATAACAGCAACAGCAAAGAGATGAAACAAAATACAATAATGGAGCTCAAAAGGTTCTCATACTTTGCCTCCTCCACCATCCACCCCTTCCTTCTCCTTTTATCATCATCTCCTTCAAGAAAACAATTTTAAAACAAAAGTCACCATTTTTAAAAAGTATCAGCTTTCTAGCTTCAACAGAAATATGCATGGATCTCTTCTCTGCTAAGCACATAACTTTTAGCACCCATCATACCTTGCTACCTTTTCCACCTTGCAAAGTTTCTCAATACTCACATCTCCATTTTTACCATGATTGCTTTCTGGTAAAAAAAACATGCAACCCCATGTGAATAATTCCCTTTTTCTTTCATATAATATGATCAAATCCATCCATTGATTGATGATGGGTGACATATGGCTGCTTGTTGTTGTACACCAACACCAAGAAAGTCTCTAGTTTGGCCTCCTCCTCCTCCTGCTGTTGCACTACTATCTTGGTCATGACTCTGCAGTTTTTGGCGTTTGGCCGGTACTCCTGATGATGGGTACATTTGAAACTGGTTCAAACCAGAAATGTCATTATTGTCCTCACTTGCAAGTTTATTAGTAAAAGTGCTTATTGGGTTTGAACCGTACATTAATCCACAAAATTTGTTATTGGCTTGATCTTGAAGTTGAGTACTACTGTTTTTACTGCTGCACTTCAATCCAAAACTTCCAAGAAATGTTGTGTCAGTTGAAGTTGCACCAATTTGAGCAGCTTTCTGAAGTAAAGCTGTTGCTGACATATTAGCTGAAGAAGAAGTAGTCTGATGAGACTGTTGTTGGGCACTATATAAGGAAGGGACACTTACTAGTTCAACTGCTGCTTTAGCGTTGTTCAATGGAAGTGAAGCAGTAGTGCTTGTTAGGTCTTCATGAGGATGAACATTAATAGTTGAAGAGAGCTTACTTCCAAAAATTGGCCAATTCAATTGATACTCAGATGGTGGAGGATTTGAGCATGAAATGTTAATAGGGTCATGATGAAAGATAGCTCCTGATGAACCTATTGACCCAAGTTGATGAATTTGTTGGGCTAGTGGTTCATGGCCTTGGCTCATCCATAAAGGCAAACCTCTTCTTGTTTGGTCCATTGTCTGGTCATGATCATTGCTTGAGATTGGTTTGAAAATTGAAGAGAAATGTTGTGCCATGTTAGGGCCAATTGGAGCACCCATTAGATGATAGTTGAAGTTATTAGCGGCAGCAGCTGACAATCCATTTATGTTGGATGCTGCATTTAATCTTGCTGTTTCTTCAGCTAAGGCATCACAAAATGCCCTGTGAGTGATGAAGCTATCCCTCCTGTATAGTTCAAAAGAACACAAAGATAATTAATTTCTAATCACAGTTAACAAAAAGATCAAATAAACAATATTATTGTAATAGGTATGGGCCATTAAAGGTAAATTCAGGACACTAAATTCCAAGTTGAAAAATGAGCAAATATTCATTGTCTATATCTCTATTTGTCTTCATTATATCTCTCCCTTTCTTTAGCCTCCTTTTTCTTCAAAACATGAGAGAAAAGAGAGAAGGGTGCACAGACAAAGATATCACAACCACAAAAATCACTTTCTTCTTTGGGTTGTTTGATCATTTCTGTGTTGACATGAAAAAACAAAAGTGATGCTTTATCATATCTCGCACAGACAAACATATTACAACCACAAGGATCACTTTCAATTCATGCTTTATGTATAGTTCTCCTTAATTATTATCTTCTTTTACCATATTATTTAACATGATTATTGACATATATAGCGTATAAATTCTCGAGAAGACATGTGTTTTTAACTTCACAGTTCTGAAGAAGACGATTTCTGGTAAAAGCAAAAAAAAAAATCTTAGAAGGATAGCAATATATATTATTACTACCTACCGCGAAAATAAAGTTCCACAGTCGCATTTGTACTCTCTAGTGCCACATGTTTTGGAGTGAGCTTTCCAGTCAGACTGCACAGCATATCTCTTAGAACATTTCTCGCACTTCCATTTCTTCTCACCATGCTTTCTGCAAAAGTGCTTCTTTATACCAGTTAGGTCTCCAAGAGCTCTAGAAGGGTGATGATGGACACAAGTCTTTTCTGGGCAGACGTAGACACGCTTTTTAACTTCTTTACTAGTCCTTTGCTTGAGCTTCCATGGAAGATTGTGGCCTCGACGATGAAGTTGTAGATTCTGATCTCTTTGGAATCCTTTGCCACATATTTCACACAAGAATCTGTTGGTTGCCATAAGAGTTTTTGGTGATAAGGCTATTACTTCTGCTTCAGGATCTGCATATGCATGTTGTTGTATGTATAGAATCAGTATATCCCATTAAAAGGTATAGGATCAAATTTATGTTTAAAGAAAGAACAACTTTTGAATATACTTATGTTCATCAAAAAGTGCTTAACAAAAAGCATATCATAGTATTTATTAATGGTGAAGCTTTCTTGCCTGGAGTTCCTGGAAGGTTTCTCTTCTTCTTTGCAGGAGGAGGAGCATTAGATCCAACAGCTTGGTTGTTTTGAACAAAACCATTACTTGATGAGATTGCTTCTTCTGCCATGAGCTTCTCTAACATATCTCTATTAACTTGAGTTACTCAGCCTATATATGAAACAAAAGAGGAAAGAAAACAAAACCAAGTAGTTCTGATCTTAAAAGGGTAGCTAGATATTGATTAGAAGTGTGATTAAGAGAAAAACCCAAGAAGAAAAGATTGTCTTTGAACTGAACCCTAACAACAGAATAAGCTTATTGATATATGCAAGACCTGGACACCTATATCTTTTAATTCTTCATTTAATAACTTTGCTTTTTGGCTAAGGTGGAATAGAATAAATATTATAAAAAAATCAGGTCGAACAGGATTAGTAAGAATTCAGTAGACTCTGGTGATTGACATAAAAAAATTCTCTGGAGGAAGAGGTAGTGAAAAGTTAAAGTTGGAAGGAATAGGTTAATTAAGAGGAGAAGTTGAAGAATACTAATATTGAAGGGCAAAGACATTAAAGAGATCAAAGGTGCATGATGACACATATGATGAGGTTGGGTTAAAGCTAGTCACCATGCCTTTTCTATTTGGAATGATTATCCCATAATTTGTTTGCTTTTTGTTTCTCTATATATCTTATTTTTCTAATCAATTAACTCTCTTTTATATATATACATTTATAACCTATACCGACATTAAAATTTATGTATGTATTATGCATTGTGCATATATAAAAATGTATGCTTATTAATTTTATAAGCAAAACGAACCCCACAACTATGTTTATTTTATACATGTAAAAGATTTCCTGAAAAGCAACTAGATTGGATTCTATCATTTGGTTTTACATATCATTATTTTAGCCATAGTTAATGACAAAATATGAGTTCATATTTGAATCTAAACGTTTAAACTTAGTTTCCCCAGGAAAAATATGCTCAATTACGGGTTTCAACTAATTTGAACCTTCTTAACCCCATATTTACTATCATATAATGTTATATTTGAATGTAATGGATTTGAATATAACTTAGATTTCAATTAAATTTCTTATTTGGGAACTATATAAATTTATATATAGGAGTATTTGAAATAAAAATTCATAATAAATTTAATAATTTATTTAATAAGAATTTAAAATAATATATAATTATATATTATTTAAAATTCTTATATTTAAAATTTAATATTTAAAATTTAAGATTTTAAATTAAATTCGTGCACCCAAACACACTCGGATAGTACTTTTATATGAATTACCCATTAAGACAAAATAAATTACCCAATATAAGGTGCAAGGTGAACATGACCTAACTCATGTCCCACACAAAGGCAGGCATATATTGAAATTACGTACTCAATGAGAAATTGAGGCTGCCTCCAAGTTTGAAGTTTTGGTCTTTGGTTCCCTACCCGAGATGTTAGAATTTTTTTTTCAAGAAAAAAATTAAAATAACATATATAGTAGCTATAAGAATTAATTGAAATCATAATTAATATTATATATAGAGGGTAGCGGTCATCATATGAAAAAAGCAATGCCATGGATTTATATGTTGTTTTTGTCAAAGAAAAGGATAAATTAACAATGTCTGAATTGAGTGTGACTGGTTTATAAGACGCCTCTCCACTCACAACCCTTCTTTTAACCTCATTTTCCACAAAAGCAAAATATTCATGTCAGTTGTTTTTCTTCCTTCGTCAAAATTAATTAAGGCTCTCAAATCTTTTTTTTTTTCTAAAGAAGACTGACTTATAATTAGACATAATAATTGCAATTTTTGTTGTAACTTGATTAGTATTTTTGATTTGATCTATTGAAATTTAAAATTTATTAAAGTTTAATTAATTCTATTCGATTTGAATAAAATTGTAAATATAGAAAAAATTTAATTTGATTTAACTTGAATAAAATCATAAAAATAAAATTTTGTTAATAATTAATTTAATATGTAACCATTAATATTGATTTTTGATATTAATGTCATGGATTTAATATCTTGTGGGTCGTTTATTAATGGTTTTGCAAATAAATCTGGCCATGCACGTGCCCAACTGTCAAGGAAGGTAAAATCCAAAGGAAACGACGAAAATATTACACATAAAAGGGAATAATCGTCCCAATGAGAGTCCAACTATGGCATCCTCCCACTTGCTATTCTATGTTGCCTAGCTAACTACTCTTTATATATATATATATATTTTTCCCTTAATTAATCTATTTTTATATTCTATATCTAATGAGTATTTTGATAGAGGTTTTATTAATAGACAAAACGCGATAGACGGTATAATGAAAAATAATTAAAAAAATTTAATTCAAAATCAACAACAGCAGAATCCATTTACCATTTAATTAAGCACCCAAAGACTGTGATTCATAGTTGCTTAATAAAGTTTATAAAGTTTGGTATTTGAGTAAAAAGAATAAAGTTTGATTGGCTGGTTTATACCTTGAATGGTAGATGGATAGATACACAATTGCTTTACACTTTTTTTTTCCCTTGCTCCAGAATTCCTTTATGTTTGCTTTATTCTTTTGTAAAAATTGTAAAGATTTTTTTTTTCTTGGGGGGCATATGATGTCTTGTAAAGCTCCAAGGATGAGAGATGCATTTGCTTTAGATATGAAGGATTTTTTTAAAAAAAAAAAAAAGATTAAGTTAATCTTGAACTTATGTGCATTGGAATATATTTTGATATGTAAATATAAATATATAATGTTTGATTATAATTTTGAGAAGAGGTTAAAAGACAGAGAGCTGACAAAGGCAGTGAATTTTTGGAAGTGTGGAGCAGTCGTCTCCTTGTGGGCTGACTTTTCCTGCTAACCCTTTAATCATAATCATAATTATCTAATGATGTATTTGCTTTTTTAAGTTTGTTTAGTATATAATCTTTGGAATTTAGTTGTTGAACTGTGGCAGCTTAAGAATATTCTCTCCTTCTCCAACACTACTCTACTCATCACTCTCCCAAATGCTTCATTTTTCAATGTGTATTCTATACACATGAGAACCCCACATCAATTAAAGCTATTTTACTATTATTGTTGTTTTCTTTGATGAAAAAAAAAAATTAAAGAAAACAAAGAAAAGGGTTTTCTCTTCTATGATCTGTTTGATTAATTAACTTAGAAATCAAATCAATTTTGAAATATAGAAATTTGGGGTTTAGGGAAAAGCAAAATGTTGTCACCAAGGGTATGTTTGTTACTTTGCTTGTCTTTTGCTTTGAAAAAAATTGAAGGTTTTAGACTTGTGTTAATTATTTTGTGCAATTCTAAGAAATCTTGCTTGATGTAATTTTTGTTTTTTTGTTTTTGTTTTTTTACTGATTTTCAAAAGATGTATCCTTGTATGGGTATTTATTACAACTCCTGAAAACTTAGTCACTCTTCATGTGACATGAGATGGAAGCATTCCTATTCATTCCTTGCATTGCACAAATAATTTTTTTTATTTTTAGTTTATTATGAACTAGTATATATGGAAGTATGTACATTAACTTTTGGATTGTATCAAAAAAAAATTTAATAATAGTGGAGGAGCAACTTAATTGTTGATCATATGTAAATTTCCTATTGTATACATGAAATTTGAAGAGGATATTCCAATAAATATTGCTAAATCATTAAATTTTTGTTATTAAATTTATTTTTCTTTAAAGTAAGAAATATTTCACATTTTTATTAAAATAGAGATTACATACCAATAACCGTTGACAGGGATTTTTCTCGTTTAAATAAGGTTTTATATTTAACTCGTGATATATACAATCACTTTAAATTAATTATTGGAAGATTTTTATTGTCTTTATAATTCTTCCATATCAAACTAAATTAGTTAAAATAGGTAAAAAAAAAATAGAGGCTAAATAATTTAAATATATGATTGGATGAAAATTATACAGTGTTTTTGTGTTTGATTGTAGATGTTGGACAAAATAAGTTAATCTTTTATATAATTACAAAATAAACAAAATGTGAATTTTTATTTTTAATATTGAATTTTGAAAAATTGCAAGGTAAGATTGATTTTACTTTTGAACCCAAAAAAATCCCAAAAGGGAAAGCAGATTTTGGATCTAGGAATCCTATACATACAGAAACTCACATGCTTTGCCTAAATCAAAAGTTAAGAGAATATATGCCTTTTTTCCAAACCATGTTATTTATCTTTATTTTTTTTCTCTTTTTTTTCTTTAACTTTATTTTCTTATTCGTGAATTGTGATACATATGTCATTACAGCAGAAGAGTCATTAAATCTAATCCAACAAACTTTAAAGACAATAAAAAAAAATTAAATAGCTATGTGAATATTCTCTGTAGATATTGCTTGGTGATCATGATATAGTATACATATAGTGGTTCACTTATAGAAGCATATTATAAATGTTAATTAATCAAATATATTTCATCTCAAATTTCTTCTGAAATTACAGGTGTATTTCCTGGAATCAATCAAGCTTAGCTAGCTTATAATTCAGAATTACCACACATGGCCAGCAGAATTAATTATAAATTTTAGAAGTTACGTACTAATGATAAATTGTTGAATTTTAAAGGTTGAATATAATTTTTTACAAAATAATCAAACTAATATAAAGGTATGTAATTTTTTAGATGTAAGTCGCTATTTAGAATTTATTACATTATGATTAATCTAGTTTGACATAAGTAAGATCATATATAAGGACGATAAAAATTTTATAATAATTAATTGAATATTTTTACATATACTATGATTTAAATTTGAAATATCGTTTAAATGAGAATAATTTTTACCGATTAATTTACTGTTGTAGGTTAAAAATATGTAATTTTATTATACATGATTATCTTGATGTCTCATTTCATTTTGATTGTTGTAGTAATCAAAGTTTTATGTCCTAGTGTTGATATATGAATATGAATAGAAAAGGCATGGAAATAAATATGTAGAGGCTATACATATTTGATTAGGAAAATTAAAAGTTCCTAGACAAGATCCTTTCATCTCCACCTAACTAGCTAGAGGTGAGGTGAGGTGAGGTGATGAAAATGGAGGACAAGTTGTCAAACACACAAAAAGGAGCACAATTTCGTCTGCTAATGAACACTAGTGCTACTATAGTATCTAAATATTTTTCTCATATCGAAGAGGACAAATACTTCTTTCATCAATAAATATTGAATGCATGCATATATGATTCAACCTTCAACACCATTATACACAAAAACGACATTATAGAGATAGGAAAAAAAAAAAAGTATGTGAATGTCACCTAGTGGATGTTAATGGATTCTTGTTTGTTTTCACTTGCAATTTTTATTGACCAAGCCATTAATCTATTCTTACACTTTCTCATGTATATATATATATAGACTCTTGGTCAAATTGATCAAAAGATTATACCATGTGAAAAAGAAAAGCCCTGAGTGTGATTTTTATTGTAGGATTCTAATTGTTGTTCGTTCAAAGTAAGAAAATAATTAAGTAGTAATTTCTATTTAAAATATAAAATTTAAATTTGGCCATCATCATATGATTATTTTATTATATAATCTATCGATATATAGGTTATATAATTTTTCTATTGAAAAAAACATGCAATAAATGTTGAAACATATGTAAAGTATTAAAAAATTTAACATGTTTTATTCTTTTAAAAATTCTCAACCTAATTAAAATTGTCACATTCACTTAAATATGAATTACAAATTGTAAAACATGTCACAAAAAGCATAGCTTAATAATTGAACTAAATAACAAACTAAACAAAAATTATTGCATTCCTTTATAAACAATTACCTTTTAACAACTTATATAATCAAACACATAGTATATCAATGACATAAAATATGAAAATTATCTTCATGATGGAATTATTTTATATGGTTATAAAAAAATATTATTTAAGTTTAAAATATTATACTAATTATCATTGAATATATTATACATATTTTAAATATTTTTTATTTAAATGTATATTAAGTTCAACAACAAAAAATAAATATAATATATTCTAAACAAATAATTTTTTTTTTTTACAAAAACGTTAATTGAAAGAGACTAGCACTATATGTGTGCTTGATCAACCAAATGATAATGTACTCATTAAATACTCTTGTGTGTGTGAATATATATATGAGGATTAAAGATTCTCTTTTTGGCTTGAAAAGCACAGTTAAAGAAAGCAATTGCATCCCACTCTCTTTTTATGGTCCCTAGTGTTCTCTTAAAAGGGAGACCTATGCTAATCTTGATACACCTATGAGACCATATAATACCCAAATCATAGAATTAATTAACTATTGAGGATTACTTCAAATACTTAATTAAATAAACACTAATTAAATAATTAATATATAATAATCATATGAATTGAGAGAAAATATATAAAACAAGGGTCTCCATCAAGATCTTTTGAGGAGCACTAAAATTCCACTAACAAGGAAAAAAGAATGCTCAATATGTGATTAATGTATTGATAATTAAGAATTTGGTTGGTGATTATCCATGGTTAATCATTGATATTATAATTAGAGTGCATATATCACACACGGGGAAGAAACAAAAAAGACAAGAACTTGTTCAATGGCTGGCTATATATGGCTTAATTGTATTCAAACATTCAAAAGGGAAATTGGCCATATGTATCTTCCACTCGGTTTGTCACTTGAATTATTTGAAACCCACAAAAAAAAAAAAAAAAAAGCATGCAATGATTGATTACAGAAAATTCATAAATAGAAAAAAAAAAAAAAAAAAAAAAGTGATCTTCTTACAGTATCTTTAATGGTGCCAATTTGATCCGTTCTAGTTTCCTCGAAAGTGCACGCTTAGGTACATGACATGTAAAAATCTGAAATAAAATTCTCATTCTACACCCACCATTGCATTCGAAATTTAGCATGTCTATATGATTTAGCAGTAATATTATTGTTAAGATAATGAGATATGGAGATTGTATTAATTTACAAGTTTATGTTCGATTTTATACATTAAATAAAAAATAATTGTCAAAAGTTGAATGATACAATAATTATTTAATAAATTAAGAGTTCAAACTTTAACTATTTTTTTTACATCTCAAATGTTACTATAGTCGAGCTCCATTTTGACAAATTAAAAAAATATACTTATTAAGGAGAAAAAAACATCTTATTTATCATTATATGACTAGTGAATGGAATTAGACGAATTAAATAATACCAAATTAGTGGTAAAAAAAATTGAGATCAAACTGTTTGTTTAAATAATATTTTTCATATGAAAAAATTGAATCATGTTGTTGTCAATTTAAGAGATAAGACTTCATATTATTATACAGTTTATCAATACTTAAATCATATAATTTCACTGTTAACACATAATAATAATAATAACATTTTTTATAATATGGTTTCTCATAATAATAATCCCCTAAAGTTGTTTTTTATTAATTAGTACATTTCATTGCCATTCAATTATCACCTGAAGTTGCTTCCATCTTATCATCACTATCATCTCTAACTCATTCAATTCTAAAGATGTTTACAATCTTTTGCTATTCAAGAGATTTACCATATATGAAATGTTAATTATCTTTTACTTTAATTGTGAGAATTAAATATCTCGAATTCAAATTTTTATAATTATCATTTGTCAATATTAATAAAAATTTATCATATTTATAATGAGTAACAATCATATGAGATACAAAAAAAAAAATTATTGGATGGTTTGTTAAACCTCCATTGAAAAAAAAAACTTTGAGAACTAAGTAATAATAATCATATGAGATACAAAACATACTAATCAACCAAACCAAAAATTTAATAATAAATAACTTACATTAATTTTGAATAATTAAAATAAATATTTTATAAATATTTCAAATTAATAATTTTTTAATAAATTAATAATAAATAATATGCCAAGAAAAAAAAATAAAAAATATTTACACTCTTGGCATAAGATGGCATAAGATGAACAGTCAAATTGGGCTTATTTTCCCAAATGGAAACCTGAAGATACAAGGAAAGGAGGCAACAGCCGAAGCCCAAGCTCTATGTGACCTGCACCGAAACGACACCGTTCTACAATCTCAGCACAGCACTGTTCACTTCTGGGTTTTTCCACCAGTTACCCACAAACCGTACCATAGTATTCCCCTCGCAGGAGGCCAAGTCTTTGGAGTAATTCAGGTACGATTTGTGAATTTTCTATAACAAAGGTTTCTTGACTGTTCTGTTTTGAACTTTAGTAAATTCATATATGTCTGTCTGTCTGTCAGTTTACTGGGTTTGATTTTGTTGTCTTGATAGATAAATTTTTTTTTTTTGAGATGTTGATCTAGGAGCATGCAACTTCGATGTTTTGCTTAATGGTATTTCAAATTTCGTAGATAGCGTGTAAAGATGACAACTTTATGTAATATAGCAATTGGGTTTTCTCCGTAGGTTCTGATTTTGGTTTATTCTCTGTGCTGAACTTTTGAATTATCTATTTTGATGTGCTAGATGTTTCAATGAGTATTATTTTGAATAATGGATTCGAAAGCATTAGCAAAATCAAAGAGAGCTCACTCATTGCACCATAGCAAAAAACAGACTCATTCTAGTCAAAAATCAAAAGCCAAAGCCACCCCATCTGGGGTTACTGATGGTGCTGGAAGTGGTAATAAGGTTGCTGGAAAGCAAGCTAGGGAGAAAGCTCGCCAGTCTGGCCTTCCTTCGAATTGGGATCGTTATGAGGATGAATTTGATTCAGGTTCTGAAGGTCCTTCAGGGGATAGTACAAACAAGGCCTCTGATGTTATTTTTCCTAAGAGTAAAGGTGCAGATTATCGTCACCTGATTGCTGAAGCACAGTCTCAGGGCCAGTCAGATTCTTACTTGGATATATTCCCTTCGTTGGATGACATTTTGCCTGGTATTCTCCTTGATGCTTCAAAATTTTTCTTTATTTTATAATAGTTTATTCTATATAAGCAAAGAAATCCTAGATGCATGCTAATTAATTTTGTGGCTGTTGTTGCTAGTGCTCCAGAGAAAAAGTTATGTAGTTAAGTGTTCTATTGATATTGTAGCTGCTCGCACTCATGCATAAATGCAATCTCTTTTTGCTAGAAGTCCCATCTGAATTGCTACGTGAGAATAACTTGAATGTAATTTAAAATGAAATAATATTAGTATGTAATGTAAGAGGTCTAATTCATGTCCTAAAAAATTATTACTTGTATGTGGAATTAGAGTAGATCTTTATGGGTCATGTGGTTTGGTTCAGAAGTTAAAAATTTATTATGTTGAGTGCTGATTCGCTAGTGTATACAGTTGATTATACGCACTTGTTTGCAAAATCTGAATGGCTTTATGGTTGAGGTCATGTTGCCCCATGATTGTTACATCTAGCAGTTGTTGAGGAATTGATTTTAATGCTTGGCATGAAATTGGTGTATGATATTATGTGGCAGGACGCTTTAAATTTGGAGTAGAGTCGATGCTTTCAGCTAGAGGAGAGGGCATTCTATCATGGATTGGTGATGATAATTTTCTTGTGGAGGATGAAGCAACTGTGAATGCTGAGGTAATTGGTCAATTATGGTTCTCTTTTAGTGATATGAGCCATAAGAAAAAGAGAAAGAAGAAATCTAGGAAGTCAAAAACTTTGAAGCATACAGCTTCTGTCTATGCCGCTAACTAAACTTGGACAATGATCACTTTTCTTCTTTTGTTGTCTCCTTTATTTTTATCGGTTAGGTGTCACTTGCTAAAAGAATAATTCCACATCTCTAAGTGTCATGTAAACAAAGCTTAGCTGTTCTCCAGAATGGTTTTTATCCTTGATCTTGAGCTCAAGAAATATTGGAAAGCTAGCTAACTGATTCCTTTGTAATAGGAGTGATTATTTGACCTAAGATAGCGTGAAAACTTCAAAATTGAGTTTCCTAGTCAGAGTGATTATAATTTGAATTGACAGCCTGCACCCTTAAATATGGTACAAAGAAATGATCGGTATAGTCTAGGTCTACACTTCCATTATCCAGTAAAAGAGAGAAGGTGAGGAGCACAACTGATTTCAAGTAATTTCTCATTGGCCCTTTCCTAGACCTTTGGTGCTAACTATATGTAAACTCTAGTTGATTTTGACAGCTTGCAAATTTTGTGGGTTTAAACTTTAAAGATTTAATGAAAATGTAAAAGAAAAATGGACTTTTTCTTGACAAATATAATGTATTGTTCTGGCATATGATGGGCATTAGAAGTGCCAAGCCTTGAAATCTAATTTTGTTTTTCCTTTTGTTGTTTTTATTGGCATTTTTACTCTTTTCTGAAGTTACTTTTTTTCTTTTCTGAGTAGCTTATCTTACGACATGTTGGTTTTTCTGTCTCCTGATGTTGCTGACCTTGGTTTTCAATCAGGCAAATTTTCTCTCCCTGAATTTGAATGCACTTGCAGAACAACTAGAAAAAGTAGACATATCAGAGAGGCTCTTCATTGAAGCAGACTTATTACCACCAGAGCTGGTAAGCTTGGCATGTGATTGGTCAATATTTGCAGAATGCTTATAGCTGATATTAATACTAGTCAAAAAATTTATCCAATGGCATGGAAAAGGTTCCTATAGTTATTCCTAGTGGGAATGAAATTAAGTTTCAATTGATTTGAGGTTTTTTTAATATCATGGGGATCCCATGTTATAAAATGCTTAGCTAGTTTGGCCTCTTATAAAATTTTGTTTACTTGAATGCTGGAACAGAATCTAAACTGCTTGAGATGCTTGCAAGATGTCCTAACTGTACTAAAAGAGTTCGCTTGCATCTCACAACGCTACAAATTATTGTCTGAGATCCTTGACATGTCTAGAAGACAGATATAACAATTTTATGCTAATATCAAGACCTAGAAGTAGCGCCTTGAGATTATATTGGCATGCAAACATATTTCCTTGTTTCATGATGCAGTTCTGGAAATTATTACCTACTTGGTTTTCTTTTGCTTCCAAAAATTGCACATGTTTTTTTATTGAGAAAATTGCATGCGCTGAATCACGTAAACCAAGGTTGGAAAGGGATGTTTTTGCAGTGGCATGTCTAGTATCTAGATTTCAGTATTTCGCACTAAAAGTAATATGCTTTGTTTGCAGTCTGGCCATAGAACAAGGGCAATTAGCAGCCAGGAATCAGACCGAATGCAAGCAGTTGAAATGGAAGTAACTTCAAGAGTCTCCGAAGATTTGGTAAATTTATTGGAGGAAAATAAGGTTGCAAACCAGAGTTGTGAGGTTATGGCATCAGGATCCACCATGAATGGCCATTTGGAACCTATTTTGATTAATCAAGGTTTGGATATCATAAATCAAACTGAGGATGATATCAGTTCAACTCATGATAGCAGAACTATGGAGTCTCCAGCAGAATGCAGTGCGAGTACTATTGCAGACCCCAAGAAGAAGACATTAACATTTGAGGCAACAACTGCTGAGGCAGAACTCGATATGCTTCTGGACTCATTTAAAGAGACCCAATTAGTTAGTTCTTCTGGCTTCACGTCTGCTGCTTTACCCTTGTCTGAAAATGTGGCACCTAGACCACTGCCACAACTCACGGGAAACACTATGAGTTCTTCAAAACCTGTGTCTACAGCTGTGAAACTGGATGATTTACTCGATGATCTACTTGAGGAAACATCTAATTTGTCCAACCAAAATAATTCATATCACGCAGTGAAAGTGACGCCTCTCCCCAAGGAGATTCAATCTTCTCAATCTCAGTCTGTAACCAAGTCTAAAGTTTTGGATGAATTTGATTCATGGTTAGATACACTTTGATTGTTGTAAGCCAAAAAGCCTCACTCGTGTAATCCTTATTTGTTGTGTTTGATGCGATACAAGGATGCATGCACACTTTTTTTTTTCATTAATGGATAAACAGAAAGCATATATAACTTTTACAAAGATCAAGCCATTGAAAAGATTCAACTTGAGCTGAAACATTTCAGATTTCCATTCAATTCAAATCCTTCGATTATTAAAACATGAAACATTTGACTTGAGCATTCATTTCGGTTTCTTTCTGCAATTTTTGTGATTGGTGATTAACTTGTATCTCAATTATTTGATATTAATAAATATACATCATTGTCAGCAGTGATTTTAAATCTTACTGCCGTTGATTTATGATTTGGTGAAATGATTTATAATTCGCTATATTATAGCTTTGGAATATAAATATGACATATTCATCCTGAAATTGCTTATACTTTTTAAATATGTTCTAGAAAAAAAAAATAGTGATTACATAAGGATTAGCTGTTGATGATGGTGAAATGAATGATGGCTTAGAAAACCCACCTCATTACTACATAAATCAAACATGTTAGGTTGTCAGTCCATAAGATATGTCGTAATAATCATTTCCATGTGATGCAGAAAACAAGCAATTTCCATTGGAAAAATTCATCTGAATTATACTGATTTTTTTTATTGAGTCTCTATTTTTTTATTATATTTCATTAAATTTCTATACTATTATTTATGTAATTATTGAATATCAATTTAACAAATTTTATAGATATATTATTCATACTATAAAGATTTAATACATTATATAAATAATAGTATAAAAATTTCATACATATATAAATAATAGTATAAAAATTTAATAATTATATAAATAATAATATAAAAGACCGATGCACTGATTTAAAAGAATAAAGGCTCAACAGAAACAACTTCTATAGTTCGGTGGCTTAAAAATAGTGTTTGCCCTAATCTTTTTCTTTAACAACAAGATGATGCCTGGAAACAGCTGTGGAATTTGTTTAAATACCAAAAGTCAATATAAAACATGAAGTCTTCTACCCTTTTCACAAGTAAAATTACAGAAAAACAAGAATTCCATAGATCAAGGATGCAAGAGATGAAATTTAAGGGGGAAAAAAAATCAAATCTGTGTTTCTTTCTTTGTATTAAATTACAAACTCAAAACTATAACTTAAAAAGTTAACAATTAATTGAACTAAACTGCAGCAATCAGAGAATAATAAAGAAGTTAGCTAAAGAAATTTAACAAAACTGAAGCAATATGATCAAGTTAAAGCCACAAAGCACCAGCTGCTTTCAAAATAGGCACCAAGTCTCCTGATATATGTGTAGCCATAAGCCTGTCCAATCCTCCAAACAATTTACCGCCAATAAAAACAGCAGGAAGCTGAACCTTGTTACTAGTATTGTTAGGATGATGATGGTCATCATCAACAACACCATTATTAACAATCATTTCCAATTCTTGCAAAACACTAAGCTCATCTTGTTCATCAATCTCAAAGATGGGTGGGTTCACACCAAGACCTAATAGCAACCTCTTCACAACATGACTCATACAACAACCTCTCTTAGCAAACACTATAATAGCATTGTCTTGAACCATGTTGCTCATATTTCTTGAGTACCCTTTAAAAGCTTCTTTAGCACCACCACCACCACCACTAGTAGCAGTGGAAAAATTTAGAAGAGGCTTATTGGTGTTGGTGTACATAGGCAGCCACGACTTGTAAGGAATTGCCTGTTGCATTGTTGCTGGATATTTTAACACAGAGAGATGAAGATAGAGAAAATATATATTGTATTAGGCGATGTTTGATATATGCGTTGTATGAATGTTGTGTATATATATATAAAAATATTGGAGGAGAGGGGAGTTGGTATATAGCTTCAAAGAAGATTATTTGGGCGTCAGCGGCAGTTGGGGAACTTTTTCCCTGTTTATACACAAGATTATTATTATTATTATTATTTTGTTTGCATTATTGGTACTCGGAAGTGTTAAATTCTAGCTAATCAGCTTAATTATAAAAATGATAAAAATTAATTAATAATTATTTAATATAATTATATATATTATGATTTTAATATAAAATACTCATATCAGTTAATTTTGATAGTTATTTATTATTATTATTATTATCAACATTATTATTTATATTTAATATCTCTAATATATGATAGTTACATGTCAAATTAAATTAAGTAAATCTCTTGTAATTAATATTTTTTTATATAAAAAATTTTAATTTGAGATTTCACTTAAATAAAAATAAATCTTTTTTTTAAGTCAAAAAAATTTTTTTTAACGGAATCAAATCATAATTTTTTTTTTATTTAAACTGACTTTTATAAATTATGTTAATATGATTTAACTGAAATATATTTATTTATACAGACGGTGTGGTGTGTTAGAATAGAGTCGTGGATGACGTTTTGAATTGTGTCATTTTCTTCTTGGCTATTTGTAGTTTTTATTTTGTTTATATTATGAGAGGCACATGGAAGGTAATGTAGATGGGCACCTACGTCTTCTTTCGATAATGACTCTTTTGTTTCTTCAGATTTTTTTTAAAAAAAATATGTATATTGTGAACAATACGTATCTATGTATAAAATTTTTCTGTTATTGGGTCATTATATGCATCCAATTTTTTCTTCTAAAATTTAATATTCATATAATAATAATAATAATAATAATAATAATAGTAATTCTTCATAACAACTACAAAAACGTCAAAGATTAATCAATTAAATGACAAAGGCTCCCTTTATAGTATCATAATTCGTATATTCAACTTCAGACCATGGTGAATTTAAAATTTTCACTTTTTAAAAAAAAAAAAACAAAAAATTAAACTCTAAACAACATAATAATAATAATAATAACATATTTGGAACATTTAAATTAACATATATATATATGTGTGTTTATGAATATATTAAAAAATAATATATTATATAAATTTATATTATAATACATTAAAAATTTATGAATTAGACAACAGTAATTATTTATTTTATGTATAACTTATTATAAATATAATGATTTTTATATTTTCTAACTGAAAATAAGAGAGTTAAAAAAGTGAACCTTGAACTATTAATGTGCTAAAAGAGAACAATTCCTTTAAATTATTTAATTTTTTTTGGCGATGATGGTTTTTATTAGTATTAATATTATAAACAGTTTTTCCACTAATATTGAAAAATGACAATTTTTAAATCTAAAAATATTTTAATTTTTTGTTGATAAATGTTTAGGAATGTGTAATTTATTAAAGGGGCAACAGCATGGTTGATGATGATGTGACTAGTGACATTTACCAAAAATTAGAGACTAAGTAGCTGGAAGAATAATGTCGTATGGTCATAAATTAATGTAGCTGGCAATGTCAAATGACACTATTGAAATAAAATCTAATTTGTCGGGCGACAGCAAAATATCAAGGTAAAAATTATTTTTAAATTCCTGAATTATGATGATTTTTTTATTGGATCTCTATTTTTTTATTTTATTACAATGAACTTTGATATTATTATTTATATAATTTTTATATTATTATTTATGTATGCATTAAATCTTCATACAATTATTTATGTAATATATTGAGCTCTTATAGCGTAAAGAACATATTTATAAAACTTATCAAATTGGAGCTCAATAGCTATATAATTAATAATATAGGGATTCAATGCAATGCAACAAAAGAATATGAACTCAATAAAAAAAATCATTATAATTCAAGGGCTTAAAAATAGATTTTGTCAAATATCAATAATTAAATTATAACATAGTTTGATGACAATTTTCAGAATTATATTTATTGAATGAATTAATAAAAGTATAAGGGTTTAATGTGAAAAAAAAAAGTGAGAAAATTAAATTTATACAAATAAAAGTAGAGGGGGCAAAATATGAGTTATTCCTATAATTTAATTATTTATATTTTATTTTAATTATAATGATTATAAAAATACTATTAAATGCCAAATACTCTTATGAAAATTAAATGTAAATTATATAATTGTAATTTATTAGTTAACAAAAATTGTATCTAATATTATAAAAATAAAAACTTAAGCAAAATTTTAATAAATTTATTTAGTATCTAACAAAAATTCTATTAAATTATTTATTTAAAATAAACTAAAATAAATTTTAGTAGAATATTGCTTAAAACTTTATTTTTATAATATTAGATATAAATTTTGTTAATCAATAAATTACAATTATATAATATAATTTTAATTTTTATAGGAATATTTGACATTTAATAGTATTGTTATAATCTTTATATTAAAAATAAAAAATAAGTAATGAAAATTTTAAAATTATATTTATTAAAGGGATTAATCTAGCTAAAATAAATGTAAAAGTACTTAATATTCACAAAAATAAAAGTATACGGAGTTAATGTAACTAAAAAAATGGAGGAAGTAAATCAAGAAAAATAAAAGTATAAGGATTTAATATATACAAATAAAAATGAAGGGATAAAATAAAAAAAATAAAAGCACAAAGTAAAATATGAATTATTTCTTTTATTAATTAAAAAAATAAATTTATCATTGCCTTACGATAAGCTTACATAATAAATAAATAATTATTATGTATTTCAATCATGACGATAATCTTTTGTAATTCATTGATTATTATATTAATTAGTACTTACCATCAACTTAATTTTATGCAACGTAATCTGTTATTTTCATCATTGTAACTAACAAAAAAAAAAAAAGTATAGTTATTACATGGCAATTACTTGATTATTATAAATAATATTAATAAAAAATCAATAGTTTCCATTATATAGTAACTTCTCAACAAATTAGAAAAAAAAAAGTATTTTTTATAGTGATTCTATACTCAACATTCTTATTTTAATTTATTAGCTTAATCAGTCGAATTTTACCGAATAATATTATAATTTATTACCTAATTAACAGATTTAAAAAAACAATAATAAATGAGTAATTTAATAATTACTTCTTTCTAAAATCTTTGAAATTTACCATTATTAATAAAGAAATACGATGATTTAAATATGTGCAAATATTGTTTTAAATTAGATGTAAATTAATTATATAAAATTTTTTTGAAACTATTAATTATACAAATTAATAATAATAAAATTTTAATTTTATATTTTATCATATTTAAAAAATTTAAAAATTTATTTTTTTATCTGATTTAATAAAAAAAATAAGTGGTGAAATTATTCAAAAGAAAAATTAGTACATCCTACTATAAAGTTTGTGAAATTATCTTTAATATGTTTTTTATTTGATCAATATATGTGTTTTTATATTATAAATTTAATTGTGATAAAAAAATTTAAAAAAATTAATTTTTGGCAAAAAAAAAAAAGAAAACCTCATGAATCACGTTAAAGAAAAGGATTGTTTGGTGGTAGGGATAACAAAACAGTGAACTGAAGTAGGAAACCGTGTACCTACAAAAACAGCTTCTGGTGGCCGACGCTGCGCGATGCTGACGTAGGCCTAAACATCAGTCAAATCAAACTGCCACGTCATAGAACTTGTGAGTGACGTCATCCGGGGTCCCTCCACGTGTTCTATAATTAGACACCAAGAAAGTGACCTGTACTTATCTGCCACGTCATCAAATACATCGGTCCTTCCCCTCTTTTGGTGGTGACGTGCCACTACCTCACTTGGACATGCTTACGTCTTTGAAGTTTGTTGTTGATAATAGGGAAAAATGGGATTTGGTGCTTGTAGGGTGCACCATACTACAAGTAGACCACAAAACGATGATGTATATAAAATTATTTTTTTGTCTGTCCAGAATTAATTGGATCCATTTCAATCAAGATAAAATTGTAGAAACAGTAAAAATCCTCTAATAATAAAGTTAACGTTACCAATTGATTTTAATGATTGCTAATTTTGAAATTACATTTTTAATATAGCACAAATGAATTTTATATTTATCATATAAGGAAGATCCTTATTTACATTTAGTAGATTACATTTTACAATTGAATTAGTGACATACTTTAAATATCACAAATATATGTTACACTTAATGATTAAATATAAAATATGTAATTTTGTTTTTCAAATTGAACTAGTGTAATTTGGGAAATTATATTTTATAATAGGTCAAAAGCTACATAAAATAAGTTTCAAAATTAAAATTTTTTAATTGTAAAATTTTTAATTAAGCTAGTCAATGAAGCCTAACTTGAATGGTGATGGTGGAGGCCTCCCTTGTGGGTATGATAAAAGATTTTATTGGACTTATATATATATATATATATATATATGCTCTTAATATTATAATTAATTGTAATAATTTGTAATAGTTGTTATAATAGTTTATAAGATAGATATTATGATATGATAAATATACAGTTGTAATTCTATGTTGTTAAAAAAAAAAAAAAAAATTTTAAAAGTGATAATAATGAGATCACATCTAATTAACATTAAAGTTTAAAGTTTAATACTCCAATAAAGTGACATCACTTTTTGCGTAATAAAGTGATACTAACGCTAACGTAATGGCATTAAATTCAAAAGGGTGGGGTTGTACTTGGCAGTATTTCAATTAGGAAGCAAAAGCAGAGCCATGGAGGAGGATAAGGATGAGGATGCATCATTTGCAACTAATTTTTGGTTAAAATATCTATGTAAGCAGTACATGTCAAGAAGTTGACATAAACAAGTAATCAAAAATACCTTAAACAAGAAATCAATGCTAATTGCCAAAGTTTCCAATACGTAACAAGGCTTTGAAAATTCCAATTATCTTTCATCATGTCCTTACATCATCATCACACACACTCAGTTTAGATTATCATTTTAGAACCAATCTCAAACATGATCAAATGCCCACATTGCGGCCATGCTCTCTTGCATAATAAAAAGCAAACCCATTTCCCAATGTAACATACATACCCATGAGGTTGCTAGAAAATGACCCAAAATCAAATTTGTTCATATGAATTAATCAGAATCCTTATGAGTACCGAAAAGATACCTTAACTGAATTTAACAAATTGAGAGAAGAGAGAGCTATGAGTTAAGAATCTCATAAAGAATGGCATAGGAAACATGATGCATCCCACTGATTATGCATTTCAATTCAAGTTAATCCCAATTTTCCTAAGGTAAACTGTGCACTCATTTGACTGACAGTAGACGGTAATTTCTTAAGCCAAACAGTCCCCTGTTCATAAAAATCCATCAAAAGAGAGGAATGGACAATGTGTCTTTTTGCCCCCACATATACTGAACCATTTAGTTTTAGCAAAAACTTGTGCCAGGCTAGTCCAAAAAAAAGAGCATTAGATGGGGAAAAATGTTTATTTCTTTCCAGGGACTTCCAACTCCATTTTTTGAAGGTTCAGTAGCAGATCTTCTGAATTAAGGAAAACTTTGTTGGCGGAATTTGAGATTGTATGTGCAATTTCTCTTGCGGCTTCAATCTTCCGAAGTGTGATAAATGCAGGATTGTTGGCAATGGCCTGACCTATCAGCTGGGCACTAGTGGCCTCACCCTGTCAACCAGAAACAGGCAGAAACGGTTAGGTGTATGGCAGGTGTGAATTGGCTGGTAAACCAATCAAGAAAAAGCAGTGCAAATAAAGTATGCAGAAGTTCTCTATGGTTCTTTTTACATCTCAACTGAGCATGTTGAAGCTCATACTTTTTTGATTAAAAATCCGGGGCCAAGGATCAACCTGGAAGATCAATCTATTAGAAAGGATTATTTTTTTTGTTTTTAAATTTCCCTGCAATAGCTAGTCGGGAGCACATCAAAAGCAAGAATTCTTTTTCTCACCTCTGCCCTGATGACAGCACTTTTCTTGTCTTGTTCAGCTTTTTCCACAATAAATTTAGCTCTCTCAGCTTCTTGAGCAGCCACCTGTTTGGCTTCAATTGCAGCAGTAAATTCTTTCCCAAAAGTCAAGGTTGTAATGGACACATCATCTAATGCAAGGTTAAAGTTTGCTGCCCTTTCTGTCAAAATCTTCCGTATTTCTCTACTAACAGCCTAAAAAAAAAACCTCCTTCAGCACATAATACAATGATGATGACTACAAAGAAGTATAGAAAATATGAAAGATCCATGGCAACCAATGTAAATGATGCTTGAACAACAAAAAATACAAGAACCAAGAACCAAGAGAGTAATGCCAAAAGAAACTATTATTACATGCAACTGAGTAAGAATCTACAAAAATTGACTGCTAAACAGCACCTCTCTCTGAGTAATGAGTTGGCTTGCATTGTACTGTGCAACCACGGCTTTCAATGTTTCATGGATAATAGAAGGCAGAACTCTTTCGTTGTAATTTTCACCAAGGGTTCGATAAATAGTAGGTAATTCGCTTGCCATAGGACGAGTAAGGACTCGAAGCCCGATTTTAACCTGTGCAACAATGTTAAGATCCACAGTCCAAAACAATTGGATTGTGTAAATACTTCAGATATGCTAAGAAAAGGGGATATGATGAAAAAACAAGAACAAATAATAGAAACTCCATTCATCATTCACATATCAACAAGTAAGCAGCTATCATCCATAACAACGTAAGCCTTAATTATGCAACACAAACTGAATATGGTGACTAAAAAACTTGAGCATGGAAAATATGAATGAGAAGGAGGAGAGAGAGAGAGAGAAACATTCTCATCTAAGATATGCTCTCATGCAGCAAAAGTGAGGGGAAAAAATTAAACATAAGACAGTCAGGTCTTCACAAGTACGGAGGAAGCAAGTTTAAAATAGAAGTGACATAAATTCAAGAACATCATGGGATTAGAAACCTTCACAAAGAAGCAAATTTTCTGCTCAGCAAATTAAAGTAGCAAATAACAATACATAATAAAAAGACATTGGATAATCTATTGTGGACCCATCATTTTGAAATTTTGGAGATGAAAAGTTAAAGAACCAAAGAACAAAACAGTGACATTGAATTTCAAAATAGAAAGAACTAAAATTATAAAGAAATCGGTCTGTCTGAGGTTGAGGTTTCAAAGTCACATAAATGCATCTGCTCTTTTAGGGGCATCTGCTGGAGAAAAAGAATCTATCAACAAGAAACTTCAAAAAATTTCATACAACACGAGAATAATAGAGCAGAATTAAGTTACCATCTGGAGATCACGGCTCCCTGATGTACTCTCTACCAGATGAGGTCGTGCACGAACATCATAAATGGTCGGGCGTTCAAACCATGGAATCATAAAGTGTGTCCCCTCAGGATAAACCTGCCCATTCAACAAGTTAATTTCAAATTATTGATTCCTCGCCACCAAACACAATTAATAAAAAGGCAACAAAACACCATGGCATGAGAGGCTGGAAGATTTGAAGCATCTCAAACAATAAAAAATTGTCAAAATAAAAGATAACAAATAGCTAGCAATCTGAAAGAAGTTTGGTAATCATGCCAGTCACTTCCAATATACCAAGTTCCAGAAAAGTGATTAATACAGTTCATCCATTCAACGAAAGCCAATACAGGTAAAGTTTAAAGAAACTCACAAATAATTTGGTACTGGGCCAGTAGATTTTGGTGCTCTTTTTGGTTATACCATTGCCAAAAACTACATAACAATTGCTTGTTTAATTTCAATAAAAAAATCTCCATATTTATGGGATGAGACAAAAAAAAATTGATACAGATAAACAAATGACTTCAATGCCCAAGATTTATGAAGGTAAGAAGTAGCAAAAACATCTCCTCCTTGCCAATGATGTAAAACTCATAAAAAGGAATACAAAGAAAAAGCATGTTTACAAAACATTGACAAACTACTACAACACAGAAGATCTGAGAAAAATAGGAAAAAAAAAAAAAAAAGCAAAGAGTGCAATAACAGAAACTGTATATGATATTGAGATCGGATTTAGCAACAAAATTTCAACAGATGTACACAGCTGGAAGCAAATTCACAAGTTCTCATGTGAAATGAATTAAAACAATAATAATAAAGCAACAACCTTTTCTTTAACACCAACTAAACGGTTAAACATGATGGCACGATGCCCACCCTCAACATTGTAGAGACTATTAGCAGCTGCATAAACAGCAAGCCCACCAAAAACACCAAGCTTAACCAATGCAGAGGCTGCGCCACCACCTGGCACCCTAGGAACTTTCACATTGTTGAAATTCATCTTCCCAACAAAAAGCTGAGTACAAAATCACAGCGTCAACGGAAGCAGACTGGAATAGAAGTACCCAAATTATACCTAAAATAAACAAGTAGGTCCACGATACCAGAAATTAAGCCTGTTTCTAGCCATTAGTAACAAAAATTACTCTAAAAAACAGCATCTTCCATGAAATTGAACAGAAAACAAAGGGAAAAAACAGTGACTTGAAGGGTCAATTCAGGCAGGTGTTTCCGTCACAAAATCATAAATAAACGGACAAAACACACAATTGATAGATCTCTACCTTTCCTTTTTGGTACCCATTAACTAAAAAACAAACCCAACTCAATTGAACAGCCTAAAAAACTGCCACCCAAAAAGTTCATTTACTTTTGATCTATCACACAAATAAATCAATGAAAAAGAACAAGAATTGAGTGCCAAACAGAACATAAAATCATCAGGAAAATTAGATTACAGTAAAGATTATTTTTTTAAAAAAATGATAATAATAAAAAAAAAAACAGAGCATACCTTGTAAACTTCTTCTTAGCAAAGCAAGAAAAGAGAAAGGGTTTAGGGTTTATAGAGTCGAAGAAGAAATGACAGCTGTGTAAAATAGGGCTTTTTATTGACATAAAGGTTTCGGGTTCTTTTAAAAATATTGGCCCATCAAATTTTTCTTTTTTTGACCGAACATCAAAATTTTCTTGCTGCAAAAGAAATATATATGTATGTAATTTTAAAACATAGAAATATATTCAGAGCTCATTAGAGGGTGGATTAATTTGGTCTGATCAATATAAAATTACGAAAACAACAAAAAATTTTCAATAGTTAATTTAAAATATTAATAAAATTGCTTGTAATTCAACAACTTCATTTTGAAATTCAATTGCTTGTCCTTTTTTTTTAAAACACAATTCCTTGTACTTTTGATTATAAATATTAATCAAATTTATGTCAATTATAATGGTTATTATTATTATTATTATTATTATTATTATTATTATTTTTACTCTTATGAAACTAATTAATAGTATAATATAACAACCGTTGGATTAAATTTTTTTAACTTTTCTCTTGTTTAAAAAAAAAAAATTGTGACTTTTTTTTCTGAATCATTTTAAAGTGCGTCTTTCATATTGCCATATTGCACTTGAACATATTATATTTTTTTGGGTGCTAATTCTAAAAATTAAAGTCAAGTTTTTTTGTACAATTTTTTATACAACCTGTATACTTTTTTTTTTTTTTAATCTTCACTTCTTAATATCAAGTGATGTAGAGTTCACCCATATATTATTAGTTTTTAGTTTTTATCACTTTAATTAAATATTAAATTTTAGTAAATAAGGATATTAATATATTTTTGTCTTCTTATAGTACTTGAGAGAAAATTTTAGACTCTGTTTGTATGTAAAAAATATTTTGTTTTTGAAAAAAAAATTTTCTCTTGAAAATATGAAAATTTCAAAGAAAATATTAGAAAACAATTGAAAAATAACATTTGTTATAGCATGAACGCTTTTACTATTTAAATTATTTTTTTGTAATGGACCTAATGTATATATTTTTTTATAAATTATCTCTTTTTATAATAGACTTGATGTATTTATAGAAAATTTATATGATAATTAATCTATGCAAAAAAATGAAAGGAAAAAAGAAAGTGATGAGAGGGAAAATGAAAAAAGTAAAAAAAAAAAAGAGTGAAAAAAGAAAAGAAGGAGAGAAGACAAAAAAATTAGAAAAAAATAAAAAAAAAAAAGAAAAAAGAAAAAGAAGAAAGATAAAAGGTAAACAATGATGAGAAAAAAAAGAGGGAAAAGAGAAAAAAATAAGGGAAAAAATAAAAAGAAAAAAAGAAAAAAAATAAGCAGAGAAAGAACAAAATAAGAATAAAAGAAAACTAAAAAAAAGATAAAATAATAAGAAGAAAAAAAAAGATGGGTATTATTGGTAAATTTCTTTTATTTTTAAACATTAGAAAATGATTTTTTATTTTTAAAATAAGAAATTATTTTTTCTTATTTTTAAGTTATTTTATTTATTTTTCGTGAATTTTTCCTGCACGAATTGCATAATAAAATTGTCTTTTTTTTTTAATGCAGATTTTAGGGACGTAAATCATATTTATAATTTAGACACCATGAATAAATTTTAATGAAATATTATTTTGGAAAAATAGGTTTAATATCACTGTTATATAAAATTATTTTAGAGAATTTGAATTAATTACAAATACTAAAGTCAAAAAAAAAAAAAAAAAAACATGCATATAAAAGGCTTAAAAAAAAAAAAAAAGAGGAGATTGTGGAGTACTGGCTGCAGCCATGGTTGATTAAAACGCAGGATAGTGGACATTGTCGGTGTATAATATAACTGACGTAACGACATTATAACATGTTTAAACGAAGTCAATACATAAAAGAAACAAATGTGTCATAAATTTTAATTTAGTGCAATAATTTCAAATTATTGATATTTAGAATTTGTTAAATTTTAATTAATTTGATTTAATTTAAATATAATTAATATTTTTTAACAATTAATTTAACGTAATTATATATATATATATATATATATATATATATATATATATATATTATTATTATTATTATTATGAGTTAAATTTAACATGGTTGAGTGAGAATACTCCTTAATAAGTTGATCCAATATTAATCGGTTATTATTATAAAAAAAAATTAATTGGTTATTAGTTTAGTCCAAAATTAAGATTTGATTGAATTGGTTATTTGAAGGTAGAAATGGGGTGGCCATGTTCAGATTGTGCCGAAGGATGGATATTGTATGTATATATATATTTTTTATCTATTCCATTGCACTTCTACGCATGTGGAGATGAAGATGGATGAATTAGCTCTCGAATATGACATTTCTTAGAGTAATAGATTATATTAATTAAAAACATAATATTATAAATCTGCATATAGTTATATAAATTGTATACAATGTAAGGCTTGAATTTTTTTTGTTTATATATATATATGAAAATGACATGCAAATTTTGAACAAAAAAAGAAGAAGAAAAAGACATGTAAATCTTGATTTATTGAGAGGGAACGTGTGTGTGTATATATATATATATATATATAATTTTAATTTTTTTATTTTAATTAGATTAACTTCTATTTTTTCTCTAATAAAATAAAATAAATTCAAATTTAAGTAAAAGTATATTTTTTATTCTAATTAGGTTGATACAAATAATCAACTTGCATATATTTTCACCAAACTTTTCAATGAAGAGAGATTAAATTTTATTAAGTATAAATTTGATATGATTGATGGTTCTAGTTTATCATAATTTTATGTTTAATTGATGGTTGAACTATTTTCATATAAAATCATATTTTGCTTATTGATTACATTGATTGATAAATATTTTGATTTAAATTTTAAATTTTTTTTAGTTGTCAGCTTATATTTGGTTAATCTTTTTAAATTTCCTTTTGCATTTTATCAAATAAGGAGAAATAATTTGAGTTTGCATATGTACCTAGTTAATTTTTTTTAACATATGTATTTTTTTTTAATTTTAAAACTCCCTTAAAAAAAATGAGTTTATGTTAGTGACATATTATATTTTTGTTTAACATAGGGGAAGAAAATTTGTTCAAATTTTTGCATGCATATTAACATTATGGCTAATTTTGTTGTACATTATATATGACAAAATGTCTTATTTTGCTTACTTTATTATATATGACAGATTTTATGTAATATCCCGTATTTTTAAATATTTTAACACTGCATCGGGATATGCAGTGTTAATAATTTTTGTATACACATTACGATATTTTTACGAGTTGATATTTATTTAAAACCTATTTTAATTATTGTGTCTTATTTACAATGCTTTACGTAAAATTTTCCCGGGACTTGCATTTTCAGGGAAATTTTCACGTAAATAATTTATTATTAATTATATTAAATATATTTTCGGACTTGCATGAACTCATACGTATTTTTAAAATACTAAACACCGTGTATATGTGTACTTATTTATTTAATTAGGGTTTAGTATATTACCCTAATATTTTATTAATTAATTATTTATTTATTTGTTATTTAATTATTTTTAATTAATATTAAATTTTAAAATATTAAATATTAAGTGTGTGGGTGTGATTTTTTTCAAATATTTTATTAAAATTATTTTTTTATTTTTATTTTTTTTATTTTTATTTTTATTTTTCTTTTCTTTTTCTTTCCTTTTATTTTTCTTTTCTTTCTTCTTCCCTTCTCTTCTTCCTTCCCGTGCCCGATCACCAACCACCGCTGCAACTGCCGTTCCCCTACCGTCGGTGTGCCGCCAGCAGCTCCGCCGCCCCAAGCTCCTTCCCTGGCGTCGGCTAACCCCATTTTCCCCATTTTGGCCGAAACTTCCTCTCCTCGCCATCGACCACGATTCCGATCACCGTTTTCGACATCACCGGTCTCTTTCTTCTCCTTGAGCTCCGGTGAGTGTGATTCTAGCTTTGGTTTGAGCTGAAATGGTCTTAATTTGCTTAGGTTTCGAATTTTCAAATTCGGCCATATTAGGGTTTTTGATTTTTTTGAGCTTCGAATTGATTGATTCATGAAAACACCCTTCACAAATGTTGTTCTTAATCTACATGTATGAATTTTTGTGGAATTTTTGGAGATTATTTGGATTTTTGGGTATTTTTGAATATTTTAATATTATTTTCTAATTTTCAAAAATTAATTATTTAAATTATGAAATTGTGTTTTATGGTTAAATTAGGTGTTGAAATGAATTATAGGAATTTATTTGGAATTTTTATGAATTTCTATGTATTTATTTTGAATTATTGAAGTTTATGTAATTTTGGGAAATTAGGGTTAATTATGTTTTTAATTGAATTTAATTGGTTAATTGAGTTTAATTATTCATATTATTGATAAATATGTTGAGAAAATTAATTTTTGGATAATTGTATAATTTTTGGTGAATTTTTGAAGTAATTTTAGTATATTTATATATATAGGGGTATTTTGGTAATTTTACACAAATTGGCTAAAAATGTAATTTAATTGGTTTTAATAATTATTTAAGGTATAAAAATGATTTCTACAAATTATTTAGTATTTTTAACTAATTAAAACTATTTTTCAAGAATTATTTTCAATTATATATATAATATACGGTTTTACTAATAAAATGAGTTTTTATCGGTTTTTATTGTGTTTAAAGGTTAATTACGTAATTTCTACGTATAAAATGTATTTCTGTGATTTAAGGGTATTTTTGGTATTTTCAGAATTATTTTGTGATTGTGGACCCCAGTCGGTAAACTGTAGTTTGGAGTCCGATCGAGGGGTTGTGGATTTGTTTTGAGCTCATTTTTTGAAGTGTGTTTCTTTGCAGGGTTGGCTCTACTCTTTGAGTAGAGAGATGTCCGTTTTACAGGGGAGGTTCTGCCGAATTTTTGATAAAATTCTCGTAAAACGTGATGTCCAGTCGAACCCTAATTTTATTTCTGTGTTAAATATTCTAGATCGAATTCTAGGATTTCTGTTAGGGTTATTCTGATTCTTTTGTCGTTATTGTTTGTTTAGTTACGCCGAGACCGAGGGCTAGTGGGCCAGGCCCGTCGAATCCATCTCGTGGAGCGCACTAATTTGTGAGTTACTATACTATATATATATGCTTTAGGATGCATGATTTTAGATATATATGTTTTATTTTGATAAAATATGTATTCATGGTTTAATAATTACTTAGGTTTATTGTAATATCCCGTGTTTTTAAATATTTTTTACACTGTACCGGGATATACAGTGTTAATAATTTTTGTATATATATTATGATATTTTTATGGGTTGATAAGTATTTAAAACCTATTTTAATTATTGTGTATTATTTTAAGTGCTTTACGTAAAATTTTTTCGGGACTTGCATTTTCGGGGAAATTTTCACGAAAATAATTTATTATTAATTATTTTAAATATATTTTCGGACTTGCATGAACCCATACGTATTTTTAAATTATTAAATAAAGCCAATGTGTGTGATTATTTATTTAATTAGGGTTTAATATTACCCTAATATTTTATTAATTATTTATTAATTTATTGTTATTTAATTATTTTATTTATTATTAAATTATTAAAATATTAAATTATATGTGTGGGTGTGATTTTTTTTAAATATTTTATTAAAAATTATTTTTTTATTATTTTTCTTTTTTCTTTTTCTTTTTCTTTTCTTTTTCTTTTCTTTCTTTTTCTTTTTTTTTTTCTTCTTCTTCTTCTTCTCCCGAGCTCCCGACCACCCCTCACCACCGTCTGTCACGCCGATCACCTACCGTCGGTGTGCCTCCCAGCTTGCCATCGCCGTTCCCAGTCGTCCCCCGTCGCCAGCAGCTTCCTTCCCCGGCGCCGGTGAGCTATTTTTCCATTTTTGGCCGAAATTTTTCTCCTCGCCATCGACGACGATTTCGGCCACCATTTTCGACCCCACCGGTCTCTTTCTTCTCCTTGACCTCTGGTGAGTGTGATTCTAGCTTTGGTTTGAGCTTAAATGGTCTTGATTTGCTTAGGTTTTGATTTTTCGAATTCGGCCATATTAGGGTTTTTGATTTTTTTGAGCTTCGAATTGATTGATTCATGAAAACTCCCTTCACAAATGTTGATCCTAGTAGCTTAATATACATGAATGAATTTTTGTGGAATTTTTGGAGATTTTTTGGATTTTTGGGTATTTTTGAATATTTTAATATATTTTTTTTTAATTTTCGGAAATTAATTATTTAAATTATGAAATTTTGTTTTATGGTTAAATTAGGTGTTGAAATGAATTATAGGAATTTATTTGGAATTTTTATGAATTTCTAAGTATTTATTTTGAATTATTGAAGTTTATGTAAATTTGGGAAATTAGGGTTAATTGTGATTTTAATTGAATTTAATTGGTTAATTGAGTTTAATTATTGATATTATTGATAAATATGTTGAGAAAATTAATTTTGGATAATTTTATAATTTTTGGTGAATTTTTGAAGTAATTTTAGTATATTTATATATATAGGGGTATTTTGGTAATTTTACACAAAATTGGCTAAAAATGTAATTTAATTGGTTTTAATAGTTATTTAAGGTATAAAAATTATTTCTACAAATTATTTAGTATTTTTAACTAATTAAAACTATTTTTCAAGAATTATTTTCAATTATATATATAATATACGGTTTTTCTAATAAAATGAGTTTTTATCGGTTTTTATAGTGTTTTAAGGTTAATTATGTAATTTCTACTTATAAAATGAATTTCTATGTTATAAGGGTATTTTTGGTATTTCTGAAATTTTTCTATGTTTGTGGACCCCGGTCGGTGGACTGTAGTTTGGAGTCCCACCGTGGGATTTTGATTATGCTTTGTGTAGTTTTTCGAAGTGTATTTCCTTGCAGGGTCGGCTCTACTCTTTTGAGTAGAGAGATGTCCGTTTTACAAGGGAGATTCTGTCGAATTTTTGGTAGAATTCTCGTAAAACGTGATATCCAGTCGAACCCTAATTCTGTTTCTGTGATTAAATATTCTAGATCGAATTCTAGGATTTTTGTTAGGTTTATTCTGATGTCGATTATTTATTTCTTGTTTAGTTGCGCCGAGATCGAGGGCTAGTGGACCAGGCCCGTCGGACCCGTCTCGTGGAACGCACTAGGGTGAGTTACTATACTATATATATATGCTTTAGGATGCATGATTTAGAAATATATGTTTTATTTTGATTAAATATGCATAAATAATGTGATTTGTATTTAAGTATATTTTTGGTATATATTTGGTATATAATAAATTATATACATGTTTTGTTAATAAAATATATTTAAAATGTTTTTAAATATATTTCTAGTTTAATTTATGATTTGATTGGATTTATTTGACGTATATATACTCGAAATATACCTGGTTTATTTTTGGTATATTTCTAGTATATATATGGTTTATGTTGTTATTTTATTTAAATTCATGCATCATTTATTTGTGAATGAATGTTTTATATTTATTAATGAAGGATATCGATAGAACGTGCTACCTAGTGGGCAGCATTAAGACCGAGTACGTACCGGTACACCTATAGTATTTAGGCTATATTACTAACCATTTGTGGATATTGATTGAATTTGATGATCTGATGTGTGAGATATGATTTGAGAGTGTGATTGCTGGAGCTCGGTTGACCAAGTGTCTCGGGGTCAATCACACTGGCAGTCAGACTGTTGGAGCTCGGTTGACTTAGTGTCTCGGGGCCAGTCTACTGTCTAAATGGATTAAGTGGATATATTTGGATTCAGTGAGCCTATATGGCTAGAGTGTTGTCTAACACTGTTTCGAGGTTGCGATATTCTAGGGTTCTATGTGATCCTTCATAAACTGTGATTTTCAATACAAATATATAAAAATGATTTTTCTGCATCTGTGTGAATTTGCCTGTATATATACATATTATATATATATACTGTGGTTGTATGCATTGTCACTTAGTGTGTATGTATATATATTATAGTAATTCACTCAGTGAGGTCTGACTCCCCTCCGTTGAAAATTTTTCAGGAGAGTCAACATCTTCAGACCTCAGTAGCAGGCCTGTACGCCGGATTTCTTCCGTCCCGGCTTCTTTGTGTAAACTGCTTACTTGAGTCTTATTTTTATATAATCTAGACACTGCAATAGTTGTAAATTAAATCATGGGATTTTATGTATTTTATTTATGTGAGATATTGTATTATATTTGAAACTGGATTTGTATTAAAAGATTTATATATATATGGGATGAGATTTGATTTAAATCTAGTTGATGGAAATGATATTGTGATATTTATGATTTTTATTTCCGCTGCATTATATATTGTTATTACTATATCATGTTTTATTTTATTTTTAGGCTTGCTACGGGTTTCGGATTCGAAAGAATTCCCGTTCCTTAGCGCCGGTCATGGCCCCTATTTTGGGTCGTGACATTTATTTTGGTATAATTTCGGTATAATTTTGGTATACTTTAAACTATATGTATGTTTAATTAATAAATTATTCTTAAAATGTTTTTAGGTATATTCATGGTTTATTTCTAGTTTATTTTGTAAATAAATTGAATTTATTTGACGTATATATACCTGAAATATACCTGGTCTACTTTTGGTATATTTCCAGTCTATATATGGTTTATATTGTTAATTTATTTAAATTCATGCATCATTTATTGTGAATGAATGTTTTATATTTATTAATGAAGGTTATCAATAGAACGTGCTACCTAGTGGGCAGCACTAGGACCGAGTACGTACCGATGCACTTATAGCAGATAGGCTATATTACTAACCATTTGTGGATATTGATGGAATATGATTATTTGATATGTGAGATGTGATTTGGGTGTGATTGCTGGAGCTCGGTTGACCAAGTGTCTCGGGGTCAATCACACTAGCAGTCAGACTGCTGGAGCTCGATCGACTTAGTGTCTCGGGGCCAGTCTACTGTCTAAATGGATTAAGTGGATATATTTGGATTAAGTGAGCCTGTATGGCTAGAGTGTTGTCTAACACTGATTGAGGTTTCGATATCATAGGGTTCTATTTGATCCTTCATAAAAGATGATTTTCAATGAAATATATATAAAATGATTTTATTGCATCTGTGTGTAACTGCCTGTATATATATATTAGATATATACTGTTGACTGTATGCATTGTCATTTAGTGTGTATGTATATATATTATAGTAATTCACTCAGTGAGGTCTGACTCCCCTCCGTTGACAATTTTACAAGAGAGTCAACATCTTCAGACCTCAGTAGCAGGCCCATACGCCGGATTTCTTCCGCACCGGCTTCTTTGTGTAAACTGCTTACTTGAGTCTTATTTTTATAATCTAGACACTGCAGTAGTTGTAAATAAATTATGGGATTTTATGTATTTTATTTATGTGAGATTGTATTATACTTGAACTGGATTTGTATTAAAATATTTATATATGAGAGATGGATATTATTTTGGATATTTATGATTTTCATTTCTGCTGCATTTGATATTGTTATTATTATTATTGCATGTTTTATTTTATTTTTAGGCTTGCTACGGGTTCAGGATTCAAAAGAATTCCCGTTCCCTAGCGCCGGTCATGGCCCCTATTTTGGGTCGTGACAAAGTTGGTATCAGAGCGGAGTTCTGTGTCAGGGCTTAGTTATGTGAGTCGTGGCCCTAGTTTTTGAGTTGTGTTTTCTTTTAGTAACTACTGCAGTGAATTAGGTTCGAGTACGTCTTGATAAGTATTCCTTGCTTTAGTTTTTAGCATTATTCCTCCGTTGTCTGTTTGTCTGAATCTTTCCGTTTGTCTTTTCAGAATGAGGAGGCGAGCGCGTGTTGCTCCACCGGTAGTTGAGGCCGTGGATGATGAGTCTTTTCAGGATGAGGTTTTACCTCCTGAGCAGCCAGTTAGACATAGAGGTCATGGCAGAGGTAGACCTCGAGGAGCGGCAGGTCGCCGTAGGCAGAGAGAGTTACAGGATGAGGAGCCTGTTGAGCCTGAATTTGATGTTCTTGTACCTCCATTCTTTCAACCTGTTCAGCCTGCCTATCAGCAGGGTATGTCTGACCCTGAGGCAGCTTTGTTCTATGCCCGAGTTGGCAGGATTGCATTTGATGGTACTTCTAATCCGTTAGATTTTCTACATGCGATTGAGACTAGGACTCGGACTGCTCATACCGAGTACCAGCGGATCATGATCGTTGAGTTTTCTGTCGAGGGATCAACCCTAGATTGGTTTATTCAGATTATCCAGCCTTATATGTTGACGATGACCTGGGCTCAGTTTCGAGAGCGATTTTTGAGGAGATTCTGTCCAGAGCCTCTTCGTATGAGCTATCATCTCTGGTTGACCAGTATTTCTCATGGAGATCGATCTGTAGAGGAGTACACTAGAGAGTTTCTTCATCTGGGTAGATATGCTGAGGATCTGATGCGAGATCAGTATTTTACGGTCACTACATACGTTACTGGTTTGGGTTTAGCTTTTGCTGGTATGCCTACAGCAGGCCTTACTCTGGAATCTATGATTGAGTTAGCCAAGGAGATTGAGCTGAGGCTAGTTAGGCAGGGAGCGATGCCTAATTATTACCAGTTGGGAGTTCAGTCGAGTGGATTGTAGGCTACTCCATATTCGAGCTTTCATGTTGGTTCGAGTAGTCAGCAGCGAGGTTCGACTCAGCAGAGTCAGAGACAGCAGCAACGAGTGCATCAGAGCAGTAGACATGGCCATGGAGGTCAGCATAGATCGTTCAGATTTGGATCAGGTGCTTTGAGCAGCAGCAGTGGTCGTGGTTCTGGATCAGCGGCCAGCGTTTGTTAGACTTGTGGTAGAGTCCATCAGGGACCGTGTTATCTGACACCACTGACATGCTTTAGATGCGGGCAGACAGGACATTATGCCAGATCGTGTCCTTACTCTGGGTATCAGCAGCCGTAGATTCCGTGATTCCCACAGCAGTCGATTGCTAGTGCTGCACCCTTGCCATTTCAGTTACCTCTAGCCCAGCATCAGAGTTCCACTCAGTTTGTTCCACAATAGAGTCATGGTAGAGGTACTAGAGGAGGTGCCAGAGGTGTTGGCCAGGCTTCTACCAGTCAGCAGGGAGGTCGAGGATAGGCCAAAGTTTTTCATCTCACTCAGCAGGATGCTCAAGCATCTAATGCAGTCGTGGCAGGTATTGTTTCTGTTTGTTACCTGGATGCATGGGTTTTGTTTGATCCGGGTGCCACGCATTCGTTTGTTTCTCCTATTTTTGCTTCTAAATCTTATTGGCAAGCTTCGAGGTTGGCTTTTCCTTTGTCTATTGCCACTCCTCTGAGCGATTCCTTGGACATCGATATTGTTCTTTCTGATTATCCAGTTCTCGTGGGAGATAGAGAATTACCCGCTGATTTGATTCTGTTAGATGTGATGGGGTTTGATGTTATTTTGGGAATGGATTGGTTATCTCAGCACTATGCTGTGGTAGATTGCAGGAATAAAGAGGTAACTTTCAGAATTCCTGATGAAGAAGATTTTAAGTTTGTTGGTGATAGGAGTTCAGCACCTCAGAATCTTATTTATGCTATTACGGCTAGGAAGTTGTTGAAGAAAGGTTGTCAGGGATATTTAGCATTGGTCAGGGATACTTCAGTGGAGAAGTTTTCACTCACAGATGTTCCTGTTGCTTGTGAGTTTCCTGATGTTTTTCCCGAGGAGTTGCCAGGTTTACCACCTCATAGAGAGATTGAGTTCTGTATGGATGTGGTACCAGGTACTACTCCTATATCTATGCCACCCTATAGAATGGCTCCTGCAAAGTTGAAAGAGTTAAAGGAGCAGTTGCAAGAGTTATCGGATAAGGGTTTCATTAGACCTAGTGTTTCTCCTTGGGGTGCACCAGTCCTGTTTGTGAAAAAGAAGGATGGTACCTTGAGACTGTGCATTGACTACAGAGAGCTGAATAAGGTGATAATGAAGAACAAGTATCCTCTCCCGAGGATAGATGACTTGTTTGACCAGCTACAAGGTGCACAGTTCTTTTCTAAGGTTAACTTGAGGTCGGGTTATCATCAGCTGTGGATCAGTGAAGCCGATGTTCCTAAGATAGCATTCCGCACTCTATATGGCCATTATGAGTTTCTAGTGATGTCTTTTGGTTTGACTAATGCACCAGCAGCTTTTATGGACCTGATGAACAGGGTATTCAAACCGTATGTGGATCAGTTTGTAGTAGTCTTCATCGATGATATACTGGTTTATTCGAGGAGTATGGAGGAGCATGTATATCTCTTGAGGATTGTACTACAGACACTGAGAGATCATCAGCTTTATGCTAAATTCTCGAAGTGTGATTTTTGGATGGAGAGTGTTTCTTTTCTTGGACACGTAGTGTCTAAAGAAGGTATTCAGGTTGATCCACAGAAGATTGAGGCAGTATCTGAGTGGCCTAGACCTACTTCTGTTACAGAGATTTGGAGTTTTCTGGGTTTAGCCGGGTATTATAGGCGGTTTGTGCAGGATTGCAGCCCCTATGACTCGCTTGACTTAGAAGAATGTTAGATTCGAGTGGTCAGAAACTTGTGAGAATAGTTTTCAGTTATTGAAGGAGAAGTTGACCATAGCACCAGTATTAGCCTTGCCTAATAGTGTGGATAAGTTCACAGTTTACTGTGATGCCTCTAGAATTGGTCTTGGTTGTGTGTTGATGCAGAATGGAAGGGTGATAGCCTATGCTTCGAGGTAGTTGAAGAAGCATGAGCAGAACTATCCCACACATGACCTTGAAATGGCTGTATTGATCTTTGCTTTGAAGATTTGGAGACATTATTTGTACAGGGTGACTTGTGAGATTTTTACTGATCACAAGAGCCTTAAGTACATTTTTCAACAGCGAGATCTGAATCTGAGGCAGAGAAGATGATTGGAGTTGTTGAAGGATTATGACTATGAGATTCTATATCATCCGGGTAAAGCTAATGTGGTAGCAGATGCCTTGAGTAGGAAGTCCTCAGGTAGTCTTGCTCACATCAGTGTTGAGAGGAGACCGTTGATCCAAGAGTTGCATTTATTGGTGGATCAAGGTTTGATGATGAAGATCAGTAGATCAGGTGGACTGCTAGCTCAGTTTAAAGTACGATCTGTACTAAGGGATAGGATTAAAGCAGCTCAGAGTCGAGATCCTATTCTAGAAGAGCTTGCAGAGAATGTCAGAACAGGGAAGTTCACTGATTTCACACTCGATGATGATGGTGTGTTGTGGATCAGTGGTAGATTGTGTGTTCCTGATGTGGATGATTTGAGAGAAGAGATTTTAAAGGAAGCACATTCTACAGCTTACAGTGTTCATTCGGGTGTCACTAAGATGTACCACAGTATCAGAGATTTATACTGGTGGGATGGATTGAAGAAAGATGTCGCTGATTATGTTGCTAAGTGTCTGATGTGTCAGCAAGTGAAAGCCAAACATCAGAAGCCTTATGGGAAGCTTCAGCCTCTTCCTATTCCCGAGTGGAAGTGGGAAAGGATAGCTTTGGATTTTGTGGTCGGTTTACCTCGTTCGAAGGATGGATACGATTCCATCTGGGTGATTGTAGACAGGTTGATGAAGTCTGCACATTTCTTACCTGTGAAAGCCACTTATTCTATAGCTAAATTGGCGAAGTTGTATGTGAAGCATATTGTGTGCCTTCATGGAGTACCTGTGTCCATTGTATCAGATAGAGGTTCAGTGTTTACTTCTCATTTTTGGTAGAAGTTGCAGGAAGCGATGGGCACTAGGTTGGACTTCAGTACTGCTTTTCATCCTCAAACAGATGGTCAGTCTGAGAGGACGATCTAGACATTGAAAGATATGTTGAGGATGTGTGTCCTGGATTTAGGAGGTAGCTGGGATGATCATTTGTCACTCGTTGAGTTTGCATATAATAACAGCTACCATAGCAGTATTGGTATGGCACCGTACGAGGCGTTATATGGAAGGAAGTGTAGATCCCCTTTGAGTTGGGATGAGATTGGTGAGAGAGCTTTGACTGGACCTGAGATGGTTCAGGATACTGCAGAGAAAGTCGTCGTGATCAAGCGAAGATTAGAGACCGCAGTTAGTAGACAGAAGAGTTATGTGGATCGTAGGCACAAAGATGTGGAGTTTCAGGTTGGAGATTTCATTTTTCTGAAGGTATCTCCGATGAAGGGTGTGATGAGATTTGGTAGGAAGGGTAAGTTAGCATCGAGATATATTGGACCGTTTGAGATTCTGGAAAGAGTTGGTACTGTTGCATATCGGTTGGATTTGCCTCCGAGTATGTCACAGGTGCATCTAGTGTTTCATATCTCGATGTTGGGGAAGTATATCTCAGACCCTTCTCACGTGTTGCAGCCTGACAGTGTAGAAGTAAGTGAAGATTTGACGTTTGTGGAAGAACCTGTGGCGATCGTTGATTATCAAGTTCGATAGTTGCGTTCGAAGCAGATTCCGATGGTCAAGGTTCTGTGGCGTAGCAACAGAGTTGAGGAGCATACGTGGGAGACTGAAGCTGAGATGCGAGCTTCTTACCCATATCTCTTTCCTTCTTGATCTTGTTTTCTGGAATTCGGGGACGAATTCTTGTAAAGGGGAAAGACTGTAATATCCCGTGTTTTTAAATATTTTAACACTGCATCGGGATATGCAGTGTTAATAATTTTTGTATATACATTACGATATTTTTACGAGTTGATATTTATTTAAAACCTATTTTAATTATTGTGTCTTATTTACAGTGCTTTATGTAAAATTTTCCCGGGACTTGCATTTTCAAGGAAATTTTCACGTAAATAATTTATTATTAATTATATTAAATATATTTTCGGACTTGCATGAACTCATACGTATTTTTAAAATACTAAACACCGTGTATATGTGTACCTATTTATTTAATTAGGGTTTTGTATATTACCCTAATATTTTATTAATTAATTATTTGTTTATTTGTTATTTAATTATTTTTAATTAATATTAAATTTTAAAATATTAAATATTAAGTGTGTGGGTGTGATTTTTTTTCAAATATTTTATTAAAATTATTTTTTTTATTTTTATTTTTTTCTTTTTCTTTTTCTTTTTCTTTTCTTTTTCTTTCCTTTTCTTCTTCTTTTCTTTCTTCTTCCCTTCTCTTTTTCCTTCCCGTGCCCGATCACCAACCACCGCTGCAACTGCCGTTCCCCTACCGTCGGTGTGCCGCCAGCAGCTCCGCCGCCCCAAGCTCCTTCCCTGGCGTCGGCTAACCCCATTTTCCCCATTTTGGCCGAAACTTCCTCTCCTCGCCGTCGACCACGATTTCGGCCACCGTTTTCGACATCGTCGGTCTCTTTCTTCTCCTTGAGCTCCGGTGAGTGTGATTCTAGCTTTGGTTTGAGCTGAAATGGTCTTAATTTGCTTAGGTTTTGAATTTTCAAATTCGGCCATATTAGGGTTTTTGATTTTTTTGAGCTTCGAATTGATTGATTCATGAAAACTCCCTTCACAAATGTTGTTCTTAATCTACATGTATGAATTTTTATGGAATTTTTTGTAATATCCCGAATTTTTAAATAATTTTTTTTATACTGCATCGGGATATGCAGTGTTAATAATTTTTGTATATATTTATGATATTTTAAGAGTTGTTATTTGTTTAAAGCTAATTTTAATTATTTTATATTATTTTAAGTACTTTACGTAAAATTTTCCCGGGATTGTATTTTCGGGGAAATTGACACGTAAATAATTTAATATTTATTTTGAGACTCAGTATTTTAGAGAATTTATTTACGTTATTCCTATTTATTACTTTGAATGATATTATTTTAATAGTATTTAACTTAGTGTATTTTATTTTAATATTGTTCATTTTATTAAACTACATTATCTGCGTGATTAATATATGTGCTACATATATATACACACATATATTAGTGTTGTATTATTTTATTTGTGTGTGTGAATATATGTATGTGTGTGTATATATATATTAATATATGTGTGTGTGGAGATTAGTATATATATATATATATATATATATATATATATATATATATATTGTATTATTATAATATAAAGTATTATATGTATATATATGTACATTAAACATAAAACACACACACACAAACTCATCTCCCCCGAAACCCACCACAAACCACCATCCACCATCGCCTGTCACCGTCGATCCCCTACCGTCGGTGTGCCGTCCGGCCTTCCAGCAGCTCCAGTCGCCTTCCACCGTCTTCTACCTTCTTCTTCGGCGTTGGCAAGCGGCTGTGGCAGCAAGGAACCGAAACTTGAGCTCATCGTGGTTCCAAGCGATTCCGGCCACCATTCTTCGCGATTCCAGTGTCCTTGAGCTTCTCAAGCTCCGGTGAACTCAATCCAAGCTTCGGTTTGAGCTCTAAACCCTCCATTTTTGCTGTTTTTCGATTTCTTTATTTCGGCCATTTTTGGATTTTTATTTTTTTTTCGGGAATTTTTGGTGGATTCATGGAAAATGCCTCAACAAAAGTTGATCCCCCAAGCTTAATCTACATCCTATAATTTTTGTGTGATTTTTTGGAATTTATTTTAATTTTTGTGAATTTTTTATTATTTTATTATTATTTTCTAATTTTCAAAAGTTAATTAATTCAATTATGAAATTGTGTTTTATGGTGATTATAGGAGTTGAAATGAATTATAGAAATTTATTTTTAATTTTTGTGAATTTTTATGTATTTATTTGGAATTTATTAAGTTTAGGTAATTTTGAAAAATAGGGTTAATTATGTGTTTAATTGAAATAAATTGGTAAATTGAGTATATTTATTGATATTATTGAATTATATGTTGAGAAATTAATTTTTTTAGTAATTATATAATTTTTGGTGAATTTTTGAACATTTATAGTGAATATATATATATAAGGGTATTTTGGTAATTTTATACTAAATTGGTTAAAAATGTAATTAAATTGGTTTTAATAGTTATTTAGGGTATAAAAATGATTTCTGCAAATTTTTAGTATTTTTAACTAATTAAAACTATTTTTCATCAATTATTTTCAAATTTTATATAATATACTATTTTTCTAAATAAATGGATTTTTTATTGATTTTTAGTATGTTTTAGGGTTAATGGTGTAATTTGGAGCTTTAAAATGTATTCTGGTCAATATTCATGAATTTGTTAAGAATTGTTAATTTTTAATAATATTTGTTTTATCACAATTAGGGTTTTATTGAGATTATTGGTTAAATAATTATTTTCAGTGTTTTAAATATTCAATTGCTATATTTTGGTTATTCAAAGGTATTTTTGGTATTACTGGAAATTTTCATGTATTATGTGTTTATTTCGTGAATTGTGAGCCTCGGTCGGAAGAATTGTAGTTTGGGAGTCCGACCGAGGGGTTGTGGTTGTATATTTTCGAAGTGTGTTTTCTGTGCAGGATCGGCCCTACTTTTGTAGGGAGATGTCCGTTTTACAGAGGAGACTCTGTCGAAATTTCGGTAGATTTCTCGTAAAATGTGACAACCTGTCCGAGTCTATTTCTAAATTCTTGATTTAATCTGTCTATAGTAATCCTAGAAGTATAGAGTTAGAAGTTTATTCTGATGGTTATTTTTACTTTATCTTTCTAGCCTACGCCGGAACCGAGGCCTAACGGACCAGCCCGTTGAGTATGTCTCGAGAGATGCACACCAGTGAGTTATTATACTGTATATATATGCACTGCATATAGGGTGCATTTATTTAGAATTTTTCATTTTCATTGTATGTTTTAAAAGGGATTTAAATTATAATATTTCTGGTATATCTAGGGTTGCATTTTATATATATGCATAATAAATAATTAGGCATGTTAGTTTGATATATGCACATTAAACAATTAGGTTTAGGTTTAATACATTTGAGTAATATACACATGTTTTAAAATGTACACTTAGACATAATTATTTTATTAAATGATTAGTATACTTTAGGTATAGTTTCAGTAGATTTTAGGTTTATTCTTAAATAATTGCATGTTAAATTATAAACCTACACTTAAATTATTTTTAAATTTATTTTTGGTATATTTTTTATTTATTTCCGAATAAATAAATGTTTTATTATTAAATTAAACCTAACACATTAGTGGTATATTTAGGGTTTATTTTTGATATATGCATGCTAGATAATTAGGTTTATTTTTAGTATATTTGTGAATATATGTTAAACACAAACACGTATTTAAATGAATATTTAGACATAAATGGTTTATTAAATGATTTGAGTACTTAGGGTATATCTTTTGCATATTTAAGTATATTTTTAAGATAATGCATGTTATATTATTGTTACTCATTTAAATTGTTTTTAACTATATTAATGAATTATCTTTAGTTTATTTCATATTTTATTTGACTATATATATATATATATACCTGAAATATACTGGGTATATTTTAGGTATATTTTTGGTATATATATATATGGTTGGTTTTACTATTATGAATATTGTTCTACATTAATTATTTTTTGAATGAATGATTTATTCGAAGTGAAGGATATCAATAGAACGTGCTCCCTAGTGGGAAGCACTAGGACCGTGTACGTACCGGTACGATAGATAAGGATTTAGTGAGAGTTAAATTGGGTGATTATAATTGATTTAATTGATTTGACTAAGATTAATGGCATGTTAGATAGTGTGATTGCGGGGCCAATCACACTGACAGTCAGACTGCTGGAGCTCGGTTGACTTAGTGTCTCGGGGCCAGTCTACTATCCATAAGTGAATTGAATGATCTATTGGGTTGATTGAGATGTGAGGTGATGGATAGTGTGATTGCTGGAGCTCGGTTGACCAAGTGTCTCGGGGCCAATCACACTGACAGCCAGACTGCTGGAGCTCGGTCGACTTAGTGTCTCGGGGCCAGTCTGCTGTCCAGATTGGAATAAGTGTTCTATTTGGAATCAAGTGAGCCTATATGGCTAGAGTGATGATGGGATTGTTTGAGGTTGTTATTATTTAGGGTTCTATGGATCCTTCATGAATTAAAACAAACGTTTTCTACATTTAGTATATTTATAAAAGTAAAGTTTGGCATTCGTGTGAAATGTGTGTATATACCTATATATATAAGAATGCCTGATTGTTATGGTTTAGTTTGCATGTATATATAGTATAATAATTCACTCAGTGAGGTCTGACCCCCCTCAATTATTTTTTTTCAGGAGATTCCATATCGTCAGACCTTAGTTGTAGAGTTCCTCGTCGGTGTTCTTCAGTCCCGGCTGTTTTATGCAAATGTATATTCTGAACTTTGAATTGTATTCTAGAAACTGCAGTAGTAGTGTCACTATATTGGAAGTGTATTATTTTGCTTGGTTATTAAATACTCTGAGAATTTGTATTTGAACATTGTATGAATATGTATTCATTTATAAAAGGATTTGGAGTATTTATTTTATATATATATATCCAGAAAAATTTTAATTCGGTCGTACTTTTACTTATTTATTGTATGATTTTATTTTCTTAGGCTTGCTACGGGTTCCGGATTCGAAAGAATTCCCATTCCCTAGCGCCGGTCATGACTCTTAGTTTGGGTCATGACATTTTTGGAGATTATTTGGATTTTTGGGTATTTTTGAATATTTTAATATTATTTTCTAATTTTCGAAAATTAATTATTTAAATTATGAAATTGTGTTTTATGGTTAAATTAGGTGTTGAAATGAATTATAGGAATTTATTTGGAATTTTTATGAATTTCTATGTATTTATTTTGAATTATTGAAGTTTATGTAATTTTGGGAAATTAGGGTTAATTATGTTTTTAATTGAATTTAATTGGTTAATTGAGTTTAATTATTCATATTATTGATAAATATGTTGAGAAAATTAATTTTTGGATAATTGTATAATTTTTGGTGAATTTTTGAAGTAATTTTAGTATATTTATATATATAGGGGTATTTTGGTAATTTTACACAAATTGGCTAAAAATATAATTTAATTGGTTTTAATAATTATTTAAGGTATAAAAATGATTTCTACAAATTATTTAGTATTTTTAACTAATTAAAACTATTTTTCAAGAATTATTTTCAATTATATATATAATATACGATTTTACTAATAAAATGAGTTTTTATCGGTTTTTATTGTGTTTAAAGGTTAATTACGTAATTTCTACGTATAAAATGTATTTCTGTGATTTAAGGGTATTTTTGATATTTTTATAATTATTCTGTGATTGTGGACCCCGGTCGGTAAACTGTAGTTTGGAGTCCGACCGAGGGGTTGTGGATTTGTTTTGAGCTCATTTTTCGAAGTGTGTTTCTTTGCAGGGTCGGCTCTACTCTTTGAGTTGAGAGATGTCCGTTTTATAGGGGAGGTTCTGCCGAATTTTTGATAGAATTCTCGTAAAACGTGATGTCCAGTCGAACCCTAATTCTATTTCTGTGTTAAATATTCTAGATCGAATTCTAGGATTTCTGTTAGGGTTATTCTGATTCTTTTGTCGTTATTGTTTGTTTAGTTGCGCCGAGACCAAGGGCTAGTGGACCAGGCCCGTCGGATCCATCTCGTGGAGCGCACTAATTTGTGAGTTACTATACTATATATATATGCTTTAGGATGCATGATTTTAGATATATATGTTTTATTTTGATAAAATATGTATTCATGGTTTAATAATTACTTAGGTTTATTTTGGTATAATTTCGGTATAATTTTGGTATACTTTAAACTATATGTATGTTTAATTAATAAATTATTCTTAAAATGTTTTTAGGTATATTCATGGTTTATTTCTAGTTTATTTTGTAAATAAATTGAATTTATTTGACGTATATATACTCGCAATATTCCTGGTTTACTTTTGGTATATTTTCAGTATATATATGGTTTATATTGTTAATTTATTTAAATTCATGCATCATTTATTGTGAATGAATGTTTTATATTTATTAATGAAGGATATCAATAGAACGTGCTACCTAGTGGGCAGCACTAGGACCGAGTACGTACCGGTGCGCTTATAGCAGATAGGCTATATTACTAACCATTTGTGGATATTGATGGAATATGATTATTTGATATGTGAGATGTGATTTGGGTGTGATTGCTGGAGCTCGATTGACCAAGTGTCTCGGGGCCAATCACACTGGCAGTCAGACTGCTGGAGCTCGTTCGACTTAGTGTCTCGGGGCCAGTCTACTGTCTAAATGGAAAGTGGATATATTTGGATTAAGTGAGCCTGTATGGCTAGAGTGTTGTCTAACACTGATTGAGGTTTCGATATCATAGGGTTCTATTTGATCCTTCATAAAAGATGATTTTCAATGAAATATATATAAAATGATTTTATTGCATATGTGTGTAACTGCCTGTATATATATATTAGATATATACTGTTGACTGTATGCATTGTCATTTAGTGTGTATGTATATATATTATAGTAATTTACTCAATGAGGTCTGACTCCCCTCCGTTGACAATTTTACAGGAGAGTCAACATCTTCAGACCTCAGTAGCAAGCCCATACGCCGGATTTCTTCCGCCCCGGCTTCTTTGTGTAAACTGCTTACTTGAGTCTTATTTTTATAATCTAGACACTGCAGTAGTTGTAAATAAATTGTGGGATTTTATGTATTTTATTTATGTGAGATTGTATTATACTTGAACTGGATTTGTATTAAAAGATTTATATATGAGAGAGGATATTATTTTGGATATTTATGATTTTCATTTCCTCTACATTTGATATTATTATTATTATTATTGCATATTTTATTTTATTTTTAGGCTTGCTACGGGTTCAGGATTCAAAAGAATTCCCGTTCCCTAGCGCCAGTCATGGCCCCTATTTTGGGTCGTGACATTTTATAAAGATTTTGAGTATTTTTATTTTCATTTTCCCTTTATATCTCTCTTTTTTCTTTTTGCTTTTGACTAAGGGGGAGAAATATATTTGAGTTTGTTATTTGCTACTATACATGTGTATAGTATTTTATTATTGTGTTTATAAATGTATAATTCACGTATAATTTATTCTTAGGAATTGTTTTTATCTTTGATAAGACATGCATTACTATAAATGTGTATAATAATTTATTATTGTGTTTATACATGCATAATTCATGTATAATTTCTTCTTAACAATTGTTTTTATCTTTGATAAGACATGAATATCTTTTTAGGAATTGTTTTGATCTTTGATAAGGTATGAATATTTTTACAAAGATTTAATGTATCTTTACTTTGTTCCTATAAGAAGTGATGCATTTTAGTAGCACTATATGTATATATGTTTGAAATTATTTCCTCACATTACCTAACATTTATTTAAATGATTATATTATCATATTTTATGTTTTTAATACATTTGTCATAAGAATGCTATGTTTTATCCCTCTTGCTATATTTTATGTTGTTTTTGTTTTTTATTTTTGTCAAGGGGAATAATCTATAAATTTATATTTCTTATCATGTTCATATTCATAGGGGGAGAAATAAAAAAAATATAATTTATTTTATCTGGTATCATTATTATCACAAATATTATCATACACTTTACTTTATATTATTTTTTATCAAACTCAAAATAAGTTTGTCAAAATCAAAAAGGGGGAGATTGTTGACCTTAGCAACAATCAATCTTAATTTTGATCTTAACAAACTTAATTTGAACATTTAATTTTTTTTTTAAGTGTGTATAAGTTAGGACTCTATTAGAAGTTAAAATGAAGTATGATTATTTTAGGTTGATTTGACCTCTGAGATTCAATAAGGCTTTTGACATACTTAGAGCTTTATAATGAGAAAATTATCTTCTTTACATTTGAATTAGACATTTTGAGTTTTTTGAATTGGGCTTATTTTTCAAAATTTGAGTTCATTTGGGTATGCAAATATTGAATCGAAATCAACGTATAGGTCTGCCATTTTAGATTGCATAGCTTTTAGTATTTTGGACATATCTTGAGTTGTCGATGTCCAATTAAAGTGATTCAAAATGATATGAAAATATAAGTCAAATATCTACAACTTTTATGAAGAAATTTTGGGGAAATTCAAACGTCTTCAATACAAAATCATGGGTTCAACTTGTATATAGCTGTATGACAGTAGTTTGCATTTCAGATTGCATAACTCTTAGTATTTTGGACATATCTTGAGCTAAAAATTTCCAATTGAAGTGATTTAAAATGATATGGAAAGTTAAGTCAAATATATACAACTTTGGTGAAGAAAGTTTGGGCAAATTCAAATGTCTTTAATTGTCACGACCTAAAACAGGGGCCATGACCGGCGCTAGGGAACGAGAATTCTTTTGAATCCAAAACCCATAACAAGCCTTAAAATAAAATAAAAGCATGCAATATATATAACACCATAAAAAAATATTTTTGCAACGGAAATAAATCTCATATATAAAATAAAATAATAATAATCCACCAACTTGTTTAAATAAATAAACTCATCCTCATATATAAATAGTCTTTTAATACAAATCTCAGTTCAAATCTTTATAATACATATCTCATTCGACATAGTACATAAATATCCCAACTGACTACAACTACTGTAGTGTCTAGATTATAAAATAAAATCAAGTAAGTAATTTACATAGTGAAGCCGGAGCGAAAGAAATCCAACGTATGGGTCTGCTACTGAGGTCTGAAGACGTAGACTCTCCTGAAAAATAGTCAATGGAGGGGAGTCAGATCTCACTGAGTGAATTGTTATAATATATATACATGCATACTAAATGACAAATGCACACATTCAATAGTATATATAATAAATATATATATAGGCAAAATCACACAGATGTATCAAAATCATTTTATATATATACTGAAAATAAGATCCGATTATGAAGGATCAAATAAAGCCCTAGAAAATCGCAACCTCAAACAGTGTTAGATAACACTTTGGCCATACAGGCTCACTTATTCCAAATAATTCACTTGTTCCATTTGGACAATAGACTAGCCCCGAGACACTAAATCAACCGAGCTCTAGTAGTCTAACTATTAATGTGATTGGCCCCAAGACACTTGTCAACCGAGCTCTAAGAATCACACTCTCAAATCACATCACACATCAAATAAATCAATCCGACCAATATCCACAATTAGGTTAGCAATAAAGCCTAAATGCTATCGGCGTATCGGTACGTACTCGGTCCTAGTGCTGCCCACTAGGTAGCATGTTCTATTGATATCCTTCATTATTATATAAAACATACATTCATAAAATCAATGATGCATGATATTAAATAAAATAACAACATAAACATATATATACTAGAAATATACCAAAAATAAACCAGGTATATATACGTCAAATAAATTCAATTTATTTACAAAATAAACTAGAAATAAATTAGAAGTATACTAAAAACATTTTAAGAATAATTCGTTAATAAAACATGCATATAATTTAAAATATACCAATAATAAACCTAAGCAATAATTAAATCATTTATGCATAATTTACTAAAATAATTCATACATTTCTAAAAACATGCATCCTAAAACACGTATATATAAAATAACAACTCACAGTTATTGCGCTCCACGAGACGGGTTCGACGGGCCTAGTCCACTAGGCCTCGGTCTCGGCACAACTAAACAAACAAATGATAACATGACATTAGAATAAATCTATCGGAATTCTAAAGACTCGATATAATATCTTAGTCACAGAATTAGAATAGGAATTCGATCGGATATCACGTTTTACGAGAATTCTACTGAAAATCCGACAGAACCTCCCCTGTAAAACAGACATCTCTCTACTCAAAGAGTAGAGTTGGTCCTGCAAAGAAACACACTTCAAGAATAAACACAGTTCACAATCCCTCGGTCAGACTCCAAACTATAATTTCACTGACCGAGGTCCACATTTCATGAAATAATACAGAACTCATGAAAAATACCAAAAATGCCCTTCAATACTCAAAATATAGCAATTTAGATACTTAAACGCCAAAAATATTTATTTTACCAATAAATACATAAAAATCCTAATTTTAATAAAATATTATTAAAAATCGATAATTCTCAATAAATTCATAAATATTGACCAAAATACATTTTATAAATCCAAATTACATAATTAACCCTAAAACATACTAAAAATCAATAAAAACCCATTTATTTAGAAAAATAGTATATTATATATAATTTGAAAATAATTTACGAAAAATAGTTTTAATTAGTAAAAAATATTAAATAATTTGTAGAAATCATTTTTATACCTCAAATAACTAGTAAAACCAATTTAATTATATTTTTAGCTAATTTAGTGCCAAATGACCAAAATACCCCTAGTTATGTAAATTCCCTAAAATTAATCAAAAATTCACCAAAAATAGTATAATTACTCAAAAATTAATTTCTCAACATATAATTCAATAATATCAACAAATATACTCAATTAACCAATTAATTTCAATAAAACACATAATTAACCTAATTTTTCCAAAATTACATAAACTAAATAAATTCAAAATAATTATATAAAATTCACAAAAATTATAAATAAATTTTTAAAATGCATTTCAACACCTATAAACACCATAAAACACAATTTCATAATTTAATTAATTAAATTTCGAAAATTAGAAAATATTAATAAAATAATCAAAAATTCACAAAAATCAAAATAATTCCCAAAAATACCATAAAAATTCACAGAGCTAGATTAAGTTACTAGGATCAATGTTTGTGAAGGAAGATTGCATGAATCATTGAAATCAAAGTTGCCGAAAATGAAAAAATCAAAACCTAGGGAAATCTAGACTATTTCAAGTGAAACAAAGATTGGAAATACACTCACCGGAGCTCAAGGAAGAGATAGAGACCAGTGGGGCTTGAAACAGTGGCCAGAAACACGTCGATCGGAGTTAGGATTGATTTTCGGCTTCTCACTGAAAATCCGGCCAAACCACGCTGGAGAAGAAGGTGGCGGAGCAGGCTGGAAATGGTGGTGGCACACTGGGAAGCACAATGATGGTGAGGGAACGACATTGCGTAGTGGTGAGAGGGGGAAGGGACGTCGGGAATGGAGGTTTAGGGGTGGATGATAATTTTTGTAAATTTGATAACTTTATATATATATATATATATATATATATATATATATATAATAACTTTAACACTAAATTGTTAAAATATACTAATATTATATTTAGAAAAATCCCACACCACAAATTAATAAACATATACACATATACATATATATATATATCACATGATAATAATAATAATAAAACTATATAATATATACATAATTAAATAATAATTAACCCTAAAAATGTTATATATATATATATATATGCAAAATATAATCATGCATGATGACATGCAATTTAATAAAATGAGTTAGCGTAAATAAATAAATAATTATTTAGGTTTTATTTTCCCAAAAATGTAAATCTCGGAAAAATTTTACGTAAAAGACTTAAAAATAATAAAAATAACTAAAAATGACTTAATAAATAATGAGCTAATTAAGTAATCAAATATATATATTATTAACACTGCATATCCCGATGCAGTTCAAAATTATTTAAAAACTCGGAATATTACATTAATACAAAATTATGGGTTCAACTTGTGCATAGTTGTGTGACGGTAGTCTACATTTTAGATTGTGTAACTCTTAGTAGTTTGGACATATATTGAGCTATAAAATTACAATTGAGGTGATTCAAAATGATATGTAAAACTAAGTCAAATATCTATAATTTTCGTGAGGAAAGCGTGAGCAAAATCGAACATCTTCAGTAGCCAATTACAGTTTCAATCCATGCATAGTTGTCTGACAGCATCACCTACAATAATTCAAAATTATAAATATTGAATTTAAAATATAGACTTTGGACATATTATTTGCACCTCTAATAACTATATTTTTGAGTGTTTATTTATGTAAACACCTCTAGAGCTGAATGAAAGTTATGAAACTTGTTATCATTCATTCTTTCTTAAGCTTTCAATTAAGCTCTCAAATTCTTTTAAATAATTATTTGTTGAATAACTCTTTTGAGAGTTAGTTGTGTGTTAGAAATAAAATTTCTCTTCATCTTAAATCTTGGGATAAATTAGAAGGGAAGTGAGATTGATTTTTAAAGGAATTTGTTTAAGTGTTGTCCATTGAAACACTTAGGATTTGGTTTTTTTGATTGAGCCTTGAAAACTCATGTCGTAAGGTTGTAATAGTGAGACAAACAACTCTTGTGTAATCTCAATCTTGTGAATAAAATTGTGGGTAATTGAAAATCCTAACTTGGGAATAAGTTATATGGAGATGTAAGATTGCTGTTGAATCTGAACTCCTTAAATCTTTTTGTTCTTCATTTTTCCTTCTCAACTTCCATTCAATTCTTTTAATTTCTCATTTTTATTTGATAGTTCTATTCACCCCGCTCTATGACTCTTTTCATGGTTGTTTACTAGTATGTGTGTGTGTGTGTGTGTGTATATATATATATATATATATATATATATATATATATATATATATATATATATATATATATAAAGCTCTTCATTTATTATTATACAAAAATTAGATATTGTAGTCATTTAATAAAAAGTAAAATTAAATTAATTAAAATATAATTCTAATTTAATTAAAAGTATGTTTCCTATTAGGTTAATTTATATCTTATCTCTAACAAAAATTCTAATTTAATTGAAAATATATTTTTTATTCCAATTAGGTTAACTTCTATTTTATTTCTAATAAAAAATAAATTGGTTAAAATATAATTATAATATAATTGAAAGTATATTTTCTATTTTAATTAGGTTAACTTCTATTTTTTTTGTAACAAAATTAAATTAATTAAAATATAATTATAATTTAATTGAAAGTATATTTCATGTTCTAATTAGGTTAACTTCTATTTATTTCCAATAAAAATGAAAATAATTAACATATAATTCTAATTTAATTGAAAGTATACTTCCTATTTTAATTATGTTAACTTCTATTTTATTTCTAATAAAATTAAATTAATTAAAATTTTAGCAGTAATTTTGTTAATTTCTTTTCTATTTTAATTAGGTTTACTTATATTTCATCTAATATAAATAAAATTAGATAAAATGATTTTATAGGTCTATTTTTATTTGTCATAACTCAAATAAAAAATTTACTAAAATTGTAATAAATTATAAGTTTAATGATATTTAAATTGTTATATAAAGAAAATATAACTTTTAACATTTTAAATTTTTTTATTAAAAATAACTAATGATTTATTATTATTATTATTTTTTTTATTAATTATGAACTTTATATTTTTCGTATGAAATTAGTTCCAAAGTTGGGAAAAATTAATTATAAAAAATAGGAAAAGAATATTATATAATTATTTAAATAAAATATCTATGAAATTATAATAAATTATAACTATATTAAGTTAATATCAAATTGTTATATAAATAAATAAATAACACTATTATTATTTTTAAAACTTTTATTTAACAACAAAAATGACAATAATAATAATATGTTTAATAGTTTATTTATTATATATTACGAGTTAAAAAAATTATGGTTTTTTTTGATGAAATAGAAATTGTATATTTTAAAAGAAGAAATTTTTGTATTTTTATAGAAAAAATATCGTAAATTTTAATAATTTAACAAATAAGCATTTCCAGGTGAAGAGTGAATTATGAAAAGAGACACTTGTCAAATTTTGATATACTTATAAATGTATATAATTATTAATATAGAATATTTATTAATACTATAATAAATTATAACTATTAATGTGTAATATTAGATTGTTATTAGATAAATAGTACTTTAATTATTTTTGAAAATTTTATGAGAAAAATTAAAATTTAATTTACTAATTTTTTTATTTGTATAGTAATTAATTACAATTATAATTAAAAGATGAAAAGATAAATATAATTTTTAAAATAGAAAATTTACTCAGATTATACTATTGAATTAAAAATAATATGTTTTTATATGAATATAATAAAATATATATTTTGATACTTTTTATTTTTAATTTTTAAATTTATTCTTTCAAATAATTAGTAATCATATAAAATTATTTACTTTAAAATTAAAGTTTATTTTATATAAAATGAGTCCAATAATAATAAAAAACAAATATGTGGCGTGTACTAGCTAATTTAAGTGAAGTAGAAGATAATGTGATAAATTTTTTTAAATAATATATTTTTCTTTTAGTTATTTAATTATTATTATTATTTTTAACAAATCAGTCAATACATTATCAAAATTCAAGTTTTTTTTTAACAATTGAAATGTCGAAGAGAAATGAAAAATCAAATTCATAATCTTATTTTACAATTTCTATCATTAAGCCACTAAACCGCAGGAGGACTATTATCAAAACTGAAGTTAATAACTTATTACTATGTCAGCAGCCACCTAATCTTTTCTTTTTGCCACAGTGGAAGAGCTTTCACATCAGATTTCCACTAAGTTTTAAAACTAGGCTTAGCTTTCTCTCTTGAGAATAAAAGACAACATTCTTCAGAAGAAAAAAAAAAAAAAAAGAATCAAAAAATAAAAGACAACAAATTCTATTGAATTCATGGTTGCTTTTTTAATCCTTTCCCTTTAATTCTATCCAAAATTGCTTTGCGTCTTTTCTTCTTCCATCGCATTAAACAGTTTCAATGCTTCATCAATATCCCCTTTCTCAGCATAACCACTTACCATTGCAGTCCATGTAACATAGCTTCTCTTACACATGCTATCAAATAAACATCTAATAGAGTAAACATCTCCACATTTGGAATACATAGAAATAACAGCATATGCCATATGAATATTTGAATCACAACCAAATCTAATTCCATGAGAATGAACCTGCATACCTTGAAAACTGCCTCTGGCTTTACACGTGAAGAAAGCAAGCTAACAATGATACTAATATCAGGGCCAAATTCATCCCATGACATACGTTTGTAAGAATTCACAGCATGAAACCACTTCTCAAGCTATGCATATCCTGCAATCATAGAATTCTAGGACACTAAACTTCTTAAACCCACTTCAATTTTATTAAAAACTGACTCAGCCATGTCCAAATCACCACATATAGTAACCAAGGATATCTAAATATTAGCAACAGAAACATCATTATGTATCCCATTACGGATTCCAAATGAGTGAACACCCTTGGCTAATTCCAAATTCTTCACGCACGATATTGCTTGATTCATTCTAACGATCGTTACTGAATCAGGCATGATTCCCTCATTCCTCATCTCCCGAAACATACAAAAAACTCTATCCGATAAGCCCAGTTGAGCAAAACCTAAAAGCATCACATTCCAAGAAGCAACATCTCTCTCGCAAACAAATTATATGCAACATCCAATTGAAAACCAAAACAAAACCTAATACAAAACAGAGTCATCAGCTTCTGTCTCAATCTTCAATAGAAAAATAATAATAAAAAGCGACATAAAAAATGGGAAAAAGGTGACAGAGCATAAACCTTAAAAAAAATCACAGCTTTTTATTTTTGAACAAAAAGATCACTTGATTAAAATTAGAATTGACAAGAGTGAGTTAAAGAAATTGCCTAAGTGTAAATGCAAGGAGATGAATAAGCTTCAGGATCCCTTGATACTGTGTGCAGCGAAATAGACAGGAAATCAACTGCATATCATTTTGCTCTATCCACATCGCGCAGCCACACCACTCTCCTGAAATTTTTTATAACTTTCTACAATGTTGTTGCCATAACTAAAGTACTTTCGAAAAACTAGTTCAAAGAGAAAGACAAAAAAAAAAAAAAAAACCTATCACGATAGCAACGCTGGGTTGCACGTGTATCAGCTCCTCGCCATTCTCGATATCCAGAACCGGTTCTCTCCTCTTCTGTTGTTGAATTGTATAAGCCCTAGGACCATTTTATTTTCTTTTGCCGTTTGATTTCTCTGATTCGAAGATTTATTGTTTGTAGGTTTTTTTCGGGGTGACGGAATCGGCAAGAAAGTATCCAATTTCTCTGGGCGATGGCATCGGCGAGAAAGCAAATTGGAATATGGTGATCGCAGGTAACGCCCATGCTCCGCCGGAATATCACGTATTTGGATGAATTTAGTTTTTTAAATTAGTTAGGGGAAATCTGATGTGGACCTGTAGCAAAAAGAGAAAATTAGGTGGCCGCCGAAGCTGTCCTACATTACCGCCACATCATCAGATTCCATTAGGTTTAAAAATCTAAGGTCACTGGGGAGCTTTTTAATTAATTTTAGAACTTAATTATAAATTTTTTTAGAACTTAATTGAAAAAATACAACTTTTTATAAGACTGATAAAACTGTTATTCCTTTTTGTTTTAAATTTGAAATTCAAAGTTTGAGTAAAGGTTGGGATTTTTTTTAATTACCCCCTTAAACTAAATTGTCAGTATATTATATACCATCAAATCATACAATATATTAGTTCAAAAGAAAAAAATCATACAATATAAATATTAAGATTATATTTGTAAATGGTATTTACAAAAAATAATAATATAATTTGCATAATATAAATTAGGATGATAGAAAATAAAATTTTGAAATTCCGGTTTATCTATGGTTCCTTCCATTTTGAATTCTACAACTTTTGATTCGATTTATTGAAACTAGTAATTAGACATTACAAAGGGAAATCTTCCCAACTTCAATTGGAATAAAAATTAGTCTACCTTGCTTCTAACACTGATATTGTAGCTTCATTAGCAGAGCAATAATGTTGCTGCTGGTTTGATATTCTCCATATGGGGTTCTTTGCAGGAAAAAACCAGGCTTTTTAGGCTGAGGCAATGATATCCCACTGCTTAACATTACGACAACCGATGACATACTTGGCCTGTCTTCAGGCCGCTGTTGCACGCATAATAGAGCTATGTTAATGCATCTTATCACTTCAGATGCTGCATATGAACCTGCTAAACATTCATCAATCAATTCCAGCTCTGTCCCTTTGCTCCATAGCATCCAAGCCTGCAACAGTTCCAAAAATTTGCATAATAAGTAGTATGTGCATGATCATGATAAATTGGAGTACTACATATGCTATAATAAGTGCTTACATGCCCCAGAAGATTTTGGTCGTGCTCTGGGTGACGAAATCCTCTATTTTTCTTTCCTCGACGCCAAAGCTGAACACATCAGATTTTATAGAGAAGTGTCCATCCGCTGCATACTCAGGTGAAATGTAGCCACTGCAAAATTATCACCAAGGAAGAGTTATCACACAAATGATGATAATCCCATAAATAATTTTTTAGGATACTTACTATGTTCCAACTACTCTTCTTGTATTGTCCTCAGTTTGATCTCCACCAAACGTTCTCGCAAGGCCAAAGTCAGAAATTTTTGGATTCATGTTGCTATCCAGTAAAATATTGCTGGTTTTAAGATCTCTATGGATGATCCTCAGTCGCGAGTCGTGATGAAGATAAAGAAGTCCTCGAGCAATTCCACAAATAATGTCGATGCGCTTATTCCAATCTAGCAATTTTCTTCTTGTTTGATCTAACAATTGTTCCACGCAGGTTACATTAACTAATTTTTCCAATATAACCTGGGTTTTTTCTCTGAAAATATTCATACCAAAAATAAAAGAGTCTAAGCTTTTGTTGGGCATTATAATATCCCGAGTTTTTAAAATATTTTAAACTGCATCGGCATATACAGTGTTAATAATTTTGTATATAATTATGATTAATTTCATATGTTTGATAATTATTAAGTTATTTTAATTATTCTTAATTATTTTAAGTGCTTTACGTGAAATTTTTTCGGAAATTGTATTTTCGGGAAAATTGACACGTAAATGATTTAATATAAATTATTTTAAATAGATTTACGCATTTGCATGAGTTCATGCATTATTTTAATTGTTGTATTAAAATATATATACATATACATGCATATATATATATACATATATATATATATATATATATAATAATTTTAGGGTTTATTATTAATATTTGATTATGTATATATTATATAGTTTATTATTAATATGGGACATGTATGTATATGTATATGTATATTTTTTATATATTTATTATTTGTGGTGTACAATTATTTGAAATATTATATTATAATAGAAAGTTATATATATATATATATATATTGTTAAAATTACAAAAATTGCTCTCACTCCTCCTTCTTCTTCCCCGACGCCCTTCTCCTCTCCCCCTCACTGTGTGACTCCATTCACCATAGTTCAGAGTGCTTGCCGGACGTCCACCACCTTCCTCCAGCTGCTCAGCCTCTCCTTCCGCCCTCTCTGGCTCCGGTGAACGCTGCAACAACTCGAGAAGTCGAAATTTGATCCAGCTCCGATCGACGTGATTTCGGCCACCGTTTTTGACACCGCCGGTCTCTATCCTCTCCTTGAGCTCCGGTGAGTGTGATTCTAAGCTTTGTTTTACTTAAAATGATCTAGATTTCCCTAGGTTTTGATTTTTCAATTTCAGCCTATTAGGGTTTTTGATTTTTTTGAGTTTCAATTTGATTGATTCATGAAAACTCCCTTCGCAAACTTTGATCCTAGTAGCTTAATATTCATGTGGGAATTTTTGTAGAATTTTTGGAATTTATTTTAATTTTTTGGGTATTTTTGATTATTTTATTATTATTTTCTAATTTTCGAAAATTAATTAATTAAATTATGAAATTGTGTTTTATGGTAATTATAGGAGTTGAAATGAATTATAGGAATTTATTTGTAATTTTTATGTATTTATTTTGAATTTATTTAGTTTATGTGATTTTGAGAAAATAGGGTTAATTATGTGTTTAATTGAAATTTATTGGTTAATTAAGTATATTTATTGTTATTATTGAAAAATATATTGAGAAAATTAATTTTGTGCAATTATATTATTTTTGGTAAATTTTGGATTAATTTTAGTATATTCATATATATAGGGGTATTTTGGTAATTTTATATTAAATTGGCTAAAAATGTAATTAAATCGGTTTTAATAGTTATTTAGGGTATAAAAATGATTTCTACAAATTATTTAGTATTTTTAACTAATTAAAACTATTTTTCATAAATTATTTTCAATTATATATATAATATACGATTTTTCTAATAAATGAGTTTTTATCTGTTTTTACTGTGTTTTAGGGTGAATTACGTAATTTCTACTTATAAAATGTATTTTTTATTATATAAGGGCATTTTCGGTATTTTATAAATATTCTATGAATTGTGGATCTCGGTCGGTGATTTGTAGTTTGGAGTCTGACCGAGGAATTTTGATTGAGAATTCTATATTATTTTCGGAGTGTGTTTCTTTGCAGGGCCGGCTCTACTCTTTGAGTAGAGAGATGTCTATTTTACAGGAGAGGTTCTGCCAAATTTTCGGTAGAATTTTTGTAAAATGTGATGTTTGGTCGAATTCTGATTTAATTATGTGTCTAGTAATCTAGGTCGAGTCTTTAGAACTTCTGTTAGATTTATTCTGATTTCTATTGTCGTTTGTTTATTTAGTTGCGGCGAGACCGAAGCCTAGTGGACCAGGCCCATCAGACCCATCAGACCCATCTTGAGGAGCGCAATAATAGTGAGTTGCTATTTTATATATATATGCTCTAGGGTGCATGATTTTAGAAATATATGTTTTATTTTAATTAAATATGCATAATAGTTTAATTAATACTTAAGTTTAATTTTAGTTTATTTTTGGTTTACTTTTGGTATATTTTTAGTATATATATGATTTATGTTGCTGTTTATTTCAAATTCATGCATCATTTATTTTTTTTATGAATGTATGTTTTATATTTTAATGAAGAATGTCAATAGAACGTGCTACCTAGTGGGCAACACTAGGATCGAGTACGTACCGGTACGCTTATAACATTTAGGCTACATTACTAACCATTTGTGGATATTGATGGGATTTAATTATTTTGATGTGTAAGATATGATTGGAAGTGTGATTGCTGGAGCTTGGTTGACCAAGTGTCTCGGGGCCAATCACACTGACAGTCAGACTGCTGGAGCTCGGTTGACTTAATGTCTTGGGGCCAGTCTATTATCCAAATGGAATAAGTGAATATATTTGGAATAGGTGAACCTGTATGGCTAGAGTATTGTCTAACACTGTTTTGAGGTTGCAATTTTCTAGGGTCCTATTTGATCCTTCATAAACTGTGATTTTCAATAAAAATATATAAAATGATTTTATTGCATCTGTGTGTATTTGCTTGTATATATACTTATTATATATATACTATTGACTGTGTGAATTGTCATTTAGTATGCATGTATATATATTACAGTAATTTACTCAGTGAGGTCTGACTCCCCTCCGTTGACTATTTTTCAGGAAAGTCATCTTCATCAGACCTCGGTAGCAAACCTGTACGCCAGATTTCTTCCGCCCTGACTTTATTATGTAAATTGCTCTCCTGAGTTTTATTTTATTAATCTAGACACTGCAGTAGTTGTCAAAATTGTTAAAAAGATATTGTATTATATTTATGTGAGTTATGTATTTTAAGAATTTGAACTAAAACTTGTATTAAAAGTTATTTATATATGAGATGAGGATATTGATTTAATTTCATTCGGTGAAAATATTATTTTGATATTTATAATTTTATTTCGCTGCATAATATTTTATTTAATTATGTTGTTATTATTAGTATTGCATGTTTTATTTTATTTTTAAGGCTTATTACGGATTCTAGATTTGAAAAAATTTTCGTTTCCTAACACCGGTCATGACTCCTGTTTTAGGTCGTGACAGACATATATTCATAGATTATCATTTTCTCATCTTCATGAATGCAACAACCAAGAACCTTCACAAGATTGCGGTGCTGAAGTTTAGCAATTAATATCACTTCATTTTTGAACTGGCTCAATCCTTGGCTTGAACCTTTCGAAAGCCTCTTCACTGCTATGTCTTGTCCCTCTCTCATGGTACCCTGAATCATCACTGACGGAGAGAGTGAATATTTACAGTGTTATGCGATCAGAGCCTAATAGCATATGCAGGTCCCTGTGTTACCTTGTATACAGATCCAAAACCGCCTTCTCCCAATTTATTGTCACTTGAAAAGTTACTGGTGGCCTCTTCCATTGTTGCCATATCAAACATTGGCAACTCTATTTCTTCAATGTTGTCAGCTTTCTTGCAGTTTTTCTTTCTGATGCCTAAAATGATAAAGACAGATCAACTGGCCTTGAATTAAAAGTAGATGCTTATAAACGGGGAAGGATTTTAAGGTTTTGATTGAAGTAAATCTCGCATGGATCATTAGAAGTTTGGTTTCAGTGTCTACATCAACTTTACTATTATATGAAATTGCTTACTCTGTTTCTTAATGCATCTCCTCAGTATGCAAAAGACCATTAGCATGCTGATGACTACTGCAACTGCGCCGGAGATAATACCTCCTTTCTTGTTGCTCGATGACTTTGTAATCTTTGCTGAAATCACAGAATGTAGTTAAAGAAAATATTTCTGAGATTGAAACATATCCTGTTTGGTCAAAAAGAATGAGGCAAATATAATCTTTTACAGAGCTGAAACAAAAGGATTGCTTGATAATTATCCAATCACATACCTAATTCCGAAGCGGCCATCTTTACATTGATGTCTTGCCCACGAGCATCTAATACTCTTATGTCAATCAGGTCATTAAACCAAATCAAGCACCCACTTCCACTTCCTCTTATATCTAAATTTGAATATGTGCTGCAACTACAATTTTTCAAACACAAACTCCGGCATTCTTTAAGATCAATGTATTTGTCATACCAAGTAGAAGATGTGTCCGGAATTTTTATTCCTGTAAGCTTCAGAAAGCTATCGTTGCTACTGCAATTTAAAGAAGTATTTCGAGCACACCCATCCGACCAATCTGAACTGCTCCAATTTTTTAGAGTCATAGGAATGAATCCTCCCAGACATGAACATACCGGAGAGTTACTTATCCCACAAATAGCATTTTCACCACAGAAAGCATAATTTTCACACTGATCAGTCTTGGCTGTAGCAATTACCACCCAATCATTTGTTCGATCACTCCATGAGAATCGTTGCAACATGCCAGATGGGTAGAGGGTATACCTTGCAAAATATGAACTGTTTATGACATTATATTCGAAATACACCTCCTTATCATTAAATACGAAATCATACGTGAAAACAGGGTCAGGCTTCATTGCAGGAGTTCCTGAAAGACGAAGGCCATTCCATGACCCTGCTCTGTACAGTATCTTATCTTTCTTCCAAAGGAGGAGTTGCGGATACCCACGAAGATCTAAGTGTACAGAAAACTCTCCAGGAGCAGGATCTTCACTGCTCTTCCAAGACGTCTGAAAAATCTCATGACCAGTCACAAGGATTTTCCCAATTCTCATACCTGGAAGTATTGTGTCCCAGGGAAATCAAAACTCTGCCAGGGAAAATTTTTAGGATTACTATCATTTGCTTCTCTTACAACGAAATTTCCTGAGTCCAAAAGCTGTCCAACTGGATCCTTCGTGGTTCCTGATGTATCTGATGACCATAAGGTATGATCTGTAATATTTAGGAGGACTAGGTTCCCTTGGCTGGTGATATTTAGAGCTCCGAAACTGTTGGAAAGAGGACTTTCTCTGTTGGCTACCCATACAATTGTCAGAGGAGATATTCTTTTGTACCATATTCCCAAGTATTGGGTTCAGGATTTGTAAGATTGAAAAATCCTAGTTCAAAGTTTTGGCTTTATGAAACAAGGGTCTCTCCAACTCGCAAAGATTGGTATGGCCTGATACTGTCTAGTGGAGTGCAAATTCTTTTTAGGATAGAGAACAAAATGGTGCTTATAAAGCCAAAACGTTCCATTCCGATTCCTGCAGAGATGGTCTCTCTTTGTTTAAAACACCAAAACCAAGCAACAATGGGAACATAAACAATAGCCGTTAGTCAAGCTCAAAACGAGACATCAAGTCTTACTTCGCTGCTATGCATTTTGTGGAAATGGAAAAGCAATGTGAAGCCAAGAAAGTAGTAGTCGTGGCCCGTGGGGCTATTTTGCCTTCATGACTTTTTCGTTAAGGAACTAAACATGTCTCACCCAGAGATCGACTTATATAAAAATATCTTCATCAGTACTTTTTAAAGGAAAACAGAAATTTACTTAGAGAAGTATTTTTTATTCTTATTTTTTAATTTTTAAAGAAAATGAAAATTTTTTATTTTCATAGAAAATTTATAAAATATATTTACTTGTTAAAAATTGAAAATTATTTTTTATTTTTTAAAAACAAAAAATGTGCTTACTTATTCTTATTTACAACTTATTTTTCAAAATAAAAAGATAATAATATATATCAAAGTAGAGAGATAATATAAAATTTAAAAAGTAAAATTTATTTTATATTCTAATATAGAATTTTAAAAATAGAGTTTGTTTTATATTCTAATACTAAAATTAAAAAGAGGTTGTAATGAAAATATTATATTTTCACTTTATATTTTTAATGAGAAAATTTTTTGAAAATAACAAAAATTTATTTTACATTTTTCTTTTAAAATTGTGAAAATGAAAAACAGTTTTTAAGTGAGAGTTTTATGAAAACACTCAAAGTAAATACAAAATTCAATTTTTTGTTTTCATTTTGAAATTTTTTTTAGAAAATTGAAGTAGTTTTTTTTTATAAATAAACACACTTTTCAACTTCAACTTATCACTCCACCAAAATTAAGTAGGAAAATTTTGAGAAATGTATAAAAAAAGAAAATATTCTCACTTTTACAGAACTAAGAAATTTTTATAAAAACAATAAATTATGGAAAAGTTCTTTCAAATATACATTATTTTCTTTTTTCTTCTTTCTTCTATCTCTTTTCTTCTGTTATCTGTTTTTTTTTTTATGTGGGGCAGTACGTCATTTGCTCATATCCAAAATCGCCATCTGTTGTCCATATTCTTGATGCTATGAAAATAAAGAAGAGGGTTGATTAAATTCCTTGGCAAGTCCAAGGAGGAAATCTGGAGTTCCATGACAGAATTAGCAATTGATTGAGTTGCTATCTTAATTATTACTATTATTATTATTTTTTTTAATGAAGCAGAGATCTTAATTATTGATGTGGTTGATATGGCACAATTGTATTACTCCATATACATACAGGTTTTAAACCATGCATTATCAGTCAAATAGAGACTGAGCTCAGATGGAGACACTGCTAAAGGATAACTTTGAATTGTTACCACTTATTATCTTATCTATTTAAAATATTAATTTTAATACGTTTTATTTGATGTCTAATACTTTATATATATATATATTTCTATTTTGCTAAAATCTTTATTTTTCTATACTAAGATTACTTACAGATGAAGGATGTCCAAATCGAATAGGAGAAAAATTCCCAATTAAGAAGACTCTTGAACAGAAAGAAAATACTCTCTAAATAGGACCAAACTTTCATCAAAGAGGAATCATATTCCTCTTAGGTTTGAGTATCACTATCCCTATAAATAGAACCTCATATTCCTCATTCTCATTCATTTTATTCTTTCATACTCTTTGCTCTCTTTATCTCTCTAAAACTCTCTCTACATTCTCTAGCTTAAGCATTGGAGGGTTTGTGGAGATCCTCTCCACCTCTCATTTTACCCTTCTTTGATTCCTCGCAGGGCTATAGCTCAACAGTTCTAGGAATCAGTTATTAAGTGGCATCGTTTGTAAAAATCTCTTGAGTTAAAAGCCATTAAGCATTTAATGAATAAGATATTGGCATCATGACTTCTAGTTCACCACCAATCTCAAATCCATACAGGCATATCAACCCATCAACTCCTATTCCTCTAATCAACCAACAACACCCTTTTAAATAATAATTCCATTAGCACCATTTCAACATGTTGGACTCTCATCTTAGGCCCCACCTGAAGCATACACTCCACCTGGTAATACTCAGGGGTGGCCAACTCTAGGCACCAACTTTCCTTATTATGCTCCTCTACTGCATAACAACATGCCCATACTTTTCATACCTCTTTGAGCCTATCTCCTGTCATAAACACACCAAGCTTGAACACAGTAACCCACACACTGAACCTACCTCTGACGAGCAAAGACGCAATGATTTAAAATATTCAAACTCAAATGATTTTGATGCAATAATAGTTGAACACCTTAATTCAAGGCCATAATCCTAAAGCAATTCACTTAGAAAATAATGTAGCACCACCAACAGTAGCTCCAAATGTATCTGGTGGAAATAAAGAAAGTTATAAAGTTTTGAAAGGAGAATCTAGCTTAGTAATCTCAACCCTAGATGACTCAAATATAGCTTAAAAAGTTGAAGAAGTAATGTGTAAAGCTTGTATTAGACAGAGGAAAGAAGATGAATGCATTCTGGAAGGAAAGATACCTTTCATAAGTATAATAATCTAAACGAAGATCCCAACTAAGTTTAAAATACTTCATTTAGATCAGTTTGATCAAATCGGAGATCCAATTAACTGCATATCCTCATTTAGAACTAGGATGTTACTTCAGAATGTGAATGATGGAATCATGTGTAGGTTTTTTTCCTAGTACACTCACCAAGAATGCTCAAAAGTGGTTCCACCGGCTTCTTAAGAATTCTATCTCCTCCTTTGAAAAGTGTCACGACCCAAACTAGGGGTCATGACCGGCGTTAGGGAATAAGAATTCTTTTGAATCCGGAACCCATAGCAAGCCTTAGAAAATAAAATCATACAATAATTAAATAAAAGTACGGCAAAATTAAAATTTTTTGAATCAATATATAAAATATATACTCCCAATCCTTCCATAAATGAGTACATATTCGTACAATGTTTAAATACAATTTCTCAGAGTATTTAATATTAAAACAAAATAATACTCTTCTGATTCAATAACACAACTATTGTAGTTTCTAGAATACAAATCAGAGTTTAAAGTATACATTTACATAAAATAGCCAGGATTGAAGGACACCGGCGAGGAACTCTACTACTAAGGTCTAACGATAAGGGATCTCCTGAAAAAAATAATTGAGGGGGGTTAGACCTCACTGAGTGAATTATTATATTATATATACATGCAATCTAAAACATATCCAATCATGCATTCACACACACACACACACACACACACACACACACACATATATATATATATATATATTCACGCATTCCACACATATGCCAACTCTGCTTATATAAATATACTAAATGCAGAAAACATTTATTTTAATTTATGAAGGATCCATAGAACCCTAATAATAATAACCTGAATCAACCCCATCATCACTCTAATCATACAGGCTCACTTGATTCTAAATAGGACACTTATTCCGATCTGGACAGTAGACTAGCCCTGAGACACTAAGTCAACCAAGCTCCAGCAGTCTGACTGTCAGTGTGATTGGCCCTGAGACCCCTGGTCAACCGAGCTCCAGCAATCATACTATTTATCACCTCACATCTCTATCAACCCAATAGATCATTCATTCCACTATGGACAGTAGACTGGCCCCGAGACACTAAATCAACCAAGCTCTAGCAGTCTGACTGTCAGTGTGATTGGCCCCGAGACCCCTGATCAACCGAGCTACAACAATCATACTATCTAACATACCATTAATCTTAGTCAAATCCATCAAATCAATTATAATCACCATAATTAATTCTCACTCAGCCCTTATCAATTGCACCGGTACGTACACAGTCCTAGTGCTGCCCACTAGGAAGCACGTTCTATTGATATCCTTCACTTAAAATAAATCATTCATTCTAAAATTAATTAGTATGGAACAATATTCATAATAGTAAAATTAACCATATATATATATATATATACCAAAAATATACCTAGTATATTTCAGGTATATATATATGTCAAATAAAAATATGAAATATACTAAAGGTAAACCATTAATATAGTTTAAAACAATTTAAGTGCATTTTAATAATACATCATGCATTTACTTAAAAATATACCTAAATATACAAAGAATATACCTAAGTGCGCAAATCACTTAATAAAACAATTATGTATAAAAATTCATTTAAGTATGAGTTTAGGTTTAACATATATTCACAATATACCAAAATGACCTCATTTTCTAGCATGCATATATCCCAATTAAACCCTAAGTATACCACTAATGTGTTAGGTTTGAATTAATAATAAAACATGCATTTATTTGGAATTATATAAAAAATATACCAAAAATAAACTAAAAAAAACACAATCTAAGTGTAGGTTCATAATATAGCATGCAATTATTTAAGAATAAACCTAAAATAAACTGAATCTATGCCTAAAGTATATTAATCATTTAATAAATTAATTATGACTAAATGTACATTTAAAATAGGTATATATTACTAAAGTGTATTAAACTTAAACCTAATTGTTTAATATGCATATATCAAACTAACATGCATAATTATTTAATATGCATATATACAAAAATACAACCCTAGATATATTAAAAATATTATCATTTAAATCACTTTAAAAAAACATATAATGAAAATGAAAAACCCTAAGTGATGCATCCTATATATAATGCATATATATACAGTATAATAACTCACATGATAGTGCTCCACGAGACAAACACGGCGGGCCTGATCCGTTAGGCCTTGGTCTCGGCACCACTAGAAAAATAAAATAATAATAACCGTTAGAATAACTGCTAACTCTATACTTCTAGGATTACTATAGACAGATTCAATCAAGAATTCTGTCACGACCCAAACTAGGAGTCATGACCAGCGCTAGGGGACGGGAATTCTTTCGAATTCGGAATTCATAGCAAGCCTAAGAAAATAAAATCATACAATACATAAATAAAAAGTACGATATAATTAAAATTTTTGAACCAATATATAAAATAAATTCTCCAAATTCTTTCATAAATGTATACATATTTGTACAGTGTTCAAATACAATTTCTCAAAGTATGTAATATCCAAACGAAATAATGTTCCTCAAATACAATAACACAACTACTGCAGTTTCTAGAATATAAATCAGAGTTCAGAATATACATTTGCATAAAATAGCCGGGATTGAAGAACATCGGTGAGGAACTCTACAACTAAGGTCTGACAATATGGGATCTTCTGAAAAAAAATAATTGAGGGGGGGTCAGACCTCACTGAGTGAATTATTATACTATATATACATGCAAACTAAACCATACCAATCAGGCATTCTTATATATATATATATATATATATATACACACACATTTCACACGAATGCTAAACTCTGCCTTTATAAATATACTAAATATAGAAAACGTTTAATTAAATTCATGAAGGATCCATAGAACCCTAATAATAACAACCTCAATAACCCCATCATCACTCTAGCCATGCAGGCTCACTTGATTCCAAATAGAACACTTATTCCAATCTGGACAGCAGACTGGCCCCGAGACACTAAATCGACCGAGCTCCAGCAGTCTGACTGTCAGTGTGATTGGCCCCGAGACACTTGGTCAGCCGAACTCCAGCAATCACACTATTTATCACCTCACATCTTAATTAGCCCAATAGATCATTCAATTCACTTATGGACAGTAGACTGGCCCCGAGACACTAAGTCAACTGAGCTCCAGCAGTCTGACTGTCAGTGTGATTGGCCCTGCAATCACACTATCTAACATACCATTAATCTTAGTCAAATCAATTATAATCACCCAAAATTAACTCTCACTCAACCCTATTCTTTTGCACGAGTACGTACACGACCCTAGTGCTGCCCACTAGAAAGCACGTTCTATTGATATCCTTCACTTAAATAAATCATTTATTCTGAAAATAATTAATGTGGAACGACATTCATAATAATAAAATCAACCATATATATATACCAAAAATATACCTAAAATATAGCCAGTATATTTCGAGTATATATATATGTCAAATAAAATATGAAATAAACTAAAGATAAATCATTAATATGGTTAAAAACAATTTAAATGAGTAACAATAATATAACATGCATTTTCTTAAAAATATACTTAAATATACAAAAGATATACCCTAAGTACATAAATCATCTAATAAAACATTTATGTATAAATATTCATTTAAATATGTGTTTATGTTTAACATATATTTAGAAATATAATAAAAATAAACCTAATTATCTAGCATGCATATATAAAAAATAAACCCTAAATATACCACTAATGTGTTAGGTTTAATTTAATAATAAAACATGTATTTATTTGGAAATAAATCAAAATATACCAAAAATAAACTTAAAAAAATAATTTAAGTGTAGGTTTATAATATAGCATACAATTATTTAAGAATAAACCTAAATTATACTAATCATTTAATAAAATAATTATGGTTCGATGCACATTTAAATCATGTATAAATATTAAATTATAACAAACATAAACCTAAATATCTAACATACGTATATAAAAAATAAACTCTAAATATACCAGTGATATATTAAATGTATATAGAAAATATACAAACATTTATATATCAAGATATACTAAAAATAAACCAAAAATATACCAAATCATATTATAATTAAATTACTGTTTAAATATATAATGAAAATAAAAATCCTAAGTCATGCATCCTATATGCAATGCATATATATACAGTATAATAACTTACATGTTAGCGCTCCATGAGACAAACTCGGCAGGCTTGATCCGTTAGACCTCGGTCTCGGTGCAGCTAGACAAACAAATGACAACATGAAATCAGAATAAATTTAACAGAAATTCTAAAGACTCGATCTAGAATTTTAGACACAAAATTAGAATAGGGATTTGACCGGACATCACGTTTTACGAGAAGTCTATCAAAAATCCGACAGAACCTCCCCTGTAAAATGGACATCTCTCTACTCAAAGAGTAGAGCTGGTCCTGCAAAGAAAACACACTTTAGAATAACACCAAATTCATAACCATAATCCTTCGGTCGGACTCCAAACTACAATTTACCGACCGAAGTTCACAATTCACAGAATAATTACAAAATATTGAAAATGCCCTTATATAATAAAAATACATTTTATAAATCTAAATTACGTAATTAATCCTAAAACACGTTAAAAACCGATAAAAACTCATTTATTTAGAAAAATCATATAATATACATATAATTTAAAAATAATTTAAGAAAAATAGTTTTAATTAGTTAAAAATACTAAATAATTTGTAGAAATCATTTTTATACCCTAAATAACTATTAAAACCAATTTAATTACATTTTTAGCCAATTTAGTGTAAAATTACCAAAATACCCCTATATATATATATTCACTATAAATGTTCAAAAATTCACTGAAAATTATATAATTACTCAAAAATTAATTTCTCAACATACATTTCAATAATATCAATAAATATACTCAATTAACCAATTTATTTCAATTAAACACATAATTAACCCTATTTTTCAAAATTACATAAACTTAATAAATTCCAAATAAATATATAAAAATTCAAAAAAATTAAAAATAAATTTCTATAATTCATTTCAACTCCTATAATCACCATAAAACACAATTTCATAATTTAATTAATTAATTTTCGGAAATTAGAAAATATTAATAAAATAATCAAAAATTCACAAAAATCAAAATAAATTCCAAAAATTCTAAAAAAATTACAACATGTAGATTAAGCTTTCAGGAACAAAGTTTGTGATGAAAGTTTTCATGAATAAATCAAATTGAAGCTTAAAAAAATTCAAAACCCAAAATGGCTGAATTGAAGAAATTAAAACCTAAGCAATTCTAGACCAAATCAAGTGAAACAAAGCTTGGAATCACACTCACTAGAGCTCAAGGAGAAGATAGAGACCGATGGCATCAAATTTTGTGGCCAGAAATGGCTTGATCGGAGCTAAGTCGATTTTCAGCTTCTTTGTGAAAAATCGGTCAAAACTTGCCAAAAAAGAGTGTTTTAGGTGGTGAAAATGGCTGGAGGTGGAGGAGCAAGGCTGAGGGGTATAGTGACAGCAAGAAAACCAGCTTGAAAATGGCTGGAAATGGAAGAAATGGCGTTGGGAAGAAGAAGATGCAGGGAGGGGCAAACTTTGATTTTTGTTATAAAATAATGTATATATGTATATATATATATATGTCCACCCTATATTATAGTAATATATATATTCCCACACACAAATAATACTCACCATACAAATATTTTAATATATTTAATAATTTATACACTTAAAATTAATTAATTAATACAAAAAAATTAAATAATAAAATTAAGGAAACTAATTAAGCTCTAATTAATTAAATAAATACACATATATACATTTTATTTAGCACTTAAAATTTATGTATGAGTTCATGTAAATTCGTAAAACTAGTGAAAATAATTAATATTAAATTATTTACGTGTCAATTTCCCTGAAAATACAATTCCCGGGAAAATTTTACGTAAAGTACTTAAAATAATATAAAACAATTAAAATTAGTTTTAAAAAAATAACAACTCTTAAAATTTCATAAATATATAGAAAAATTATTAACACTGCATATCCCGATGCAGTATAAAAATATTCAAAAAAACTCGGGATATTACAAATTCAGAATTAGACTCAGACCGATTGTCACATTTTACGAGAAATCTATCAAAATTTTGACAGAGTCTCCTCTGTAAAATGGATATCTCCCTACAAACGTAAGGCTGATCCTGCATAGAAAACACACTTCAGAAATACACAACCACAACCCCTCGGTCGGACTCCCAAACTACAATTTCACCGACCGAGGTTCACAATTCACGAGATAATTATAGAATACATTAAAATACCAAAAATACCTAAAATACCCTTGAGTAATCAAAATATAGAAATTAGGTATTTAAAACACTAAAAATAATTATTTTACCGATAATTACATAAAAACCCTAATTTTAATAAAATATTATTAAAAATCAACAATTCGTTATAAATTTATAAATATTACCAAAATACATTTAAAATTCCAAATTACACAATTAACTCTAAAAGATATTAAAAATCGATGAAAACTCATTTATTTAGAAAAATAGTATATTATATACAATTTGAAAATAATTTATGAAAAATATTTTCTAATTAGTTAAAAATACTAAATCATTTGTAAAAATAATTTTTATACCTCAAATAACTATTAAAACCAATTTAATTATATTTTTAGCCAATTTAGTGCTAAATTACCAAATACCCCTACTATATATAAATTCACTATAATTATTCAAAAATTCATTAAAAATAGTATAATTACTCAAAAATTAATTTTCTCAACATATAATTCAATAATATCAATAAATATACTCAATTAACCAATTAATTTTAACAAAATAAATAATTAACCTAATTTTCTAAAAATCACATTAACTAAATAAATTCACAATAATTATATAAAAATCATAAAAATTAAAAATAAATTTCTAAAATGAATTTTAACACCTATAAACACTATAAATCACAATTTCATAATTTATTTAATCAATTTACGAAAATTAAAAAATATTAATAAAATAATAAAAAATTCACAAAAATCAAAATAATTGCCAAAAATTCCACAAAAATTACAGCATGTATTTTGAGCTACTAGAATTAATCTTTGTGAATGAAGTTAGCTTGAATCATTAAAATTGAAGCTAAAAAAAAAATCATGAACTCAAGTTGATCGAAAATAAAATCAAGCTCAAATCCTTACCAAATCGAGTTCTCAAGCTATAGGAAGCTTGGAATCGGCTTCTATGGAGTTCTAGGAGCTCAACGGCACTGGAATCATCGGAAATGGTGACCGGACGAAGGTGAACGGTGGTGATGATAGTTTTCAAGTTTCCGGTCAAAAATCGAGTTGAATGGTGTCGGAAAGGATGGCGGAGCTGGCTGGGATGATGGTGGCATGCCGGGAGGCACACCAACAGCTTGTGACTGGAGTTTCAGAGTGAAGGGTGAGAGGGGGGGTCGTCGGGCGTTGGAGGTTGAAGATGAGTGTAGGAATTGTAATTTCGTTAGGTTTATATATAATAATAATAATTATAATAATAATAATAATAATAATAATAATAATAATAATAATAATAATAATAATAATAATAATAATAATAATTTTAGGGTTTACATTAATTAAGTAAATATTATATATTAAACATTTTTATTTAATTAATATGTATATATATATATATATGTGTGTGTGTGTATGTATATAATATTGGGTGATATTTTAAACATGTGATGTCTAATTTTTCTAAATATAATATTAACGTATTTTAATAATAAATTATTAAAGTTATATTATACATAATAATTTTAGGGTTTATATTAATTAAGTAAATATTATATATTAAACATTTTTATTTAATTAATATATATATATATATATTGATACGACAATTAAAATAGTGCATGGAATCATGCAAATTCATAAAACTATTTCAAATAATTAATATTAAATTGTTTACGTCTTAATTTCCCCGAAAAATAAAATTCCCAGGATATATATATATATATATATATAATAATTTTAGGGTTTATATTAATTAAGTAAATATTATATATTAAACATTTTTATTTAATTAATATGTATGTATATATATATATATATATATATATATATATATATATATATATATATATATATATATTGGGTGATAGTTTAAACATGTGGTGTGTAATTTTTCTAGATATAATATTAATGTATTTTAATAATAAATTATTAAAGTTATATTATACATAATAATTTTAGGGTTTATATTAATTAAGTAAATATTATATATTAAACATTTTTATTTAATATATATATATATATATATATGTGTGTGTGTGTGTGTGTGTGTGTATAATATTGGGTGATATTTTAAACATGTGGTGTGTAATTTTTCTAAATATAATATTAATGTATTTTAATTATAAATTATTAAAGTTATATTATACATACATACATACATACATACATACATACATACATACATATATATATATATATATATATATATATATATATATATATTTTGATACGACAATTAAAATAGTGCATGGACTCATGCAAATTCATAAAACTATTTCAAATAATTAATATTAAACTGTTTACGTCTTAATTTCCCCGAAAAATAAAATTTTCAGGAAATTTTACGTAAAGGACTTAAAAATAATTAAAGATAATTAAAAATAATTAAAATGACTTTAATAGATAATAAACTAATTAAATAATCCAAATATATATGAAAATTATTAACACTGCATATTCCGATGCAGTTTAAAATTATTTAAAAACTCGGGATATTACAAAAAGTTAGTTGAGAAATTTCAAACTCGGTTCATCACCAATGTCCCTCTTACCAAAAACATTAATGATCTTTGGATATGTAGATAAGAGGCCATAAAATCACTAAGAAGCTATTTGAATCGATTTAACAAAGTAGCTATGCAGATAAAAAATTTGATCGACGAAGTAGCTATAAAAGCTTTGAAGAATGGGACCAAACTGGGGAAGCTCAAAGACAAGATAATAATAAAAGAACCTAGCGCCTTCACTAAAGTAATGGCTATGACAATAAAAATGATAAAGATGGATGAAGATAGGAGAATGTGCCAGGACGATGAGAAAGCATCTATCAGAAAAGATGAAAGGTCAAGACTAAGAAGGCCTAATTTTTAATGAATAAACTTCAGAAACCCGGTATAAGGGTTTAGAAAGGAGGCGGAGAAGTGTACACTACTAAACACTTATAAATCCAAAATCTAAATATGGATAAGACAAAATGGCTTAGACATAACCCTAACTAGAAGGCAAAGTCCAACCAGGAGAGCCATATAAAATAGGAGGTACTACTATCAGTACCATCGAGATTTTGGGCATGAAACCGAGACATGCTGAGAATTGAAGAATGTCATAGAAAGATTAATATAGAATAGGAAACTTGATAACTTCACGAACATAACTAGAAGGAATAGAGATCCAGATGATTAAGATAGAGATAAGATGGAGCTAAAGAAAGCTCAAAGTGAAGTGATCGATGTTATAAAAATGATTATCAAGGGAGAGGTGACTGAGAGAAGGCCTAAAAGACCTCGGAAGGAAGAAGGGGCCACCTTCAAGAAGAAACAGACTATGAAATTTGGTTCGGAGGATGGGAAACATGTCCAACATCCTCACAACGATGCCTTGATGGTGAGTGCTTTCATCAACAATTACTTAGTAAAAAAATTATTGATTGATGATGGAAGCATTGTTAACACACTCTCTTAGAATATTTATAAAGCAATAGGAGGTTCTATCACTGATTTGAAAGCTATTCATAATCCCATTATAAGATTTTGTAGAGGAACCACCCAACTAATAGGATTGGTAGAGCTTAGTTTAGAATTTCGTGATCGAGATACTAAGGATGTGAAAGATGTCAAAGCCCAGTTTTATATGGTAGATCCTCTTCTCGCTACCAATACTCTATGAGATTGATACAGTCATAAGTATCCAGCATTTGACTATGAAACTATGAAGATTCCTCTTGAAGGTCAGGTCCTAACAATTTATAGGGATCAATATATGGCCAGGCAATGCTTCCAGATGGCAGTCAAGCCCCAGATGAACGCATTTTCTCTAAAATCATTAAAAATGTAGAAATAAAAAGCCAATCTTGAACTAGTTGACCAGGTCCAGACCTTACAAATTGTTGAGGAAAGAAAGTAAAAGTCGGCAATAAGCTTAATAATGAAGTTAAGTGTGGAATAAGCAAGGTCCTCATCAAACATTCATGAAACTTTGCTTCTAAAGTATATGAGATCATTAGAGTAGATCCTTGGATTACCTTGTAGAGTCTAAACATCAAACCAGGAGTTAAGCCAGTCATTCAAAAAAAGGAACTTCTCATACGAGAAACAGAAGGTGATCATCGAGGAAATAAAGAAATTACTAAAAGTAAAATTCATTTAAGAGGTAACACACCTAGAATGGGTAGCCAACATGGTGCTAGTAAAAAAGTCAAAAAAAAAATACATAATGTGTGTGGATTACACTGATTTTAATAAGGTGTGCCCTAAAGACAGTTATCCATTACTGACAATAGATTAACTATTCAACTGCTTGTCATAACTTGTATAGCTTTATGGATGTCACTCAAGGTTACCATTAGATACTAATGAAGAAAGAAGATTAGGAAAAGACATCGTTTATCATGATGAAGGTATTTATTGCTACAAGGTTATGCCCTTCGGATTAAAGAACACTGGAGCAACTTACCAAAGGCTGATGAATCATGTGTTCTAAGATCCAATGGGGAAAAACATAGAGGTATATGTGGATGACATCATCATCAAGAGCCAATATACAGAGCAGTACTCTGATGACCTTAATCAAATTCCTCGAATACTGAATAAATACCAGATCAAGCTTAATCTAGAGAAATATTTTTTTGGGGTAAAGGCAAGAAAATTCCTAGGATTTATGATATCTCATAGAGGAATTGAAGCTAATCTAGAAAAGATGGAGGCCATACTTAAGATGAAAGCTCTGGTATTAATAAATGAGCTTCACAAACTAAATGGTAGAATAACAACTTTAGGGCGTTTCATTTATTGTTCAACCAAATGATATCTGCCATTATTTTGAGCCTTTAAGAACTCCAAAAGGTTTATACAGAATGAAGAATGTCAAGTAGCTTTTAAAGACATTAAGAAGTTTTTATCCTTGCCACCTTTACTTAGCAGGTCGATCCCCGAAGAAATACTGTACTTTTATCTCTCTATCGGTCAGGAGTTAATTACATCAATATTGGTTAGGGAGGAAGGAAATTAGTAAAATCCAACATACTACATCAATAAAATACTCAGAGGTTTAGAAATTCGGTATCCTAAACTGGATAAGTTAGCTATGGCCATCATACACATATCCGGAAACTCTGGCATTATTTTTAAGCCCACTCGATCATTGTAAAATCCAACTGCCCACTAAGGAAAATCTAACAAAGACTTGAGACATCCAACAGATTACTTCAATGGTCGACATTGCTTAAAGAATTCGACATCAGTTATGAACCTCGGCAGTAGTTAAAAGGCCAAACCTTGGTAAATTTTTGTACAAAAGATGATGGGTGAAAGATTTTTCTCCTTCTGAATGCCCAGAAAGGAAGTTATACATGATGGAGCCTCGTCCATCCAAGGATCCGACACCAATCATTCTTAAAGTGACATACAAAGTCACTATCAGATATGCAATTTTAAACAAGTACAATACCACTAATAATATCGCCGAGTATGAAGCACTCGTCACGGGATCAAAGTTAGCCATAATGGTCAAAGCCAAGCATCTCAATATATAATTTGATTAATAACTAATGTTAAACCAAGTTAGAGGAACATTAGTAATCAAAGATCCAAGCATCACCAAATATATTGAGAAAGTTAGATAGCTTTTGAAGAAGCTTGAGCAGGATGGAAGACAATAGGAAATCATTCAAATCTCCAGAAGTGAAAACTCAGAAGTAAATTCACTAGCCAAATCAGCTACAAAAAATAGTTATACATTCAAAGAACTTGAGCTTACTAAGGAATTGATAAAGCCAAGCACCGAAGAGGTAGAGATCATGGACATTCAGGAACTAATAAAATGGATGATATTGATCATTCAATATCTTGAGCATGGGGTACTTCCACAAGATAAGTTGAAAGCTTAGAAGTTAAAAATAAAAGTTGTGCATTACTCCATGAACAAAGGGGAACTCTACAGAAGGTCTCTCTCATATCCGTGGTTTAAGTGTGTATCACCAGAGGAAGGAAATTATGTATTTAGAGAGATTCATAAAGGAATTTATAGAGCCCATGAATCTTATCATTCATTAATTAAAAAAGCATTGCTCTAGGGTTACTATTAGCCCACTATATCCCGAGATGCAAAAAAAACTAGTTCAAGAATGCCACAAATGTCAATAGTTTGCTCGCCTCAGCTATAAGCCTTTTAATACTTAACATCCAATTGGGAGTCCTTGGCCTTTTGCAATATAGAGAGTGGACATCCTAGGCCCATTTTCTATTTCAACCTCTCAAAAGAAGTTCCTGATCGTGGCTATAAATCACTTCACCAAGTAGATAAAAGTTGAAGCTATACCAATCATCACTTTGGCTTGGATTCAACACTTTTTTTTAGAAATAAATCATCTATAGATTTAGAATACCACACACCTTGATAACATACAATGAGAAGCATTTTGACAATGAGAAATTCAGAAAGTTCTGTTTGAACCTTAAAATAAAGCTTCGATGTACTTCAGTGGCTCATCCACAAATAAATGGTTAGACAGAAGTCACCAATAAGATCATTATACAAGGTCTAAAGAAGAGATTAGATGAAAAGAAAGGAAACTGGGTCAAATAATGCAATAACATCATCTAGGCTTATAGAACAACACCCATAACTTCTACAGGGGAAACGCCTTTCAGACTAACTTATGGAATGGATGCGGTAATCCTAGTGGAGATTGGATTAACGAGCTACTGGGTAACTGAGAATCTAGATCAGGAAGTCAACAACATCAATGCTCATATATGTCTAGACCTACTAAAAGAAAGGAAATAACATACATTCATTGTGGTAGAAGCCTAAAAATAAAGGGTTATAGAGTATCATAATTGAAATGTCCGAAATAGTTTAAGGTTAAAGACTGGGTACTCAAAAGGGCTGACATTAGTAAAGATAACTCTATCATAAGCAAGCTTAAACCCAATTGGGAAGGTCCTTACTAAGTCATTCAAAAGACGACTAATAGAGCATATAAAAATCAAGGATGAATAAGGAAAAAAAATTGCCCCAATATTGGAACTCGAACAGTCTTAAAAAATATTATTAATAAATGTACTCACAATTCTAGAGAACAAAATACTTCATTTATTATTAAGCATTGTATTATAAAAAGGAAATAAAATAATCGACAAAGTAATTTATAACTTAAGTTTTAGTATTAGGAAGTCAGTCCCTTCAATAAAAGGAAGACACGTATTTAGAGACTCAAACACATAGGCTGGCTAGATCTAATGATGACAGCACCAGAAGACTTCTCCCTAACAAACCTCGAATCCCCTGGTTGTTTAGAAGATGATTCCTCACTAGTAGACTTTGTTGTTACTTTTGGACTCTTTGATCACTTGAAAGAAGCCTTGCTCTGAGTATCTTCTTCTGCATCAATCTTGGCTAGATCAGTAGGCATAATTATCTTTAAGTCTAAAAAGTCCAGATTCAGGTGTGATCAAGTAGGATCCTTTGACACTTAGACTTGTAAGCCTTGAGAAACCCCATGACGATATTCTGGCAACTCTTATTGTCATCGTCATGAGATTTTTTTACTTTAAACAAGTCTTTTCTCCAATACCACTCAAAGTAAACACAAAGTTCAATTTTCTGTTTTTCATTCTGAAAAATTTTCTAGAAAATTGAAGTAGTTTTCTATAAGTAAACATGCTTTTCAACTTCAATTTATCACTCCATTAAAATTAAATAGGAAATTTTTAAGAAATGTATAAAAAAAGAAAATATTTTCACTTTTACAGGTAACTAAATTTTTTTTTATAAAAACAAAAAATTATGGAAAAATTCTTTCAAATATACAATCTTTTCCTACTTTCTTTTATCTTCTATTTCTTTTCTTTTCTTCTCTGTTCTTTTTTTCTTTTTTTATATGGGGCAATATGTCATTTGTTTAGATCTAAAATCGCCATCTATTGTCCATATTCTTGATGCTATAAAAATAAAGAAGAGGGTGATTAAATTCCTTAGCAAGTCTAAGGAGGAAATCTGGAGTTCCATGACAGAATTAGTAATTGATTGTCACGACCCAAAACAGGGGCCATGACCGGCGCTAGGGAACGAGAATTCTTTCGAATCCGGAACCCGTAGCAAGCCTAAAAATAAAATAAAACCTGTAATAGTAATAATAATATATAATGCAGCGGAAATAAAAATCATAAATATCACAATAACAGTTTCATTAACTGGATTTAATTTAAATCTCAACTCATCACATATATATAAAATCTTTTTAAAACAATCCAGTTCAATTTCTTAAAATGCATCTCGCATAAATAAAATACATAAAATCCCATGATTTAATTTACAACTACTACAGTGTCTAGATTATAAAAATAAAACTCAAGTAAGCAGTTTACACAAAGAAGCGGGACGGAAGAAATTCGACGTATTGGCCTGCTACTGAGGTCTGAAGATATTGACTCTCCTGAAAAATTGTCAACGGAGGGAGTCAGACCTCACTGAGTGAATTACTATAGTATATATACATACACACTAAATGATAATGTATACAGTCAACAGTATATATATATCTAGTATATATACAGGCAAATACACATAGATGCAATAAATCATTTTATATATTTGTATTGAAAATCACAGTTTATGAAGGATCACATAGAAACCCTAGAATATCGCAACCTCGAAAACAGTGTTAGACAACCACTCTAGCCATACAGGCTCATGAATCCAAATATATCCACTTAATCCATTTAGACAGTAGATTGGCCCCGAGACACTAAGTCAACTGAGCTCCAGCAGTCTGACTGCCTGTGTGATTGGCCCCGAGACACTTGGTCGACCGAGCTCCAGCAATCACACCAGCAATCATATCTCACATCACGTAAATCAATCCATCCAAATCAATATCCACAAACAAGTTAGTAATATAGCCTAAATGCTATAGGCGTACCGGTACGTACTCGGTCCCTAGTGCTGCCCACTAGGTTGCACGTTCTATTGATATCCTTCATCATTAATAATATAAAACATTCATTCATAAAAATAAATGATGCATGAAGTTAAATAAAATAACAGTATAAACCATATATATACCGAAAATATACCAAAAGTAAACCAGGTATATTTCGAGTATATATACGTCAAATAAATCCAATCAAATTATAAATTAAGCTAGAAATATATTTAAAAATATTTTATTAACAAAACATGTATATAATTTAATATATACCAAAAATAAACTAAAAATAAACTAAATATAACTTAAGTAATCATCAAATTATTTATGCATATTTAATCAAAATAAAACCTGCATTTCTAAATCATGCATCCTAAGCATATATATATAAAATAGCAACTCACAAATTAGTGCGCTCCTCGAGATGGGTCCGATGGGCCTGGTCCACTAGGCCCTCGGTCTCGGTGCAACTAAACAAATAATAACGATAGAAATCAGAATAACCCTAACAGAAATCCTAGAATTCGATCTAGAATATTAAACATAGAATCGATTCAGGGTTCGACTGGATATCACGTTTTACGAGAATTCTATCGAAATTCGACAGAACCTCCCCTGTAAAATGGATATCTCTCTACTCAAAAGAGTAGAGCCGACCCTGCAAAGAAACACACTTCGAAAAACTACACAGAGAACAATCAAAATCCCACGGTCGGACTCCAAACTACAGTCCACCGACTGGGGTCCACAAACACAGAATAATTATGAAAATACCAAAAATATCCTTATAACATAGAAATTTATTTTATAAGTAGAAATTACATAATTAACCTTTAAACACAGTAAAAACCGATAAAAACTCATTTTATTAGTAAAACCGTATATTATATATATAATTAAAAATAATTCACGAAAAATAGTTTTAATTAGTTAAAAATACCAATAATTTGTAGAAATCATTTTTATACTTTAAATAACTATTAAACCAATTAAATTACATTTTTAGCCAATTTTGTGTAAAATTACCAAAATGCCCTTATATGTATAAATATACTATAATTACTTCAAAAATTCACCAAAAATTATAAAAATTATCCAAAATTATTTTCTCAACATATTTATCAATAATATTAATAATTAAACTCAATTAATCATTAATTTTAATTAAAAACATAATTAACCTAATTTTCCCAAAATTACATAAACTCAAATAATTCAAAATAAATACTTAGAAATTCATAAAAATTCAAATAAATTCTATAATTCATTTCAACACCTAATTTAACCATAAAACCCAATTTCATAATTTAAATAATTAATTTCCCAAAATTAGAAAATAATATTAAAATATTCAAAAATATCCAAAAAATCCAAAAAATCTCCAAAAAATTCCACAAAAATTCATGCATGTAGATTAAGCTACTAGGATCAACATTTGTGAAGGGAGTTTCCATGAATAAATAAATTCAAAGCTCAAAAAAATCAAAAACCCTAATATGGCCGAATTGGAAAATCGAAACCTAAGCAAATCAAGACCATTTTAGCTCAAACCAAAGCTAGAATCACACTCACCGGTGCTCAAAGAGAAGAAAGAGACTGGCGGTGTCAAAAATGGTGGCCGGAATCGTCATCGACGGCGAGGAGAAGGAATTTTCGGCCAAATGGGAAAAAGGGGCTGCCGGCGCTGGGGAAGAAGGCTGCTGGCGGCAGGGGACGGCTGGGAACGGTGGTGGCAAGCCGGGAGGCACACCGACAGTAAGGGGATGGGATGGCAGACGGTGGTTGGTGGTGAGGGGGTGGTCGGGGCGCGGGAGAAGGAAGAAGAAGAAGAAGAAAAAGAAAAAGAAAGAAAAGAAAAAGAAAAGAAAAAGAAAAAGAAAAAAGAAAAATAATAAAATAATAATTTTAAATAAAATATTTAAAAAAAATCACACCCACACATAAAATTTAATATTTTAATATTTTAATAATAAATAAAATAATTAAATAACAATAAATTAATAAACAAATAATAAAATATTAGGGTAATATTAATTAAACCCTAATTAAATAAATATTGCACACATACACAGTGTTTAATAATTTAAAATATGTATGAGTTCATGCAAGTTCGTAAATATATTTAAAATAATTATTAGTAAATTATTTACGTGAAAATTTCCCCGAAAATGCAAATCCCAGGAAAATTTTCCGTAAAGCACTGTAAATAATACACAATAATTAAAATAGGTTTTAAATACATATCAACTCATAAAAATATCATATAATATACATATGGAAATTATTAACACTGTATATCCCGGTACAGTGTAAAAATATTTAAAAAACACGGGATATTACATTGATTAAGTGGTTATCTTAATTATTATTATTATTATTATTATTATATTATTATTATTATTATTATTTTAAACGAAGTAGAGATCCTAATTATTGATGTGGTTGATATGGCTCAATTGTAGTTACTCCATATATATACAGGTCTTAAACCATGCATTCATATTAATCTTTTCCATTATTCAAACAAAGACTAAGCTCAGATGGAGACACTATTAAAGGATAACTTTGAACTGGTACCCACACTTATTATCTTATCTATTTAAAATATTAATTTTAATACATTTTATTTGATGTTTGATACCTCATATACATATTTCTTATTTTTCTATACAGGGGTTATTTGAAAATGAAGGATGCCCATATCAAATAAGAGAAAGATTCCCAATTAAGGAGACTCTTGGACAAAAAGAAAATACTCTCCAAATAGGCACAAGAAATTTCATCAAAAGGGAATCCTATTCCTTTCAAGTTGAGCATCATTATCCTTATAAATAGGACCCCATATCCCTCATTCTCATTCATTTTATTTTCTCATACTTTTGCTCTCTTTATCTCTCTAAAAATTTCTCTGACTTAGGTATTAGAGGGTTTGTGGGGATCCTCTCCACCTCTCACCTTGCCCTTCTTTGATTCCTTGCAGGGCTATAGCTTAGCAGTTCTAGAAACTAGTTATTAAGTGGCACCATTTATGGAAATCTCTTGAGTTAAAAGCCATTAAGCATCTACTGAATAAGATATTGACATCATGACTTATAGTTCACCACCAATCTCAAATCCAGACACGCAGATCAACCCATTAGCTCCTATTCCTCTAATCAACCAATAATACCCCCCTTCAAATAATAATTTCATTAGCCCCCTTTCAGCATGTTGGACTCTTATATCAAGCCACACTTGGAGCATACACTCCAATAGGTAATACTCAGGAGTGACCAACTCTAGGCTTAACTTCCTTTATTATACTCCTTTACCGTATAACAATATGCCCATACTTTCCATACCTTTTATGAGCCTATCAGAAAATCCTGCCATAAACACACTAAATCTGAACATAATAACCCATACACTCAATCTACCTCTGATGAGAAAAGAAGCAATGATGAAAAATATTCAAACTTAGATGATCTTGATTCAATAACAGCTAAATGCCTTAATTCAAGGCGATAATTTTGGAATAATTCACCCAGAAAATAAATGTAACACCATTAGCAGTAGCTTTGAATGTATCTGGTGGAAACAAAAAAAGTTATAAAGTTCTAGAAGGAGAATCTAGCTTATCCATCTCGACCCTAGATGATTCAAATATAGCTTAGAAAGTTGAAGAAGTCATGCATAAAGCTCTTATTAGACCGAGGAAAGAAGATGAATGCATTCTAGAAGGAAGGATACCCTTTATAAGTAGAATAATTTAGATGGAGATCCCATCCAATTTTAGAATGCCTTAGTTAGATTTGTTTGATGGAATTGAAGATCTAATCATCCACATATCCTCATTCAAAACTAGGATGTTACTTCAGAATGAAAATGACAAAATCATGTGTAGGGTCTTTCTTAGTACACTCACTAAGAATGCTTAAAAGTGGTTCCACCGGCTTCCTGAGAATTCCATCTCCTCCTTTGAAGAGTTAGTTAAGAAATTTCAAACTCGGTTCATCACTAATGTCCCTTCTAATAAAAACATCAATGATCTTTGGATGTGTAAACAAAAGGCCATAAATTCACTGAGAAGCTATTTGAATTAATTCAATAAAGTAGCTAAGTATATAAAAAATTTGATCAGCAAAGTGGCTATAAAGGCTTTAAAAAATGGACTCGACTAGGGAAGCTCAAAAATAAGATAATGACAAAAGAACTTAGCCCTTTCACTGAAGTAATGGCTATGACAATAAAAATGATAAAGATGAATAAAGATAGAAGAATGAGCCAAGATGATGAGAAAGCACCTATTATAAAATATGAAAGGTTAGGACCAAGAAGGCCTTGTTTTAAATGAAAAAAATTTAGAAACTTGGTAGAAGGGTTTAAAAAGGAGGCGGAGAAGTGTACACCACTAAACACTTCTAGATCTAAAATCCTAATATGGATCAGACAAAATGTCTTAGGTATAACCCTAGCTGGAAGGTAAAATCCAACCAGGAGAGCCATGTAAGATAGGAAGTATTGCTATCAGTACCATCAAGATTTTGGGCATGAAACTGAGGCATGTTGAGAATTGAAGAATGCCATAAAAATATTAATACAGAATGGGAAACTTGACAACTTCACAGATATAACTAGAATGAATAAAGATCTGGATGATCAAGATAGAGATAAGTTGGAGCTAAAGAAAGCTCGGAGTAAAGTGATCGGTGTTATCAAAATGATTATTGAGGGAAAGGCGACTGAGAGAAGGCCTAAAAGACCTTGGAAGGAAGAAAGGTCCACCTTGAGAAGAAGTAGACTATCACATTTGGTCCAGAGTATGGGAAACATGTCCAACATCCTCACAATGATGCCTTGGTGGTGAGTGCTTTCATCAATAATTACTTGGTAAAAAGATTATTGATTGATGATAAAAGCACTGTCAATGACTCTGTTGGAATGCTTATAAAGCAATGGGAGGTTCTATCACTGATTTGAAAGCTATTCAGAATCGCATTACAATCTTTTATGGAGGAACCACCCAACCAATAGGATTGGTAGAGCTGAGTTTAGAATTTAGTGATTGAGACACTAGGGATATGGAAGATGTCAAAGCCCAGTTCAATATGGTAGATCTTATTCTCGCATACAGTGGTATCATAGGTTGACCAATACTCTATGAGATTGATACAATCATAAGTATTCAGTGTTTGACTATAAAGATTCCTCTTGAAGGTCAGATCCTAACAATTCATGGGGATCAGCATATGGCTAGACAATGCTACCAAATGGTAGTCAAGCCCCAGATGGAAGCATTTTCTCTAAAATCATTAAAAGCAAAGAAACCAGGAGCCAATCCTAAACCAATTAAACCAAGTCTGTAAGGTCTAAACCAAGTCTAGACCTTACAGATTATCGAGGGAAAGGCAGTAAGAGTCAGCAATGAGCTCAATAATGAAGTTAAGCATGGAATAAGCAAGGTTCTCATCAAACATTCAAGTAGCTTTACTTCTAAAGCATATAAGATCATTGGAGTAGATCTTTAGATTGCCTCATCTAGTATGAACATCAAGCCAAGAGTTAAGCCAGTCATTAAAAAAAAAGAGAAAGGAGTTAAGCCAATTGTTTAAAAAAAAAGAAACTTCGCATACAAGAAACAAAAGGTGATAATCAAGGAAATAAAGAAATTACTAGAAGTTGGATTTATTTGAGAGGTAACACACCTAGAATAGGTAGCCAACATGGTACTAGTAAAAAAGTCAAATGAAAAATACAGAATATATGTGAATGACACTGATCTCAATAAGGTATGCCCCAAAGACAATTATTCGTTACCAATAATAGACCAACTAGTAGATTCAACTACCTGTCAGAACTTGTATAGCTTTATGGATGTCACTCAGGGGTACCATCAAATACCAATAAAGAAAGAAGATAAAGAAAAGACATCGTTTATCACTATGAAGGTCTTTATTGCTATAAGGTTATACTCTTTGGACTGAAGAATGTATGAGCAATATACTAAAGGCTGATGAATCATATGTTTCAAGATCAAATTAGGAAAAATGTAGAGGTATATGTGGATGACATCATTATCAAGAGCCAAGACACAAAGCAACACTCTGATTACCTTGATCAAATTCTTCGAATACTGGACCAATGCTAGATCAAGCTTAATCCAGAGAAGTGCATTTTTGGGTTGAAGGCAGGTAAATTTCTAGGATTCATGATATCCTACAGAGGAATTAAAGCTAATCTAGAAAAGATGGAGGCCATACTTAAGATGAAAGCTTCGACATAAATAAATGAGCTCTAAAAACTAAATGGTAGAATAACAGCCTTAGGGAATTTCATTTCTTGTTCAACCAAATGATGTCTGCCATTGTTCCGAGCCTTCAAGAACTCCAAAAAGTTTATATAGAATAAAGAATGTTAGGAAACTTTTAAATTCATCAAGAAGTTCCTATCCTCACCACCTCTACTCAGCTGGCCGATCCCTGGAGAAATACTATACTTTTATCTCTCTATCATTCAGGAGTCAATTATATCGATATTGGATAAAGAGGAAGGAAATCAGTAAAATCTAGTATACTATTTCAATAAAATACTTAGAGGTTTAGAAGTCCAGTATCCCAAACTGGATAAGTTAGCTATGGCCATCGTACACACATCTTGGAAACTCTTGTATTGTTTTTAGGCCCACTCAATCATTGTAAGATCCAACTTCCCACTAAGGAAAATCTTATAAAGACTTGAGACATCCGATAGACTACTTCAATGGTCGATATTGCTCGAAGAATTTGACATTAGTTATGAACCTCGACAGCAGTTAAAAGCATTGACCTTGGCAAATTTTGTATAAGAGATGATGGCAAAAGATTTCACTCCTTCTGAATGCCCAGAAAGGAAGTTATACATTGATGGAGCCTTGTCCATCCAAGGATTTGACACCAGAGTTATTTTTAAAGGGCCATACAAAGACTCTATTAGATATATAGTTTAAATAAAGTACAATACCACTAATAATGTAGCTGAGTATGAAGCACTTGTTATGGGATTGAAGTTAGCCATAGAAGTCAGAGTTGAGCATCTCAAGATATAATTTGATTCATAACTGATGGTAAATTAAGTCAGAGGAACATACTAAATCAAGGATCCATGTATCGCTAAATATGTTGAGAAAGTTATATAACGCCTAAAAAAGCTCTAGCAGGATGGGGGATAATGGGAAATCATCTAAATCCCTAGAAGAGAAAAGTCAGAAGTAGATTCACTAGCCAAATCAGCTGCAGAAAATAGTCATACATTCAAAGAACTTGGGCTTACTGAGGAATTGATAAAGCTAAGCATCAAGGAGGCAGAGATCATGTCATCTAAGAAGTAACAGAATGGATGAAACCGATCATTCAATATCTCGAGCATAGGGGTACTCCCATAAGATAAGTTGAGAGTTCATAAGTTAAACATAAAAATTGTGCACTACTATATGAATAAAGCAGAACTTTACAAAAGGTCTTTATCACATCCATGGTCTAAGTGTATATCATTAGATGAAGGAAATTACGTACTTAGAGAGATTCATGAAGAAATTTATGGAGCCCATTAATCTCATCATTCATTAATCAGAAAAACATTGCTCTAGGGTTACTATTGGCCCACCATGTCTCGAGACGCTTAGAAGCTAGTTCAAGAATGCCACAAATGTCAACAGTTTTCTCACCTTAGCCACAAGCCTTACAATACTCAACATCCAACTAGGAGTCCTTGGCCTTTTGCAGTATAGGGAATGGACATCCTAGGCCCATTTTCTATTTCAACCTCTCAGAAATAGTTCTTGATCGTTTTTATAAATCACTTCACCAAGTGGATAAAAGTTAAAGCTATACCAATTATCATTGTCACAACTTAAACCGGGGGTGTAGACGGCGGGGTTTAGTGTCGTCCAAGATTTTAGCAACTATAACATTGTTTAGGCTCAAGGCCTTAGAGAACACACTAACCACTGTCACAAAGACATGGCATGGAGATGAGGAGTCGCCACCTAGGGTAATTACTATATCAAATCAAAAAGGTTGTACTCGATTCCCTAAAAGAAAGCTAGCACCACAACCATGAGATTCTGGATACGGAATACTAACTTCTCTTAGTCTCGTGTTCATTTAGAATAGTTTTATAAATGATTATTTCATCCTCTAATTACATGCAATTTTATTAAACCCTATTTAACATCCATCTAACCTTAGGTATTTAGTCAATAAAATTACAAATAAAAAATGCACTCAAGATCGCGTTATCCTTAAGTCTTGTAATATCCCGTGTTTTTTTTAAAATATTTTTACACTGTACCGGGATATACAGTGTCAATAATTTTTATGCATTATACGATATTTTTATGAGTTAATATGTATTTTAAACCTATTTTAATTACTGTGTCTTATATACAGTGTTTTACGTAAAATTTTCCCGGGACTTTCATTTTCGGGGAAATTTCCACGTAAACAATGTATTATTAATTATTTTAAATGTGTTTACGGGTTTGCATGAACTCATACATATTTTTAAATTATTAAATAAAGCCTGTGTGTATATATTTATTTAATTAGGGTTTATTATTACCCTAATATTTTATTATTTATTTATTATTATTTGATTATTTTATTTATTATTAAATTATTAAAATTTATTATTTTATTATTAATTATTTATTAATATTTAATTATTTTAATTTATTTTATTTTTTTTCTTTTTTTTTTCTTTTCCTTTTTCTTTCTTTTTCTTTTTCTTTTTCTTTCCTTTTCTTTCTTTTTCTTTTTCTTCTTCTTCTTCTTTCTCTCCCGCGCCCGACGCCCGACCACCATTTCCTCACCGCCGTTTCTCCCTCCTCCGGCCACCTTTTTCGACACCCGCCGGTCTCTTTCTTCTCCTTGAGCTCCGGTGAGTGTTATTCTAGCTTTGGTTTGAGCTAAAATGGTCTAGAATTGCTTAGGTTTCGATTTGAAAATTTCAGCCTCTTTGGGTTTTCAATTTTTTTGAGCTTCGATTTGGATGATTCATGGAAAATTCCTTCACAAATATTGTTCCTGGTAGCTTAATCTTCATGTATGAATTTTTACAGAATTTTTGGAGGTTTTTTGGATTTTTGGGTATTTTTGAATATTTTAATATTATTTTCTAATTTTCGGAAATTAATTATTTAAATTATGAAATTGGAGTTTATGGTTGAATTAGGTGTTGAAATGAATTATAGAAATTTATTTGGAATTTTTATGAATTTCTAAGTATTTATTTTTAATTATTGAAGTTTATGTGATTTTGTAAAATTAAGTTAATTGTGTTTTAAATTGAATTTAATTAGTTAATTGAGTTTAATTATTGATATTATTGATAAATATGTTGAGAAAATTAATTTTGGATAATTGTATGATTTTTGGTGAATTTTTGAAGTAATTTAGGTATATATATATATATAGGGGTATTTTGGTAATTTTACCCTAAATTGTCTAAAAATGTAATTTAATTGGTTTTAATATTTATTTAAGGTATAAAAATGATTTCTACAAAATATTTAGTATTTTTAACTAATTAAAACTATTTTCCGGGAATTATTTTCAATTATATATATAATATACGGTTTTTCTAATAAAATGAGTTTTAATCGGTTTTTACAGTGTTTCAAGATTTATTATGTAATTTCTATGGATGAAATGTATTTTTATGATTTAAGGATATTTTTGGTATATTTGAATATATATTCTGTGTTTGTGGACCCCGATCGACAGATTGTAGTCTGGAGTCCGACCGAGGGGTTGTGATTGATTGTGGTGTTTATTTTTGAAGTGTATTTTCTTTGCAGGGTCGGCTCTACTCTTTTGAGTAGAGAGATGTCCGTTTTACAGGGGAGGTTCTGCCGGATTTTTGGTAGAATTCTCGTAAAACGTGATATCCAGTCGAACCCTAATTTTCGATTCTGTGTTGAATACTCTAGATTTAATTCTAGGATTTCTGTTAGGGTTATTCTGATGTCGATTAATTATTTCTTGTTTAGTTGCGCCGAGACCGAGGGTTAGTGGACCAGGCCCGTCGGACCTGTCTCGTGGAGCGCATTAGGTGAGTTACTATATTATATATATATGCTTAGGATGCATGATTTAGAAAATGCATGTTTTATTTTGACTAAATATGCATAAATAACATGATTTATATTCAAGTATATTTTTGGTATATAATAAATTATATACATGTTTTATTAATAAAATATATTTAAAATGTTTTTAAATATATTTTTAGTTTAATTCATGATTTGATTGGATTTATTTGACATATATATACTCAAAATATACCTGGTTTATGTTTGGTATATTTTCGGTATATATATGGTTTATATTGCTATTTCATTTATATCCATGCATCATTTATTTTTGTGAATGAATGTTTTATATTTAAGAATGAAGGATATCAATAGAACGTGCTACCTAGTGGGCAGCACTAGGACCGAGTACGTACCGGTACGCCTATAGTATTTAGGCTTTATTACTGACTATTTGTGGATATCGATTTGATTATGATTATTGATATATGTGAGATGTGGTTTGTGGGTGTGATTGCTGGAGCTCGGTTGACCAAGTGTCTCGGGGCCAATCACACTGGCAGTCAGACTGCTGGAGCTCGGTTGACTTAGTGTCTCGGGGCCAGTCTACTGTCCATATGGATTAAGTGGATATATTTGGAATCAGTGAGCCTGTATGGCTAGAGTGTTGTTTAACACTATTTTCTGAGGTTGCGATATTCTAGGGTTCTATGTGATCCTTCATAAAAGTTGATTTTCAGACAAAATATATAAAATGATTTTTCTGCATCTGTATGAACTTGCCTGTATATATACATATTACTCATATACTGTTGACTGTATGCATTATCACTTAGAGTGTATGTATATGTATTATAGTAATTCACTCAGTGAGGTCTGACTCCCCTCCGTTGACTATTTTTCAGGAGAGTCAACTTCCTCAGACCTCAGTAGCAGGTCGATACGCCGGATTTCTTCCGCCCCGGCTTCTTTATGTAAATTGTATACTTGAGTCTTATTTATTTTATCTAGACACTGCAGTAGTTGTGATTTTCAGTAGTTGTGAATTAAAGTATTTGTTTTAAAGAGATGTATTATAGTAAAACTGGATTTGTATAAAGATTATACATTTATGAGATTATATATGTGATGTGATGAGTTTTGAATTGAATCCAGTTGATATGGATGATATTGTAATATTTATGATTTTATTTTCCGCTGCATATTATATTTTTATTGTTATTATTGCATATTTATTTTATTTTTTAGGCTTGCTACGGGTTCCGGATTCGAAAGAATTCCCGTTCCCTAGCGCCGGTCATGACCCCTGTTTTGGGTCGTGACAAGTCTAAACTATGTTAATTTTATTAAAAAGTTAGTTAGATTTACATTTTATTTACAAGTGAGAAAGAGACTAAAAGTGGGCCTACATTTTTAATTAATGAACCTAGATCTACTTATTTTAGTTTATCTAAAGAATGGGCTTATGTCCATTCAATTTTAAAGGAAAGTTAAATTAGTGGGTCTAAGTCTAACTTGGTTTTATTTTAAGTGAAATATGAGCCTAGTTCTATTTATTTTAAAGGAAATGAAATGAAGTGGACTGAGCTAAGTTTAAACAAGTTTTAATTAACTAAGTGGGCCTAAAATCTAATTAACCTAATGGGCCTAAATTAATTTTAATTATTTAAAAACCCTAAATCATTTTTAAGCCTATTTATTAAGTGGGTTAGACCTAAACGTGGGCTTGGGGCCCAAAAGGAAAAAAACATTAAAAAATAAGCCCAAAACAAATACAACACAAAAAATGGATCAAATAAACATTATAGTAATTTTCTAGAAACCCTAAATTAATTACATGCAAACCCTAAATTTAGCTATTGCCATCATTGATTTTAATTGATTTTTACCCAATTGAACCTAATTACTAGTTGATTTTAAATGTAGAAAATTAAATCTTTCACTATTCCCACTACTGGGGCTATTACAAACTACGTATAAAATTAAAATAATTATACACCCATGAATTAAGATAACTACATAGAACACATAAAGGAAAAATAAAAATTAGAACCTTAATATCTATTGAAAAAAACATTATAGATTATTCCATGGCGTTCCATGGACCATTTGTTCAGTTTAAACATAAGCAGTATCCTCCTCAATCCATATATGGACATCAAAACAAAAAAAACACAAATGTAATCGAATTAGTAGTGAAATTAAATAATCAAAACAATAACAAAGATAAAAGGAAAAAATCACAAAAAGAAAGAAATAGAAAAGAATGAAATAGAAAAAGAACACTGATAATTTAGATGTTGTGCAAATGCCCTTTTTAGCCCCTCAGATTTGATTATCATCGTTGAAATTGAATAGCTATTGATTATAGACTGAAAAGGACGTTCTTAGTAGCGTTTTTGGATTTTAGGTTTTTTGCGTAGTCAAGTTTCTTAGTATCTGCGTGTGTTTCTCTTGGTCTCTCTGTGAGTAAAAAAAATCCGTCGAAAACCCTTTTTTTTTCCTCGCATGCATGCAGACTCTACTTTTAAATGTAGAGTCTACTTGCATACTGACTTCCTATTTTGGAGGAACAAACTTATCTCTCTAAAACATAATGATAAGATTTGATTTTGAATGTTTTGAATGCGTCAAAAATTTTTTTAGATAAAACTAATAATAAAAATTCAATTTTTAACCAATCAAAACACTGAAAAAATTGAAAAAAAAAAAGAAAAAATACGCGAAAAATTGAAAAAATGCGTTGGCATCATGCAATGTCGATCGACATTTTAAATGCCGATCCTAATTTACTTATTTGTAATCAAATCCTAAAAACATTGCAATTTAGTTCTTAAAGTCTAGAAAATCAACAATCAAGTTCAATTTTTAAATAAATTTCATCATAGGGATCTACGTTGCAATTGTGCACAATTGCATCTCGAAATTGAGTGCTTACAAGGGGTCATGATAGGCGCTAGGGAATGGGCATTATTTTGAATCCGGAACCCATAGCAAACCTTAAAATAAAAACACATATAAAAAGAACAAAAATATACACAAAAATTAAAACTTTAATTAATATAAAATAAATCTTTATATCATAATAATAAAATATCTTTGTACAATACTCAAATACAGGGTCTCAACTAATACAACGAAATGCTACAATAATAAACACTACTATTGTAACAATTACTAAAACACAAGAAAAGTAATGGTTCAATATTTACATAAATCAGTCGGAGAGGAAAGAGTTCGACAAATAGTTCTACTAGGGAAGTCTGATGTATAAGATCCTAAAAAATATATTGAGGGGAGTCAGACCTCATTGAGTGAATTATTATAATATATATACATGCAACCTAAAGTCATATACAACCAAACATTAGCATAATAATATATATAAATTTGTTTATATATATATATATATATATATATATATATATATATATATATATATATATATATATATATATATATATACATATGCATTTCATACAAATGCAAAAATCCTTTTTTATATAATAATAGATGCATAAAAATTTTTGGGTGAAGGATTAGAGCAGAACCTTAAAATATTTTGTAACCTCGATCACTGAACCTTACTAGCCAACAAGTTCACTTAATTTCAAAATATTTCTCTTTTCCATTTTTGGACAGCGGATTGGCTCCGAAACACGAGGTCAACTGAGCTCCCGCAGTCTCACTGTTGGCGTGATTGGTTTCAAGACACTAGGTCAACCGAGCTCCTACAATCACACCTCTCTTTCACTACAATCACAATAAACAATTATTCAAATCTCATATCAAATATCTCATAATATCAACCCTAAAATCTAATGCACTGGTGCGCATGTAGTCCTAATATAGCCCATTAGGTAACACATTCTACTGCTATCTTTCAAATATTTCTTACAATTATTAAAAATAATGAAATACACAATTTAAACATGGTAGCATCCATTTTTAAAGTAATATAACAAATATATACCAAAACATATATATAATCATTTAATAAAATAAATCATACTTAATTACATTATAAAAATATGGATGCTCACAAATATGTATTTTACATGCAATACATATATACGATAATAACTCATAGTACCACTGCACTCCGTTGTTCCAGTTCGGTGACCCGGTACCGTTGGCCTAGCTCGCGATACAGCTAAAGAAAAATAATATATTATTATTAGAATAAAATTCTTAATTTAATAACTCTAAAATTTCTAAGAATGACTCGATCTAGACATGACTTGACAAAAATTTCAAAACTAGACTCGGACCGGTTGTCACGTTTTTATGAGAAATCCACCGAAAATTTGGCAGAGTTTTCTTTGTAAAACGGATGTCTCCCTACAAAAGTGGGGTCGATCCTGCATAGAAAATACACTTCTATAACACATAAGTTCAGCTGCTCGGGTTAGACCTACGAACTACTTATAATGCCCAACCGAGTCTCAACAATCCTTGAATGTATATGAAGAAAATAATTATAATTTCAAATAATTCACCCAAAAATCATAGAAATCTATATAAAAATATAATAACTTCTCAAATCACCAAAATGTCTCATAAAAATATTAACAACCTTTATTTTCCAATTAAATAATAAAATTTGAGCTTTTAAATAATATTTGCTAATAAGATTCATAAATGGAATAAAATTTTTATTTTACAATTAAATTAGCATAAATTGCAAATAATTATTAAAATCACTATTTAACATCATAAAAATAATAAAATACTCATTTAGGCTCAAAAATAATAAATAAATTTATTATTTACATATTATTAAAAAATTATCACAAATTAACTAATAAATGGGAAATAATATTAAAAATTACTTTTCATACTTTTATTAATCCACAAATAGTTAAAACAAAATAATTAACAATAATTTCAATTAAAATCTAATACCAAAATTAATGTAGACATAAACTTCAAAATTCAATCAAATACCACAATAAATAAATTAATAATAAATACAATTAATTCATCCAAAATTATAAAAATCTCATTTAAATATCAAAATAAAATTATTTATATAATAAAAGCATAAAAATATTTATTTCGAAATTCAATAATAAAATTTCAAATATAAGTAAATAGTATTAATTAAACCCATTCTTTTAAATATTCTAAATTAAATAGCATTTAAATACTGATAATTAGTTAAATTATTAAATTATCTAATTTAAACAATCAAAACTCATTTAAGTTCAAAATTAATAATTAAAATTATTATTCGGATATAATTCGGGAAATTAATATTAATTAGCTAAAAATAGTAATTAATTTATAAAAATTATTTTAGTGCCAACTATTATTCAAAAATTATCTAAAACACAATAATAACTAATAATTTCAATTAAAATATAAAATTTACTCATTTATAGTAATTTCTCCAAAAATTCTATTTTAACATAAACATTCAAAAATTCGTAATAAAAATTTGGTATGTAATTGAAATAAACTTCCTTCATGAAACTTACTATAAGTAATATATAAAATTTAATAAAAATAAGAAAATTGATGGACCCGTAGCTGTGTGAATAGTAACTGAACCTAAAAATACTTTTTTTTTATTAAATAATTTCAAATAAATAAATAAAAATAATATTTAGGTAGATCTTAACACAAAAATCAATTTATGTAACCACCACATCTCCAAATAAAATTAAATTCAATAAGAAAAATCAAATTAAACATATTGACATAAATATAAAGTCGAGTTTTCGGAGTCCTTACCGGTCGATATACTCGAAACTAACTACGTATTATCAAAGTTCATAGCGTGAGCTTTGACATGAGCCCAAGCTCTATTGGTTTCCTCTCCGACCATCAGATTGCACTGTGTCCTCTCCGATGATCGGACTGCACTGTTCACATAGTCAATCTATATTATGCTGCCATTGTCTACTGCTAACTATTGTTGTTGGCTGTTCGATGAGCAGGTGGTGGTGGCACAATGGATAGAGAGTGGTTTAGTTTTGCAGAGAGGAAAAGAAAAAAAAATAAGAAAGAAAGAAAGAAAGAAATAAGAAGAAAAAAGGGGAGAGGAGAATACTGCATGTTTTGACCAAAATTTCTCTTTTTTTAATTAATTAATTGATTTTATATATATATATATAAACTTATTATATGATATATATATATACACAAATGTATTTATTTAACACCATAAATAATAATAATAATCAAATAAATAATCAAATCTTAATTAACACTACTTAATCCCCAAATTAATATTAATAATATTAAACAATAAACAACATTAAAATTTAACTTAAATCTTTAATTTAAGAATAATTACCAATTTATAATAAAATAAATAATAACTTTCAAAATAAAATTTAATCTCATTAATAATCAAATGCTATGATTTACTAAAATAAATAATTAGAATAATAATAAAATTAAAATATTAAAATAATTATTAATAAAAATATTTATTAACACTACATATCTAAAAATTAATTTAATAATTTATAAAAATATTTGTCATAACAATCTTCCCCCTTTACAAAAATTTGTCTTCGAATTTCGAATGAAACAACAGAGTATAAGAATTCATAGAGGAGAAGATAAGGGTATGTTGTTTGCATCTCAGCTTTTATCTCCTATGTGTACTCTTTCGAGTTGTTATTCCTCCACAACACTTTGACCATCGAAATCCGTTTCGAACATAGTTGACAAACTTGAGAATCTACAATCACTATTAGTTCTTCCTCATACATTAAATCTTCATTTACTTCCACACTCTAAGGCTGTAACACGTGTGAAGGGTCTAAAATATACTTCCTTAACATTGAGATGGAACATTGGAATGCACTTATGATAGATTCAAAGGCAAAGCCAACTGATATGCAACCATACTAACTCTCTCTAGAATCTAGAATGGTCCAATATATCTCGGTGCTAATTTTTCCTTCTTGCCAAAATTGGGAGGTGAACACAAAATCTCTATTAGATACGATGGACACATGTACTCCAGGTACGCACATAATATGTTTAACATACAACTTGGTTAACTTGGCTATCGAAAAAGTAGCTTTAATTGCTAGGAAGTGAGCTGATTTGGTTAACCTATCCATAATTACCCATGGAATCATATTTTGGCACACAATATGTATGCACATAAGATGGAATCATATCCATCCTTTGTACGAGGTAACCCTACCACAAAATCCATAGTAACTCTCTCCCATTTTCACTTAGGAATAAGAAGAGGTTAAAGCTTCCCAGAAGGCTTCTGATGTTTAGCTTTCACCTGTTGACAAGTCAAGCATTTAGCAATAAAATTAGCTACATCCTTCTTTATACTATTCCACCACTACAGATCCCTAATGCTGTGGTACATCTTTGTAGCACCTGGATGTATACTATAAGTCGTAAAATGTGCTTCTTCTAGGATCTCCTCTCTTAGATTATCCACATCATGCACACATAGTCTTCCATTGGTTAAACTTAAGGAGAATGTGTGAGTAGAAAAAATTCACTTAATTTACATTAGATGATGAAAGTCAATACTGATTTGACTCTAAACTGTGCCAATAATCCTTTTGATATGCTCATTTTCATCATCAACCCTTGATCCATTAACTGGTGAAACTCTTGGATTAAAGGTCTCCTCTCCACATGAATGTAAACAAAAATATTTGAGGATTTTCTACTCAAGGCATTTGTTACTATATTAGCCTTGTATGGATGATAAAGAATATCGCAGTCATAATCCTTCAAGAGTTCTAACCATCTCCTCTGTTTTAAGTTCAGATCCTTCTGTTGAAAAATGTACTTTAAGCTCTTTTGATATATGAATATCTCACAAGTTACTCCATACAAATAGTGTCTCCAAATTTTGAGAGCAAAGATCACTATTGCCATCTCTAGGTTATGAGTAGGATAATTCTTTTCATGCTTCGTTAACTGCCTAAAAGCATATATAACTACCCTACCATTCTACATCAACACACAACCTAGACCAACTCTGGGGGTATCATAATAAACAGTGAACTTGTCTTCTTTTTTAACAGCTAAAAACTGTTCTCATAAGCATCTGACCACTTAAACTTCACATTCTTTTTAGTTAGGCAGGTCATAAATGATGTAATTCTTGAGAAATCTTAAATGAATCTCCTATAATACCCAGCCAATCCAAGAAAACTTTGAATCTCAATGACTGTTGTTAATCTGAGCCACTAAGATACTGCTTCAATCTTCTATGGATCAACCTGGATACCATCTTTAGTCACCACGTGACCAAGAAATGCTACACTCTCAATCCAGAAATCACACTTTGAGAATTTAGTATAAAGCTGATGTTCTCTTAGTGTCTGCAGTACTGTTCTTAAGTGATATACATGCTCTTCCATACTCTTTAAATACACCAGTATATTATCAATGAAGAATACTATAAACTGATCCATATAGGGTCTGAATACCCTGTTCATCAGATCCATGAAAGCAGTTGGTGCACTATTTAATCCGAAGGACATCATTAGAAACTCATAATGACCATATTGAGTGTGGAATATCATTTTAAGAACATCAACTTCATTGATCCTCAACTGATGATAACCCGACCTTAAGTCAACCTTGGAAAAGAACTGTGCACTTTGAAGTTAATTAAATAAATAATCTATCCTTGGAAGAGGATATTTGTTCTTCATTATCACCTTATTTAGCTCTCTGTAATCTATACATAGTCTCAGCGTACCATCCTTCTTCTTAACAAACAAGACTGGTACACCCTAAGGAGAAACATTTGGTTTAATGAAACCCTTGTTCAATAAATCTTTCAACTACTCCTTTAATTCCTTCAACTCTATAGAAGCCATTCTATAAGATGGCATCAAAATAGGAGCTGTGCCTAGGACCACATTTATACAAAACTCGTTCTCTCTGTGAGGTGGTAAATCTGGTGACTCATTAGGAAACTTAAAAGCTACTGGAACATTTATGAGAGACATCTTCTCCACTGAAGTATCCCTGACTAGTGCCAAGTAACCCTAATAACCTTTTCACAATATCTTCCTAGCTGTGATAACAAAAATAAGATTCTAAAGTGCAGAACTCTTGTCACCCATAAACTTAAACTCTTCTTCATTAGGAATTCTAAAAATCACCTCTTTACTCTGACAATCAATAACGGCCCAGTGCTGAGATAACCAATCCATACTAAGGATCACATCATGATCAATTACACCTAAAAGGATTGAATCCGTAAAAAAACTCTTTAAATTTCAATTCTTAGCTTGAATGCTAATATATACTAAACTTAATCCTGCAGCATATAGTTCTACCAGACTCCACTTATACAGTATCACATTTATAATATAACGCAATAGATTGAAGAGTTCATGAGTATTCTTCTCAACTGACCGCTCTTCTCTTACTCTGTGCAATAGTTGCCATGTGTAATTATCACTCCTTGAAGGTGGATGGAAGTATCTTAGAAATCATTCTTTAAATTCCAACCATATGCTATAGTCAAAACTGACAACTTCACCATTTAGAGTATAAAAGTGTTTTGTCTGCATTAAATATCTTCTGATTCTTTCATCAAAGCATATTCAAAATAATTATTATACTTGGTTAAGTGTTACTAAATCCTTATTAACCGTAGTTATCCTAACCACAAATGTTACAAGTTCGAGTTTAAAGGCTACCCTGTACCTCTTACAATAACTACTTTCGCCTATGAGTTACAGTTGCCTTTGACCTACCCCTATACTAAACAGGTGTAGTGAGGGATGAAACTAGAATCATAACTTTAACTTGAAAGGACTGCTTATCAATATATATTGTCTTTATGGTAGAAGCAGTTCACGTTCACCTCATTTGAAAAGACACAGAAATCAACGAGATTCAAAATATGGAATATACGCATAATTGACACATCTTGTGCTCTTTGCTGAAATAAAGGCTACATCTACTATACGGTTGGAGGTATTGGCACTGCACCCTATAGAACTCCTAGTACATGGGTAGCATCATCGTAACCCTGAGCCATAGGCTCCTCATTTTGTTATTCCTGCTGTATGGTGACCACATGGCCCTCTAGATCCACCTCTACCTCTATGCTAAGCTAGTTGCACTTGGGGTAGAACCTCATCCTTAAAAAACTCATTGTCATCAGTCTCATCAACCAATGGAGCGGCTCACGCTTGCCACAATTAAAAAAGAATAAGAGAAAAACATATAATTCAGACAATCACAGACAACAAACAAACACCCTAATCTTACAAAAAAATTCAAAAAGCAACAAAGACTTTTCAAAGACATAGTCGAACCTAATTTACTATAGTAGTTTCAAAGAAAACACGACTCTGAAAACCTAGGTCCACAACACTAAAAACCTAGGCTCTAATACTAACTTTATCACAACCCAAACTGGGAGGTCATGATCGACGCTAATCCGGAACCTGTAGCAAGCCTTAAAATAAAAACACATAAAAAAAACACAAAAATACACCAGAATTAAAACTTTAATTAATATAAAATAAATCTTTATATCATAACAATAAAATATCTTTATACAATACTCAAATACAAGGTCTCAACTAATACAACGTAATGCTACAACAATAAACACTACTACTACAATAATTATTAAAATATAAGAAAAGAAATGGTTCAATATTTACATAAAATAGCCAGAGAGGAAAGAGTCTGGTGAATAGTTTTATTAGGGAGGTTTGAAGTATAAGATTCTTAAAAAAAATATATTGAGGGGAGTCAGACATGCAACCTAAAGTCATATACAACCAAGTATCAATATAATAATATATATATATATCAATGTGTTTATATATATATATATATATATATATATATATATATATATATATATATATTTTATATAAATGCAAAAATCCATTTTTATCTAATAATAGATGTAGAAAAGTTTTTGGGTGAAGGATCGGAGCAGAACCCTAAAATATTCTGCAATGTTGGTCATTGAACCTGACTGCCCAATAGGCTCACATAATTTCAAAATATTTTTCTTTTCCATTTTTTGGATAGTAGACTGCCCCGACATACTAGGTCAACTAAGCTCCCGCAATTTTACTATCGACGTGATTGGTCCCAAGACCCTAGGTCAACTAAGCTCCTGTAATTACACCTCTCTTTCACCACAATCACAATAATCAATTATTCAAATCTCACATCAAATATCTCATAATATCAATCCTAAAATTTAATGCATCGGTGCGCACGCAGTTCTAGTGTAGCCTACTAGATAGCACGTTCCATTGTTATCTTTCATATATTTCTTATAATTATTAAAAATAATGAAATACATAATTTAAACATGGTAGCATCCATTTTTAAAGTAATATGCCAAATATATACCAAACATATATATAATTATTTAATAAAATAAATCATACTTAATTACATTATAAAAATATGGATGCTCATAAATATGTATTTTACATTCAATGCATATATATGACAATAACTCATAGTACTACTGCACTTCATTGTTCTGGTTTGGCTGACCCGGTACGGTCGGCCTAGCTCATGCTACAACTTAAGAAAAATAATATATTAGAATAAAATTCTTAATTTAGTAACTCTAAAATTTCTAAGAATGACTCGATCTAGACATGACTCGACCAAAATTTCAAACCTAGACTCGGATCGGTTGTCATATTTTTATGAGAAATCCACCGAAAATTCAGCAGAGTTTCCCCTGTAAAATGGACGTTTCCCTACAAAAGTAGGGTTGATCCTGCACAAAAAATACACTTCTATAACACATAAGTTCAACTGCTCGGGTTGGACCTTCGAACTACTTATAATGCCCAATCGAGTCTTAATAATCCTCAAATGTATATAAAGAAAATAATTATAATTTCAAATAATTCACCCAAAAATCATAAAAATCTATATAAAAATATAATAATTTTTCAAATCACCAAAATGTCTCATAAAAATATTAAAAACCTTTATTTTCTAACTAAATAATAAAATTCCAACTTTTAAATAATATTTGCTAATAAGATTCATAAAATTTTCATTTTACAATTAAATTAGGATAGATTGCAAATAATTATTAAAATCACTATTTAACATCATGAAAATAATAAAATATCCATTTAAGCTCAAAAATAATAAATAAATTTATTATTTACATATTATTAAAAAAATAATCATAAATTAACTAATAAATGGAAAATAATATTAAAAATTACTTTTCATACTTTTATTAATCCATAAATAGATTAAAACAAAATAATTAACAACAATTTTAACTAAAATCAAATAATTTACTAACTTCCAAAATACATATGTAGACATAAACTATCAAAATTCAATCAAATACCACAATAAATAAATTAATAATAAATACCATTAATTCGTCCAAAATTATAAATATCTTATTTAAATATCAAAATAAGCTTATTTATATAGTAAAAGCATAAAAATATTTATTTTCCAAATTCAATAATAAAATTTCAAATATAAGTAAATAATATTAATTAAACCCATTCTTTTAAATGTTCTACATTAAATAGCATTTAGTTACTGATAATTAGTTAAATTATTAAATTATCTAATTTAAACAATTAAAACTCATTTAAGTTCAAAATTAATAATTAAAATTATTATTTAGATATAATTCCAGAAATTAATATTAATTGGCTAAAAATGATAATACCAACTATTATTCAAAAATTATCTAAACACAATAATTACTAATAATTTCAATTAAAATTATAAAATTTACTCCTTTATATTAATTTCTCCAAAAATTCTATTTTTTACATAAACATTAAAAAATTCGTAATAAAAATTCGGTACGTAATTTAAATAAACTTCTTTCATGAAACTTTAAATAATATATAGAATTTAATAAAAATAAGAAAATTTATGGACCCGAGATTGTGTGAATAATAACTGAACCTGAAATTACTTTTTTTATTAAATAATTTCAAAAAAATAAATAAAAATAATATTAGGTAGATCTTAGCTCAAAAATCAATTTATCTAACTACCACATCTCCAAATAAACTTAAATTCAATAAGAAAAATCAAATTAAACATATTGACATAAATATAAAATTGAGTTTTCGGAGTTATTACCAGTCGATATACTTTAAACTAACTACGTATTATCGAAGCTCATAGCATGAGTTTTAAAATGAGCCCAAGCTTGATTGGTTTCTTCTCCGGCGACCGGACTGGACTATTCACACAATGCAGTTTACACTATGCTACTGCTGCTGCTATCGTTGTTGTTGTTGCTGGTGGTTGTCCGATGAGCAGGTGGTGACATAGTGGTGGTTTGCGTGATGGCGTAGTGGACATACAATGGTTTGGTTTTGCAGAGAAGAAAAGAAAAGAAAAAGATAAGAAAGAAAGACAGAAAGAAATAAGAAGAAAAAAGGGTAGGGAAGAATGCTGCATGTTTTGACCAAAATTTCCCTTTTTTTAATTAAAAATTATATATATATATATATATATATATATATACACACATGTATTTATTTAACACAACAAATAATAATAATAATAATCAAATCTTAATTAACACTACTTAATCTCCAAATTAATTGTAATGACCCATGTTTTTAAACTATTTTATTTTAAAATGAGATTTGCAGTGTTAATAAATTTTAAAAGTCAACTTTAATTATTTTACTATTTTGTGATTAATATTCATTATTTTATGTTTAATTATAATTTTCTATGTAAATATTTTATTTTGAAATTTATTATTTTGGACATTTAATTTGCATTATTTATAATTATTATTTTGGATAGTATTATTTTAATAATATTTAGTTATGTGCATAATTACTTTAATATTATATTTTTAGATAAATTACATTAATTGTTTTATTAGTATTATTATTATATATTGTTATTTTATGTATATATGTTAATGTATGTGTGTTTATATATGTGTGTATATATATATATATATATATATATACGCACATGCATGCATACAAAATAACACATACATACATACCCATATATTAAAACAAACAAGCACATGATTATATAAACAAACAAACACATCAACCATATACATTTTTACACAGAAACATCTAAACCTTCACACAATACATTGTCAACCTCCCTTCTTCCCATTGTTGTCCCATTCAACAACTGTTGGTGTGCCTCTCCAGCATCCAACAACCACCACAGCCTCCAGCCGCCTTCCGCCGTCCCTTCCACCTTCTTCTCCGGTGCCAATAGCCTTGTAAACCCAAAGAGACCGAAACATCCATTTTCGGCCAACCTCGCTTTTTCGATCACCATTTCTTGAGCTTCCGATGTCTATCGACTCCTCTAACACCGGTGATCATGAATCTAAGCTTAGTTTAAACTTAAAAGTTCATTTTCCTGAGTTTTGTTGAATTTTTATTTTTTGAGCTTTAGGGTTTTGAATTTTTTTAGCATGATATTGTTTGAATCTTGAAAAATCCCTTCACAAAAGTGATTCCTGAAAGCTTAATCTACCTCTAAATATTTTTTTTTGAATTTTTGGAATTTATTTTAATTTTTGTGAATTTTTGAATATTTTATTATTATTTTATTAATTTTCATAAATTAATTATTAAAATTATAAATTTGGTAGATTTGGAGCTATTATTAATTTTTATTAATTTTAGAGTTGAGATTATAATTTTTGTGATTTTTATGTAGTTTTTATAATTATTTTTATATTATGTCAATATTGGATAATTAGGTTTAAGTTGGGTTTTTATTGAAATTATTGTTTAAATATGTGTTTTAGTTAATATTTGTAATATATATGTTGACAAAATAATTTTTATGCATTTATAGAATTTTTATAGAATTTTTTTGAGTAATATTAGTATATTATGTGTATTTTTGTATTATAGGGGTAAATGTGTAATTTTGTGTTAATTATAGTTAAATATTATTTTTTAGTTGGTTTTATAATTATTTAAGGTATTAAAATGATTTTTAAAAATTATTTACTATTTTTAACTAATTAATACTAATTTTCAAAGAAATGTTTTCAAATAATATATTATATATTATTTTGGAAATAAAATGGGTTTTAAACAAATTTTATTATATGATTAAACTATTTAAGCAATTAAATGTGAATTTTATTATGTTATGCTGAATAATTGTAAAAATTGAATTTTTATTAATATTATATAATATTTGAGGTTTTATTAATTAATTGTGATAATTTTAGAATATTATGTAAATAATAAGTGTATTTATTGTGCAGAGGTAAAGTGTGTATTTTATTATTTTAAATGATGTTAAATTGTGATTTTAAAAATTATTTACAATTTATGTTAATTTAATTGTAAAATGAAGATTTTATTCCATTTATGAATTTTATTATCAAATATTATTTAAATTTGACTTTTAAGTTTTAATTGGAAAACAAAGATTTTTAAATATTTTATTGGTTTTTGATGATTTTTATTATTTTACTATTTATTATTTATGGGTTATGAATTGTAAATCTCGGTTAGAGATTTGTTGAGTTTGGAATCCCAACTCGAAGTGTTGAGTATTTTGTGATTTTAAAAGTGTGTTTTCTGTGCAAGATCGACCCTACTTTTGTAGAGAGATGTCCGTTTTATAAAGGAGATTCTACTAAAATTTTGGTAGATTTCTCGTAAAATGTGACAACCGGTCCGAGTCTAGTTTTGAATTTTTGATTGAGTCTTTCTATAGTAATCCTAGAAGCGTAGAGTTAGAAATTTATTCTGATGGTTGTTGCTATTTTATTTTTTTAGCCGTGCTGAGACCGAGGCCTAACGGAGCAGACCCACTGAGTCTGTCTCGTGGAGCGCAAATCTGTGAGTTATTATACTATATATATATATATGTTGCATTTATGATACATGACTTAGGATTTTTCATTTTTATTATATGTTTTTTTAAAGTGACTTAAATTATAATATTTTTGGTATATTTAGGGTTTATTTTTTTATATATATGCATGTTAAATAATTATGCATGTTATTTTGATATATGCATGTTAACTAATTAGGTTTATGTTTAGTACATTTTAGTATATATACATGTTTTAAATATATATATTTATTCATATTTATTTTATTAAATAATTAGTATACTTTAGGTATATTTTTAGTATATTTTAGGTATATTCCTAAATAAATGCATGCCATATTATTGATTTATACTTAAATTGTTTTTAAGTATATTTTTGGTATATTTTCAAATAAATGCATGTTTTATTATTGATTTAAACCTAACATGTTTTTAGTATATTATGGGTTTATTTTAGTATATTTTATGATTGATTTGAATTTATTATATATATATATATATATATATATATATATATATATATATATATATATATATATATACTTGAAATATACTTAGTTTATTTTAAGTATATTTTTGGTATATATATGGTTTATTTTGCTATTATGAATGTGTAATATCCCGTGTTTTAAATATTTTTACACTGTACCGGGATATGTAGTGTTAATAATTTCCATATGTATATTATATGATATTTTTATGAGTTGATATGTATTTAAAATCTATTTTAATTATTGTGTATTATTTATAGTGCTTTACGTAAAATTTTCCCGGGATTTGCATTTTTGGGAAAATTTTCACGTAAATAATTTACTAATAATTATTTTAAATATATTTACGGACTTGCATGAACTCATACATATTTTTAAATTACTAAACACCGTGTATGTGTGCAATATTTATTTAATTAGGGTTTAATTAATATTACCCTAATATTTTATTATTTGTTTATTAATTTATTGTTATTTAATTATTTTATTTATTATTAAATTATTAAAATATTAAATTATATGTGTGGGTGTGATTTTTTTTAAATATTTTATTTAAAATTATTTTTTTATTATTTTTCTTTTTTCTTTTTTCTTTTTCTTTTTCTTTTCTTTTTCTTTTCTTTCTTTTTCTTTTTCTTCTTCCTTCTCCCGCGCCCGACCACCCCCTCACCACCAACCACCGTCTGCCATCCCATCCCCTTACCGTCGGTATGCCTCCCGGCTTGCCACCACCGTTCCCAGTCGTCCCCCGCCGCTAGCAGCCTTCTTCCCCGGCGCCGGCAGCCCCTTTTCCCATTTTGGCCAAAATTCCTTCTCCTCGCCGTCGATGACGATTTCGACCACCATTTTTGACACCGTCGGTCTCTTTCTTCTCCTTGAGCTCCGGTGAGTGTGATTCTAGCTTTGGTTTGAGCTTAAATGGTCTTGATTTGCTTAGGTTTTGATTTTTTGAATTCGGCAATATTAGGGTTTTTGATTTTTTTGAGCTTTTAATTGATTGATTCATGGAAACTCCCTTCAAAAATGTTGATCCTAGTAGCTTAATATACATGTATGAATTTTTGTGGAATTTTTGGAGATTTTTTGGATTTTTGGGTATTTTTGAATATTTTAATATTATTTTCTAATTTTCGGAAATTAATTATTTAAATTATGAAATTGGGTTTTATGGTTAAATTAGGTGTTGAAATGAATTATAGGAATTTATTTGGAATTTTTATGAATTTCTAAGTATTTATTTTGAATTATTTGAGTTTATGTAATTTTGGGAAAATTAGGTTAATTATGTTTTTAATTAAAATTAATTGGTTAATTGAGTTTAATTATTAATATTATTGATAAATATGTTGAGAAAATTAATTTTGGATAATTGTATAATTTTTGGTGAATTTTTGAAGTAATTATAGTATATTTATATATATAAGGGCATTTTGGTAATTTTACACAAAATTGGCTAAAAATGTAATTTAATTGGTTTTAATAGTTATTTAAGGTATAAAAATGATTTCTATAAATTATTTAGTATTTTTAACTAATTAAAGCTATTTTTCGTGAATTATTTTCAATTATATATATAATATACGGTTTTACTAATAAAATGAGTTTTTATGGGTTTTTACTGTGTTTTAAGGTTAATTATGTAATTTCTACATATAAAATGAATTTCTATGTTATAAGGATATTTTTGGTATTTCCTGAATTGTTCTGTGTTTGTGGATCCCGGTCGGTAGACTGTAGTTTGGAGTCCGATCGAGGGGTTGTGAATGAGATGTGGTGTTCATTTTTGAAGTGTGTTTCCTTGCAGGGTCGGCTCTACTCTTTTGAGTAGAGAGATGTCCGTTTTACAGGGGAGGTTCTGTCGAATTTTCGATAGAATTCTCGTAAAACGTGATATCCGGTCGAACCCTGATATCGATTCTATGTTTAATATTCTAGATCGAATTCTAGGATTTCTGTTAGGGTTATTCTGATTTCTGTCATTATTATTTGTTTAGTTGCACGGAGACCGAGGCCTAGTGGACCAGGCCCATCGGACCCATCTCGAGGAGCGCACTAATTTGTGAGTTGCTATTTTATATATATATGCTTAGGATGCATGATTTAGAAATGTAGGTTTTATTTTGATTAAATATGCATAAATAATTTGATGATTACTTAAGTTTATATTTAGTTTATTTTTAGTTTATTTTTGGTATATATTAAATTATATACATGTTTTGTTAATAAAATATATTTAAAATGTTTTTAAATATATTTCTAGCTTAATTTATAATTTGATTGGATTTATTTGACGTATATATACTCGAAATATACCTGGTTTACTTTTGGTATATTTTCGGTATATATATGGTTTATATTGTTATTTTATTTAACTTCATGCATCATTTATTTTTGTGAATGAATGTTTTATATTATTAATGATGAAGGATATCAATAGAACGTGCTACCTAGTGGGCAGCACTAGGACCGAGTACGTACCGATATGCCTATAGCATTTAGGCTATATTACTAACTTATTTGTGGATATTGATTTGGATGGATTGATTTACGTGATGTGAGATATGATTGATTGAGCTCGGTTGACCAAGTGTCTCAGGGCCAATCACACAGGCAGTCAGACTGCTGGAGCTCGGTTGACTTAGTGTCTCGGGGCCAGTCTACTGTCTAAATGGATTAAGTGGATATATTTGGATTCAGTGAGCCTATATGGCTAGAGTGTTGTCTAACACTATTTTCGAGGTTACGATATTCTAGGGTTCTATGTGATCCTTCATAAACTGTGATTTTCAATACAAATATATAAAATGATTTTATTGCATCTGTGTGTATTTTCTTGTATATATACTAGATATATATATACTGTTGATTTTATGCATTGTCATTTAGTGTGTGTATATATATTATAGTAATTCACTCAGTGAGGTCTGACTCCCCTCCGTTGATAATTTTTCAGGAGAGTCAACATCTTCAGACCTCAGTAGCAGACCTATACGTCGGATTTCTTTCGCCCCGGTTTCTTTGCGTAAACTGCTTACTTGAGTCTTATTTTTATAATCTAGACACTGCAGTAGTTGTAAATTAAATCGTAGGATTTTATGTATTTTATTTATGCGAGATGCATTTTAAGAAATTGAACTGGATTGTATTAAAAAGATTTTATATATATGTGATGAGTTGAGATTTAAATTAAATCCAGTTAATGAAACTGTTATTGTGATATTTATGATTTTTATATCTGCTGCATTATATATTATTATTACTATTGCAGGTTTTATTTTATTTTTAGGCTTGCTACGGGTTCCGGATTCGAAAGAATACTCTTTCCCTAGTGCCGGTCATGGCCCCTGTTTTGGGTCGTGACAGAATGTTATTCTGCACTATTTGTTTTATGAATGTATGATTTATTATAAATGAAGGATATCAATAGAATGTGCTACCTAGTGGGCAGCACTAGGACCATGTACGTACCGGTGCGATAGATTTAGGTTTGAATGAGGAATTAATTGTGGTGATTACGATATGATTGATAGTGTGATTGCGGGAGCTTGGCTGACTTAGTGTCTTGGGACCAATCACACTGACTGTCAGACTATGGAGCTCGGTTGACTTAATGTCTCGGGGCCAGTCTATTATCCACAATGGAATAAGTGGTATATTGATTTGATTGAGATGTGATGTGATTGATAGTGTGATTATTGGAGCTCAGTTGACCAAATGTCTCGGTGCTAATCACACTGACAGTCAGACTACTGGAGCTCGATTGACTTAGTGTCTTGAGGCCAGTCTACTGTCCAAATTGGAATAAGTGTTCTATTTGGAATTAAGTGAGCCTGTATGGCTAGAGTGATAATATGGTTGATTGAGGTTACGATTAATAGGGTTCTAATTGATCCTTTTTGAATTAAAATAAATGTTTTCTACATTTAGTATATTTACAAAAGCAGAGTTTGACATTTGTGTGAAATGTGTGAATATACATATACATATACATATATATATATATATATATATATATATATATATATATATATATATATATATATATATATATATATATATATATATATGCAGGATTGGGTATGGTTTAGATTGCATGTATATATAGTATAATAATTCACTCAGTGAGGTTTAACCCCCCTCAATTATTTTTTTCAGGAGATCCTATATCGTCAGACCTTAGTAGTAGAGTTCCTCATCGGTGTTCTTCCGTCTTGGCTATTTTTTGTAAATGTATATTTTAAACTCTGATTTGTATTCTAGAAACTGCAGTAGTAATGTTATTGTATCAACAGAGTATTGTTTTTATCTAATGCTTTATACTCTGAGAATTTTATTTGAACACTGTATGAATATATAATTATTTATGAAAGGATATTGAGTATCCATTTTTATATATATTGATGCAAAAAATTTTAATTTTGTCGTACTTTTTATTTATTTATTGTATGATTTTATTTTTTAAGGCTTGCTACGGGTTTTAAATTCAAAAGAATTCCCATTCCCTAGCGCTGGTCATGACTCATAATTTTGGGTCATGACATTAATATTAATAATATTAAATAATAAATAACAATAAAATTGAACTTAAATCTTTAATTTAACAATAGTTACCAATTTATAATAAAATAAATAATAACTTTAAAAATAAAATTTAATCTCATCAATAACCAAATGTTATGATTTACTAAAATAAATAATTAGAATAATAAAAAAATTAAAATAATCATCAATAAAAATATTTATTAATACTACATATCTAAAAATTAATTTAATAATTTATAAAAATATTGGGTCTTAATAATCACTTTGGCCCGGATTCAACACTTCTATAGATTTAGAATACCACACACCCTGATAACAGACAATAAGAAATTCAGAAAGTTTGATTGAACCTTAAAAAAAAGCTCTAGTTTACTTCAATAGCTCATCCACAAACAAATGGTCAGACGGAAGTCACCAATAAGATCATTATATAAGGTCTAAAGAAGATATTAGATGAAAATAAGGGAAATTGGGTTAAAGAAATTAACAACATCATTTGGGATTATAGAATAACACTTAGAACTTCTACAGGGGAAATGCCTTTCAGACTAACTTATGGGATGGATATGGTAATCCCAGTGGAGATTGGATCAACGAGCTATCGGGTAACCAAGAATCTAGATTAGGAAGTCAACAACATCAATACTCAGATATGTCTTGACCTACTAGAAGAAAGGAGAGAACAGACATCCATTGTGGTAGAAGCCTATAAACAGAGGGTTATAGAGTATCATAACTAACATCTCTGGCCAAAACAGTTTAAGATCGAAGACTGGGTACTTAAAAGGGCTAACATTGGCAACGTAACTCCAACATATATAAGCTTAGACCCAATTGGGAAGGTTCTTACCAAGTCATTCATAAGACAACTGAGGAAGCATATAAAATCAAGGATGAGCAAGGAAAATAATTGCCTTGATACTATAACTCAGACAATCTTTGGAAATATTATAAATAAATGTGCTCATAATTCTGGAGAATAAAATACTTCATTTATCATTACAGTGTTAAATTACAAAATATGGTATTATAAAAAGGAAAGAAAATTATAGACCAAGTAATTTACAACTTAAGTTTCAGTATTAGGAAGCTGAGTCCTTTTAACAGAAGGAAGGCTCAGACACATAGGCTGGCTTGGATCCAGTGGTGATAACATTAGAAGACTTCTCCCCAATAGGCCTCGAATCACCTGGTTGTTCAGAAAATGATTCCTAACAAGTAGACTTTGTTGTTACTTTTGGATTCTTCGATCACCTAGAAGAAGCCTTTCTCCAAACATCTTCTTTGATAGCAATCCTAGCTAGATCAGTAGGTGTAATTCTTTATAAGACCAAAAAGTCTAGATTCAGGTGTTGAGCGAGTAGGATCCTCTGACACTTTGATTTGTAAGCCTTGAGAAACCCTATGACCATATTCTAGTAACTCTTTTTATCATCCTCATAGGATTTCTCTACATTAGCAAGTATTTTCTCCAATATCACAATCTGGGAGTCCTGCCCTTCAATTTTTGAAGTAAGTTAGGCCTGATAAAGCTCCAACTCTTCCACCCTTTTATGGCTTACCTCAGCCTCAGATCTGGCCTCAATATGCCTGGTCTGACAGAGTTCTAGTGCCGCATTCACCTTGTCTGGTCTCTTCTTATAGTTAATAGCTATAGTGCCGACCTCTATCTCTTTTAGGTTGTACTGGCTCTTGAGATAGTAGTAGTTGTCCTTAGCTAATAAAAAGGCTTAAGTCATCTAAAAGAAATAAAAAAGAATAATCATTAAGAATATTAGTATACATGAACACAAATCACACGAAGTGGAAAAAAATTACCTCCAAAGAGTGTCCTATCATAGAGTTGTACAACTCTTCCTTATCTACATCCATCTAACATTGGATGTCATCAGGGAGCCATAGAGCCTCGATATATTGATCCCTTACTTAAGCATTTAGGATACTTGGAGGTTTTATTTTCTTTAAAATTTAGGACCTCATGTCTGGACACCTAAAAATTTTTGGGTGCTTGACAAAAAATTCATTGCATAACTCCTCAATATTCGAATCCTCATCCAGGGATCGTTTCCTCTGAGTCTTAGATTTCTCCATTTGAGAAGTTTCATTCATAACCTTTCCTTTCTAATTGGGTTTAATTTCAGCTAGGACCTCTAAGGCATGTAGCTCAGGAGCAGAAGAAGTAATCAGTGCATCCTCCTGGGTCTTCAGTTCATCATTTAAAAGTTGAATCATGTCCGCAAAGGTAAAAAAGTCAGTCATTTACAAGTAAAAGGAAAAGAACAAAAGTCAGAGTATACCTTTAAAATCTCAAAACTTACCACTGACATGTATGTGATAAGGGCAGACTCTCTGGAGAAATCTTCGAGATAGATTCTCAACAGATATTGCATCAACTATACCATGGAGATGAAGCCTTAAAACTATATCTGTATCTTCCTCGAATAACTTTGAAGGATGCTTTACTTTGTCACAGTCGTCAGACCACATTCATCAGATATTAATAAAATTTGAGGGATGTTCAACAATAAAAAACCTATTCCTCCACTTCTTGTGGAGGTCCGGAAGCTTAACAAAAAGGCTACGATTCAGAATGGCTTAAAAGAAGAACATTAGCTCTCCCTTTTTCTTATTTAAACTATACATATACCGAAGGACCTCTAGATTCGGCTCTTTACCCTTCCCGTGCATCAACTCTATAAATTCAGTCAAGATCCAATAGTTATTAGGATGAGGTTGCCCGAGAGCTATATTGTATATATTTAAGAAGCTCCTAATAAAGGGATATAAGAGATACTTCAATCCCCCTTCTAATTGATTAAAGTATATCACTAATCTATTAAAATCTAATAGAAGAGTGTGGGCCTTAAAGTTCTTATTTACAATGTGTCAGGCAAAATCTGCAGGAATGCTAAAACGTCTTCTATACCATTTCAGCATGTTGTCATCTACCCTAGAGATAAAAAAATCTAAACTGACTTGCTCTCATAGAGCTATGAATCCTATTAAATAAGAATAAAGAGGAAGAATATGGAAAAAGGAAGAAACTTCACCTGGAAAGAAGAAAGCAAGTTTGTAGAGAATGCGAAAGAGGATAATGCAGAGAACACTTGAGAGGAAATTTAGCAAGAAATGAAGACAGTAGAAATGCAAAAATACAATAAGCAAAAGGGAATGACCTATTTAAAAAGTAGCAGAAGGTTTTGGAATGACCATTACTACTGTCACGGTCATTTACGTCTCTCTTATAACATCAAAGGTAATTCCGGGCAAAAGAAAAGCCCACTAATCGAGCAGTTATTAGTATGACAGCTGAAATGTCTCATCTTCTAACACACAAATAGACGTGATAGTTACATAATTTAAAATTCAAAGGAAAGTCAAAAGACATGGCAGTTGATAATCCCACTCACCTCATTGCCAGCTATCCCTTTTATCGGTACTCGGGCCATGCTTTTAATGCACTGAGATTTTAAGTCCAGTGGCTGAAGTTGGCACCTTCAGGTCGCTTCGATCATACTAAGGTTCGACACTCGGGCTACACTTCTAATGCACTGAGATTCTAAGTTTAATGATTGAAGTTGACACCCTCAGGTTGCTTTGATAGTGCTGAGGTTCAGCACTTGGGCTGCGTTTCTAATGCACCAAGATTTTAAGTCTAGTGACTGAAGCTAGTACCCTCAAGTAACTTTGATAGTACTGAGGTTCAACACTCAGGCTGCGCTTTTAATGCATCAAGCATTAAAAATCCAACGACAACTGATTTTGTTAGATAGTTTATATACTGACAGGTTAATCCCTTAGGTTATTTTTATAACATTGGGCATTTTTTTTATTACAAGTTTTGTGCATTTAAGTCCAGGTGACACTTCAATGATATTTTGATATGGTGATTCCAAAACTTTATTGTCTCTTCCTTTGTGATTGAGGCTAGCCACCTCAGTTCACCCTCCTACAGTAGGTGCAATTTACACAAGTAATTTCTCTCCAATCAATGGAGTATATTCTTAAAAATATTTATCATCCAATGAGACATATTGGACATAAATATCCAAGCATACTTTCGGGGGAGGGGGGGGGGGGACTCTTGATGCCCTTTATACATATTCATATAATGCTGAAGTCTTTATTTTTCTATACAAGGGTTGCTTGCAAATGAAGGATGCTCAAACTGAATTGGAGAAAGATTCCTAATTAAGGAGACTCCCGGATAGGAAGAAATACTCTCCAAATAGGCACAAAACTTTTATCAAAGAGAAATTATATTTTTCTCAGATTTGAGCGTCACTATCTCTCTAAATAAAACCTCATATCTTTCATTCTCATTCGTTCTAGTCTCTCATACTCTTTGCTCTCTTTATCTCTCTAAAACTCTCTCTCTCTATATTTTATGACTTAGGCATCGAAGGATTTATGAGGATTCTCCCTGCCTCTCACCTTACCCTTATTTGATTCCTCGCAGGGCTATGGCTCAAAAGTGTTGTCAATGTTAAAATGATTTAATAATTATTTCTTCTTAAAAATATTATGAGATAAATATAACTTATTTAATTTTAAACAAACTTATAGAAAAGATGATAATTTTTTTTTGCTAAAAAATAAATTTATAATTTTAGAATAGAAAATGATGTATATGATTATAATTTATGAAAAAACTTAAAAAAAAAACTACTACAAAACAATCTCATAAAACTGAAATTCTACAAAATAATCTCATAAAATTGAAATTATTATTAAATAACCAATTTTTCAACTAAAACAATTGCTAAAACAATAAAAAATAACTGTTACAAAACAACCTCATAAAATTGAAAATGAACCAACCAAAATAATAAAAATAACCACCTAAAACAACCAAAAATATCAATAAAAAAAAAACTAACAAAACAACCTGAAAAATAAGACAATAGCTAGAACAACCAAAAAACAACTGCATAAAATAGGGCTTTTTATTGTCAGAAAGGTTTCGGGCACTTTAAAAAAATTTGGCCCATCAAATTTTTCTTGCTGCAATATATATATATATATTCTAATAATAATTTTTTTTAAAAAAAAGAAATTTCTCATACACCCAAATTAGAAAAAAATTATTTAATTTTTTTTATAAAATTGCCAGTATTTATAGCTTGATAGACTGTTGATTAATTCAGTTAGATCAATATATGATTATAAAAAGCAGAAAAATCTCCTAATAACTAATTTAAAATATTAATAAACTTGCTTGTAATTCAACTTCATTTTGGAATTCAATTATTTGTACTTATGATTATAAATATTAATCAAATTTATGTCAATTATAATGGTGGTTATTATTATTATTATTTTTACTCTTATGAAATTAATTAATGTTATAATATAATAATCGTTAGATTAAATTGTATAACGTTTCTCTGCAATTTTATAACCTTTTTTCTGAATCATTTTAAAATGCATCTTTCATATTGGCATGTTGCACTTGAAGATATTATATATTTTGGGTGCTAATTCTAAAAATTAAACTCAAGTTTTTTTTTTGGATAGTTTTTTATACAATTCATATAGGAAAAATTCTTTTATCTCTTCTTAAACTACTAGCAACTCATGAAAATAAAAAAGTTCTAATCTTTTAAAATATTTCTCATATATAGTTGGAAGGCTAAATTAATAATATCAACTCATTTAGGATTCAGCAATATATTATTAGGTTATCATTTTTATCACTTTAATTAAACACTAAATTTTATTTGTTAATGTAAAAAAATTATTGTCTTTTTATCTTCTTGTAGCACTTAGTTATTAGTGAAAGAATAGTCAAGTATTAATTTTTTTCAAAGGATATCATGAGGTGTAAAGTTTGATTCCTATTATTGTCAATTTAAAAAGGAGGACTGTCTCCCATATTGTGCAATTCATCGACGTATAGGTGGAAAAACTGTCTTCTTCATTGTGCAATCTATAAAAATTTAGGCCACATAACTTTTCTATTAAATTATCTTTTGAAATAAACCTATTAAAAAAAGTTAAATGCTAATAGTTTCAAAAGTTGATGTAGAAGGAATTCATCCTATACCAACTGTATCAAAAAATTGTTCTTTTTTTTTTTTTAAATATAATTTGTGGATGCAGTTGATGTAGGAGGAATTCATCCTACACCTGTTGTATAAAAAATTATTATTTTTTATTTATTTGCAGATTCAGATTTTGGCGGCAAAAATCATAATTATAATTTAGACGCCGTTAAGAAGTTTTTAATGAAAATATTAATTTGGAAAAATAGGTCTAATATCGCTGTCATCTAAATTATTTTATAAGATTTTCGAGTTAATTACAAATTTAAAGTCAAAATAACATGCATATAAAAGGTCTTAAAAATAAGGAGATTGAGGAGTACTGGCTGCAGCCATGGTGGTAAAACGCAGGATAGTGGACTTTGTTGGTGTATATTATCACTGACCTAATACACATGAATAATGACCATATAATATGTTTAAATGGGGTCAATAAATAAAAGACACACATATGTCATAAATTTTAGTTTAGTGCACTTTTTTTAAAGTTATTCGATATTTTTAATTTTATTAAATTTTGATTAATTTAAAATAATTCTGATCTAATTATAAAGATATTAAACACTTTTTAATAAAAAAAATTACCTTAATTAACAAGGTGATCTAATGGTTTTTAGTAGTTTAGACCAAAATTAAGATTTGATTGAATTGGTTATTTGAATAACTAAATATGCAACTTGACAAAAAATTCTATAAGGTAGAAATGAGGTGGCCATGTTCAGATTGCGCAGAAGGATATATATTATATATATATTTTTATCTATTCCAGTTGCACTGCTACACATGTGGAGCTGAAGGTGGATGAATTAGCTCTAGAATATGACCTTTCTTAGAGTAGCAGATTTTATTAATTACAAACATAATATTATAAATTTCCATATATTTATATAAATTATATACAAGGTATATATATATATATATATATATATATATATATATATGATGAAAAGATTTTTTTTTTAAATAATTGATATCAATTTAAATCATTTTTCTATTAAACCAATTTAATTGATATTAATAAATATGCATCAATCAATCAACGAGTTAATAAATATGTGAGATGTATTTCAATTTAAGCAAAATTAATTTTTCAAAATCAAAATATTAAAATACTGGTTTATGTTTTGCGTATGATACATTTTGATTATTTTATAGTTAATTTGATGGGATAAATCTCTCTTAGCATTTATTTTCTTTATACATAAAATTATTTTTTAATAATATACTAAATCTTCGTGAATAATTGTAGATTTTTCTTGAAGCCTAATTAACAACACAATAATGTAAAAAGAAAGAAAAAGCAAATTGAAATTTAAAAATCAAGAATGTGAATAATATCAAATCTAGAAAAGCACAAAACATATTCTCAAAAAAAAAAAAAAAAAGAAAAAGAAAAGCACAAAACATCAACAACAACATGCATGTGTCAGAAAATCAATAATTTACAGGCAAGCCCCAAATAATTTGTATAGCTCATCCATTGAAAAATGCAATAAAATATATAGAAAAATACAAATGCAAAAGAAAAAAATAAAACACCTTATTAAACTCCATCTCTTACTCAGGAAAGAACTCCCATGCAAGCCAACCCTAACCCAAGAAGAAACCCTAAAGCCACCTTTGTGATTCCACCACCCGAACTGCCATTATCCGACGCCGGCTCCGAAGCGGCCGTATTGTTGGTTGCGGATCCTGAAGGCGTAGTAGTTTTCGCCGGCGGTGCAGGAGCAGCCGCTGGGGGCTTAACTCCAAACAACACCTCAGGCAACAATACTTTATCAACTTGGTACATTGCCAAAGGAGACTCTTGCCTTAAAGCATTATTGATTTGAGTCTCAACTATGCCAGTTGAAACATTAACTTGGTTTCCTTGACCTGTAAAGTTCAGACCAATAACATCACCATCTTGGCTACTGCCTTGAGTCCTGACCGGGTTACTAGCTAGTAAAAGGTTGGGCAAAGTGTAGTATTTAGGTATAACGTGTCCTAAAACAAGCTGAACTTGTTCCTCAGGAGAGAGCTTGTTTACAGCGTATTCAGGTTTAAGGGTGTTAAAGGCGTTATCAGTTGGTGTAAAAAAAGTAAACCCTTCAGTTGTGGTGTTGAGCTGGTTTTGGAGTTGGTTTCCTACTTGGGTTGTGGCTAAAAGTTGAATGAGTACGGTGTATTGACCATTCTTGTCAAGAATTCCGGTAATGTTGATCGGACCGGAGGGTGATGGAGCTGGAGCTGCCGGGGTTTGAGCTTGGATTTGGAGAGAGAGGAGGAGGAGGAGGAGGGTGGTGGTGGTGGTGGTAAGAGGGAGGAGAACGGTGGTGGCCATGGTGGTTTCTTTGTTGTTTGTGTCGGATCCGAGAGAGGAGTAAGGGGATATTTTATATGTATAAGAAGTGTGAGGGTTGGAGACTTTGTTTTGTTGGAATGAGCTGGCTAGCTATGGACTTGAATCAATAGACAAATTGTAGTGACAAAGATGGCTTAATTAAGAATTGAATCAATTTAATTAAAAATTAGTAGAATTAATTGAGTTATTAATTAATTAATATTAATATATTTGAGAGGATTGTTTAACAATATGTAAGATTTGAATTTTATTATTGTTGATTTAATAAAAAAATTATTTATTAATTAAGGTGTTATATAGTTGATCAACGCTTTGTTTATTTATTAGTTGTTTGACATTTTCATTAATTAAAAAAATTAATTAATGAGAATATTTTAATGGTCATGTTGTAGGATCAATTTAATTAGCATGTGGTAGCTAGCAGCTTAGAAAAAGGAAATCTTGAAGTTCTTAGTCAACCAACCTATGATTCAACCCTTTCAACATTTTATGGATGATTGTGATTATGATATATAATAAGTATAATTATACATGTTGTGACCTGCTACAGTAAATAGTATTATCATAAGTCAATATTTTTTTTTTTTTAAAAAGTTCTTTTTTCTATTTATTATTATGTTCCTATATATTTTTTTTATCTATATTTAGAGAGTGTAGATAATTTTAAAAAATTTATCGTTTAATCACGACGTCTATGTGCATTGTTATCCATATAATAATTGAGATTAAAATCTTTAATTTTTGGCATAAGGAAAAAGAGCTTAGCTCAAAAGCTGAGGCAAAACCCAATGAGGATAATGAGTCCAATTCTGCCATGAACCAAGTTAATTACTCCAATCAAACTCTAAAATATAGTTGAAATTTATGTGACTTTCGATTATCTAAAGCATCAAATGTTACCTGCCAATCCCAATTAACTACTTGCTATAAAGGTCTGAATTATAGAAGAATAGCTATTTGGTATCGTCTCTAAAAATTAGTGTACATCGCATAAACAAAGTAGTTGCGTATCACAAAAATTATATATTCACCTAAATTTCAATCTCCTTAACACCTTGCCATAAGCAAACCTTGATATCATATTAAATTTTTTAAATAATCGGTTGAACTCTAAGTAATTAAATTTAATTTGAGTAGAATTATGAGGATAATAAAAAATTTTCAACACTAATTTAATGCAATTGCATTTATGAGAATTCTATTCACAAAATAATTTAAGTGAGAATAGATCCCCACCAACTGATTCCAATAATTGTTAATAGTTTATATCTGAAATGCTCATCACAAGCACTCTAAACTATAATAAAACATAATTTTGTCTAATTAATTATATATAAGTTTACTTTTTATGAAAAAGAATATCCCATAATATGATGATTAATCAATTTTAATACTTAGAAATTAATTTTTTTAAAATTAAGCTCTATTTGGTATTCAAACTCGAAATTTCATATACAATTCTAAAATCAGCAAAGTTCAAAATTCTCATATTATTTTTGTTTATTACTTGAGGAGATTAACAAAGGCCCCCCAAATGCCAAAAAGTAAATATAAATCAAATTAAATGGATAACATATGTATCCAGCCTAGCTAGCTTGAGCTATATACCATATCCACATCCATCCAAGTAATGTTAAATGATTAATTTGAGTGTGGGTCATGTTTCATCTGAAAAGAACCTAATCCCAACTTATTTTTTGTGTTTTTAAAACAGAAACAGAAGGCTTATAGTATGTGTGTTTGTGTACATATATACACACACACACAGCGAGGCAGGCTGGCAAGAACATAGCATGTGAGATTGTGGGATACCTATAAAAACAGTATAATGCTTCTCCATATACAGCCAATAGCACAGGAACAATATTATGCTTGTTGTTTGAAATGATTATTTCGTAGAACCCAAAAGACTTATGTTTTTTCTTTTAATTTGAAACAATAATCTGTGACTGTATTGCTGTGAAATTGTGATTATTTTTTGTCACTTGCAATCAAATTATTGTATAATATTCTAGCATCTTTCCTTTGTCACCCCATATTTGGTGTAGTGGCATTAGATTTTGATAGGGAAATTGAATAGTTAGGATTTGAACTCCACACTCTTCTTTCCTAATAGTAATGGCTAACATTGATATTATACTTTGGTGGAAAATCTAAACAATTAGGATTCGATTTTCATCCCCCTTTTCTAATACTAATATAACTAACACACTAATTGTCACGATCCAAATTAGGAGTCATGACCGGCGCTAGGGAATGAGAATTCTTTCGAATCTGGAACCCATAGCAAGCCTTAGAAAATAAAATCATGCAATAATTCAATAAAAAGTACGACATAATTAAAATTTTTCGAATCAATATATAAAATAAATACTCCAAATCCTTATATAAATGAATACATATTCGTAAAGTATTCAAATACAAATTCTCAGGGTATTAAATATTAAAACAAAATAATATTCTTCCGATACAATAACATTACTACTGCATTTTCTAGAATATAAATCAGAGTTCAGAATATACATTTGCATAAAATAGCCGGAACGGAAGAACAACGGCAAGGAACTCTACTACTAAGGTCTGACGATATAGGTACTCCTGAAAAAAAATATAATTAAAGAGGGTCAGACCTGACCGAGTGAATTATTATACTATATATACATGCAATCTAAAACATAACCAATCATGCATTCACACACACACACACACACACACACATATATATATATATATATATATATATATATATATATATATATAATCACGCATTCCACACATATGTCGACTCGGCTTATATAAATATACTAAATATAGAAAACGTTTAGTTTAATTCATGAAGGATCCATAGAATCCTAATAATAGTAACCTCAAACATCCCCATCATCACTCTAGCCATTCAGACTTACTTGATTCCAAATAGAATAATTATTCCAATATGGACAACAGACTGGCCCCGAAACACTACGTTGACTGAGCTCTAGTAGTCTGAGTGTCAGTGTGATTGGCCTCGAGACACTTAGTCAATCGAGCTCCAGCAATCACACTATCTATCACCTCACATCTCAATTAACCCAATAGATCATTCATTTCACTATGGACAGTAGACTGGCCCCGAGACACTAAGTCGACCGAGCTCCATCAGTCTGACTGTCAGTGTGATTGGCTCCGCAATCACACTATCTAACATACCATTAATCTTAGTCAAATCAATCTAATCAATTATAATCACCACAATTAATTCTCACTCAACCCTTATCTATCGCACTGGTACTTACACGGTCCTAGTGTTTCCCACTAGGAAGCACGTTCTATTGATATCCTTTGTTTAAAATAAATATTCATTCAGAAAGTAATTAATGTAGAACAATATTCATAATAATAAAATCAACCATATATAAATATATATACCTAAAATATACCCAGTATATTTCAGGTATATATATATATATATATCAAATAAAATATGAAATATACTAAAGGTAAACCGTTAATAGAGTTAAAAACAATTTAAGTGCATTTTAATAATACATCTTGCATTTGCTGAAAAAAAAATGTACCTAAATATACAAAGAATATACCTAAGTGCACAAATCACTTAATAAAACAATTATGTATAAAAATTCATTTAAATGTGTGTTTAGGTTTAACATAGATTCACAATATACCAAAAAACCTAATTTTCTAGCATGCATATATCACAATTAAACCCTAAGTATACCACTAATATTTTAGGTTTCAATTAATAATAAAACATGCATTTATTTGGGGAATATATCAAAAATAAACTTAACAACAATTTAAGTGTAGGTTTATAATATAACATGCAATTATTTAAGAATAAACCTAAAATATACTAAAACTATACCTAAAGTATACTAACCATTCAATAAAATAATTGTGACTAATTCTACATTTTAAAACATGTATATACTACTAAAATGTATTAAACATAAACCTAATTGTTTAATTTGTAAATATTAGAACAACATACATAATTATTTAATATGCATATATACAAAAATACGACCCTAGATATACCAAAAATATTATCATTCAAAATTACTTTAAAAACATAATAATGAAAATAGAAAACCCTAAGTGATGCATCCTATATGCAATGCATATATATATATATATATATATATATATATATATATATATAGTATAATAACTTACATGTTAGCGCTCCACGAGACAAACTCAGCGGGCCTGATCCATTAGGCCTCTGTTTCGGCACGGCTAGAAAAATAAAATAATAATAACCGTCAGAATAAACTTCTAACTCTATACTTCTAGGATTACTATAGACAGATTCAATCAAGAATTCAGAATTAGACTCGGACCGGTTGTCACCTTTTTTGAGAAATCTACCAAAATTTCGGCAGAGTTTTCTCTGTAAAACGGACATCTTCCTACAAAAGTAGGGTTGATCCTGCATAGAAAACACACTTCGAAAATACACAACCACAATCCCTCGGTCGGACTCTCGAACTACAATTCTACCGACCGAGGTTCACAATTTCACGAGATAATTACAGAATACATGAAAATTATAGAAATACCAAAAATACCCTTGAATAATCAAAATATAGCAATTCAAATATTTAAAACGCTGAAAATAATTATTCCACCGATAATTACATAAAACCCTAATTTTAATAAAATATTATTAAAATCGATAATTCTTTATAAATTCATAAATATTGACAAGAATACATTTTATAAATACAAATTACTTAATTATCCCTAAAACATTAAAAATCGATAAAAACTCATTTATTTATGGAAAATAGTATATTATATATAATTTGAAAATAATTTATGAAAAATAGTTTTAATTAGTTAAAAAATACTAAATAATTTGTAGAAATAATTTTTATACCTCAAATAACTATTAAAACCGATTTAATTATATTTTTAGCCAATTTAGTATCAAATTACCAAAATACCCCTACTATATATAAATTCACTATAATTATTCAAAAATTCACTAAAAATAGTATAATTACACAAAAATTAATTTCTCAACATATAATTCAATAATATCAACAAATATACTCAATTAACCAATTAATTTCAACAAAATAAATAATTAACCTAATTTTCTAAAAATCACATAAATTAAATAAATTCATAATAATTATATAAAAATCATAAAAATTACAAATAAATTTCTAAAATTCATTTTAACACCTATAAACACTATAAATCACAATTTCATAATTTATTTAATTAATTTACGAAAATTAGAAAATATTAATAAAATAATAAAAAATTCACAAAAATCAAAAGAATTCCCAAAAATTTCAAAAAAATTACCACATGTAGATTGAACTACTAGAATCAATCTTTGTAAAGGAAGTTTGCTTGAATAAAACAATAATTATTAAAAAAAAATCAAAAACCCTAAAATGGCTAAAAATAAAACGAGTTCGAAACCTCACCACCACATGTTTTCAGGCTGGAAGGAGCTTGGAATCAACCTCTTCGAAGCTCCATGAATTCAATGCCACCGAAAATGTCTGATTTGGTGGCCGGACGGAGGAGAACGGCGAGGAAACGTGTTTCGGGCAAAAACGGGCAATAAAGGTTGATACCGGCGCCGGGGAAGGTGACAGGGATGGCAGAGTTGCTGGAGAAGACGGTGGCACGTCGGGAGGCACTCTGACGGCCGACAATCGGAGGTAACAGGCAATGAGGGTGGGGGTTGATGATGATCGGGAGGGGAGGGGAAAATAGGATGGGTTTGGTGTTTATATGTATATATATTCATAAAACTATATAATATATTAATAAACTATATATTATATTGTACATTATTATATTATACAATATTCACACTCCACACACTTAAATATACACATATATACATATATACACACATGTAATATACATACACACACATATAAAAAAATAAACCCTAATATTATATATTACACACACATAAATTAATGATAATGCATGAAACAATATACTTTAGTAAAATAAAATAACATTAAACAATATAATATTATTTAAATATTGTTTCCCAAAATAGTAAGTTTCGGAAAATTTTTTTACCTAGAAAACTTTAAATAAACTTAAAATAACATTAATTATTAACAAAATAACTAAATAATCAAATATCTATATATTAAAAATTTATTAACACTGTATATCTCGATACAGTTTAAAATTATTTAAAAACTCGAAATATTACACTAACCATTTGTATGAAGAAAAAAAAAAAAAATCTTACTTTGTGAACAAAAAAGTGTTTATAACCTATAGCCATGCTAATTATTTATATTTTTTTACATTTGATACCTTGACATTCAGTAGTCACAAGAATTTCGATTCTTTTAGAGTCGTTCGGATAAAATTATTTATGTTTAATTACGTTGTATAGTGTTGGTGAAAATTTAGCGATGGTAACAATGACAAAGTTGATGTCGGTCTATGATAGTTGTCCCTAGGGACAATTGGATTTTATTTCTTGATTATAGTCTTCTCATTACTAATTTTATTCAATTTAATTCTACGATTTAGACCATAAAAAACTATTTACATAGGAAAATTTTAAAATTATATTAAATGGCATATTGACTTGGTAATAAAGAAATAAATTAATGTTTTTCTTTTCAAACACAAACACAAAGAAAAGAAAAAAAGCTTATTTACTTCACCTCTGAAACACCGGTATCAGTTGTCATGCAAACATTCATGCGTCTTAGCAAGTGAGCATGATTTTTTTTGGGTAAAGAGAATATCATACGAATTAAATATTGATGGACTATACATCAGGAACAATCTTTCCTTTTTAAATTAATGATAATAAATTCAAATCCTGTACTTCAAGGAAGAGTTACAATTTAATTACTTTTTCATTCGGAGAAAGCCAACATAATTTAGTTGTGGACTTTGCATTTGTATAAAGTAATCAGCACTAATTAATTTCACCAACTCTAGCTTGAATTAATTAAGTTATTAATATATATTATCATGATCAACATCATTAGTAACCACTAGCCAGTTGTGATAGTCTTCTGTTCGCACATCAATTTTTCAAAGTATTGTTTTCTTCTAAACAAATAACTATGTTTAATTAATTTCAGTACAGGTTGGAACACATCACCTCATGATTGTGAAAATTAACCGGTATTACTAAGTCGAAGCGCATTTGATTGCTTAAGGCAAGTGGAAAGAGGTAAAAAATCAATTTTGCTTGGCTGTTTCTCATTGTATCATTTCAGCATTCAATTCTGAATTTTTTTGGGTTTAAACCACTTCAGTTAAGTTGAGGGCTCTCTGAGTTTTAACTAAATCAATTCAATCTAGGAAAAACTATAATGATGATAAAAATCTTCCAAAGCCATGAGTCCATGACTCTTTAACTCCACAATTTTGAAACTTTTCAAGTTTTGTACAGTAGCAAGCTGAATTTATTGATTCTATTAGCATTTACTGAGATCTTTTTCTTCTTCTTTTATTTCATCAGGTATTGAACTAATGTCTCCACTGACTCTAATACTTGCAAGATTTTTTTTCCAAGTGCTTGCAAAGGAGATTTCATAATCATCATCATCTTTACCTCTAGCGCTAGCTTCCTCTGCAGTAGTTTTTGGTGTAGATTTGATTAGCCTAGCTCTAGCTGCACTGCGAATTTGATTGTAATGCTCTACATTTCCTCTAGTAACATTACTAGGAGGTCCCATGATAGCTGATAAGGTAGTGGGTGTGGAGGGGGATACATTCTTTGCAAGATTTTGCTTTGCTTTCAATTGCCAATTCTTGAGCCCTTCTTTAACTCTTTCAGAGAATACTGCTGATCCCTTTATGCTAGAACCCATCTGTGACCATACATTTTTCAAGATTCTAACTTCATTAGCACAATGATCACATATAAATCAACACATACATCATTTCATTATATCTCATTACCTGAGTGACGAGTGCATAGATTGGTAGAGTCACATAACCGCAAAGGAACTGCACAACCATGCCTGTTGTGATCCTGATAGCAATGTCTTCAGTTTCTTGATTGAAGCAAGATTTTAGTCCATATTCATACTGTGTTTTGCCATAAAGGGTCAGCTCAGGATGTGGAATTTTTGTTGAATTTTAGTTACAAGCCCGAGATATATGCATATATATACACATTTAATTATACCTACCCATGCCCAAGTAAAGAATGCTAGCTGAAAGGAATTCTGCAATCATGTAACAAGGAAATCAAGAAAAAAAAAAAAAACACACTGGCATAGAACGATAAGGGAAATTCTTGCGTACTCTGCGCATGTTACACCGATATATATGTGTTATATATATATATATATATATATATATATATGTATGTATGTATGTATGTATATACATTAATCTGGTGTAAAACACCCATGTCACTCATCTAACTGTTAGTTGTAAGCAAGAATCTCCCGGTGAAGTGTTAGGCAGCTCTTTTATTATATTTACCTGGATTAGAATAAGCTGAAGGAGATAGAGGAGCAGTTTAGGACGCTTAAACCAGAAAAATTCATCGCTAGGCCTCACTAGGAAAGTACCTCTAATCACTGAACTGTTCTTGCTGGTCTCCTTGCACATTTGAGTTATTATTGTTTCAAGCTTTGTACCAACTGCTAGAACAAGCTGAAATAGAAAAATACATTAGTTCTGTCTTTGCAAATGATAATGTATTAATTGTAGAATATAGAGTATATAATTCACCGAACCAGTAGAGGAATAAATGGTAGCCAGTAGTAGTTGTAAAATTCTGCAGATGGATTCAGATTGAATGTTGAGAGGAAAACTCAAGAAAACATATGGGCTGTATTGAAGAATGAATCAAGAAATGTTGTTTACCTTGTGCACTGAAAAATATGAAAAGTAGGCAGAGCAACCAGATCCATACTCTGCAACATTATTGGAATGATTTCTTTACTCTACTTATGTCTTAATTTTTGGAAAGTATGGTGTTGCATAATGTGTTCTAATTCCATGTAATGAAGCAAAATTTTACCCGATTCCAACAACTTGTTCAAAATCATCATCATAAGCCCTGGCAAGGAATTTCTGAAAGTTGAAATTGCTTCCTTTAGAAACATTGGCCTAGTGAAGAAAATATGAACAACATCATTATTATACTTAGGAACTAAAAATATATACAACAGGTTGCTTATTAAACTCTGGAATGAACATGATTACCAGGATGAATCCGTTCCGAAGTGTGAAGTAATCAGCTTTTGAGGCTGAACCACTGAATTGACGAACGAAACATACCTAGTTAATTAAGCAAATGAAACAAGATTAATCATGGACTTAGAGAAAAAAATGACTTGAAGTAAGATCACAGTCACTTACCGGCCAAAGTAAGAAAGAATGATCACTCCACATTTTTAAGTGTCTTCTACCAAAAGATGTTTGGTGGATTAGCCTAAACCTCCTCGAATCTGCACTCATCAGGTTTTTAAAACAGGACAAACGCTGTAAGTAAAAGACCCTGTTAAAAAGATCTGTAAGTAGGAACAAGGAAATGGAGCTAAAATTCTGATACTATTGTTGTAGTGATAAGCTAAACTACCATTGGCAATTTGATAATCAAGGGATCGGGTCTCTTCTTCCCATGCTTCCCATCTTCTCATCTACCCGATAATATTGGAAAAAAATCAATTAGGTAATATTTAAATAAGTGTTCAAAGTTGTGAACTCTAAGGGCACCATGAAGTGTAAGATTTGAATCCTGCTGCTGTCAGATTTATGAAATTAATTCCCACTTCATTTAAAAGGAAAGTGGTTCATATTCTACTTTCCATCAGTATGTAGGTCATTTGACACTTCTATTAATAAAAAACAAGTGTTGAAAGTTTACAGTTGCGTTGGTACCTTAGCCATCCCAAGAAACATAGTTGATATGCAGTAGATAACATGAAACACAGCTAACACAGAAATGAACATCTTCAGCTGCACCACTCCTTCCCTTGATATCAGCGAGACCATTCCCTGTATCCATCATTAAACAAACGAATGGTTATGAACTTCACAAGAGGCTCAGCCTCTGACAGTTTATGACTAGAAAATTTTCTTATGTTCAATTGTTATTGCTCACCTTTACCTGACAATAGGATTCTTCTGTTGAGTCAGTAGAAAAACCTGAAATATTTGTTGAAGATGAAACATGTTCTTGAGTCCCAACGTCATCACATGGATGAAAGGAGTTTGCCACAGCTTTTTCTACACAGATTTTTGATATAGGTACTTCCGTTATTGTAAGAAGCAACGATATGAAACCCATTGTCATCATCTCTAAATCAAATCGAAATCAAATGATTAGTACATAAGCAAATGAAGGACTTCTGATATATCTATACTAAGCTTTTGTGCTAACCTGTTTCAATCTTTTCAAAGGCTCTAACAAGTGATTTTCTTTTCTTTTTCCTGAGAAACTGAAACATTACATACAGAAAAGACTTAATTATATAAAACACCCACAAAACCTTATGATCTGTAGATCAAAGTGAGATAAAAATAAAAGATAGCTTATATACATACTTCTGTGAGAAAGCGAAGAGCAGCTTCAAGGATAAAAGAGATGATAATGAAACACAAACAAACGATGCAAATAGCCCACGTTGGTGTGTGCTCAAGTGAGGCACCAACTCCTGCCATAATGTCTATATTGCTTCAACTACTTCTATCGACTACTCGTACAATCCCAATAGCTCCCCCATGATACCATTTGTTGCAATAAATTAACAATAATATGAAAGAATTTGTTTAGAATTTTCTAGTGTATATACTGATCCTGATAGCAGGATTATTTGTCAATGTTCTGAGATGGACTAGGCACGATTTTTCAATGCTAGTGACTTGTGTTTGTAGGATATGTAAAGAAAGTTTACAAAGCAAACTGTGATGCCTTTAAGCTTGATCTTTTTGAAGACGTGTTTATGTGTAGAGTTATGATAAGGACCTCTCCTTTAGACACCGAATGTGTCAAAACAGCTTGTAAAATGGAAGAACATAAGGACCGCCATTTGCATATTTATTTGAAAAAGACCGCGACAGAGTCCATTTGCCTATGCCAATTTGCTTGTACTTTGAAAATTTCTATATGTACGGTGTGGATCACTCCCATTAATGCTTGGAAGAATACACTTTAGACAATTTTTTAATGTTTTTTCTTTGAAGATATTTTCTACGTGCCTTTATCCATTATTGAAAATTAATTTCTTTTTGGAACAAATTTAAAGATTCATTTTCTTAAATCAGTCTTGTGCATTTAAAATGAAATTTTATATTATTTCTCCTACTAAATTTAAAAAATAAGAAATATCTTTTCATAATAATTGAAATATATAAAAAGATATTTTAAATTTATTATGTATTTTATATCGCAACTTACAACATAAACAGTTCTATTGCGACTTGTAAAAATTATTTTTTTTGTTCTCCTATTTTTATGAGCATCAAAAACTTTAAGTGTTAAACAAAATTATCATTTTACAGACATTATAAATTATGACTTGTGACATGTATTAACATCCATAAATTATTTCTCATTCGTTTAATAAATTATATATAATGAATAAAAATTTCACTATATAAATTTCTTCTTATAGGTGATAACTTATGGTTCGTGTCTTATTTTGTCAAAAGTAACTTTCCAATTTGCGAGCAAGTTTCCAAGAAAGTTGTTGTTATTGAGATAGCTACAAGTTTGGAAGTATATAATCTTATCAAATGCGAGAACATCTACATGTTTTGACTATTAGGAAGGACCTCGTTAGCAATAGGTTTGAAAAAATGTCGATGATAATGTTCCTCATTTATTTGAACTAAAAATTTAGTTAATATATATCGAGTTGATTAAAGAATTTGAAGTCCTTAATTACTCTTTACTTGTTTAGCACAATGATATTCGGTGTGGCAATAGTTTGAGGAGTTCAGAAATTAAACTTTAACTTGCCTCAAAAATACTAACACTTTAACCAATCATTACTTCTCTCGAAAAGCTAACACTTTAACTATTTCATTTGAGAAAAAAAGAAATCCTTAATTAAGGTATAGCCTTATATAATTTGCTACTACTAATTTGAAACACAATCTTTTTAATTAAGCAGCACATGAGCACACAATCTTTTAGCGTTATGACAAAAAAAAATGTATTAGTTATACTTGAATTCTAAATTCATTTTAAAAGGGTCACCGGATTAAATGTATTTTATTATTAATATTTCAAAGTATTTATGTGATAATAAATTAAAATTTTTAAGAAAATATGATCATTATAAAATTGGTATGACATAAAAATGAAATTACTTAAAAGTAAGATTGCTTGCACCTTCATCTAATGGTCAAATCCTTATGACTATAGCTGCAAATTTAGTATCAAATTTCATCTTCCCCGTACTTCTCTTTCCTTTTTGTCTAAAAAAGGTAGGATTTGTTGTGAAATAAATATTGAATTGATTAGTTTATTATAGAACTAAACTTGAATTTAGTAGTATTTAATTAGAAGAAAAATATTTTATAATAGAATGATTTTAAGAGAATTTAGAAAGAGTTTGGAGAGAATTTGAAGAACTATAATATTGAAAGAATTTGGAGAGTAATCTATCTTTTTCTTCACCTCTCATTAATGAATTTTAATCTCTTTATATAGAAATTTTCTTTTCACTATTTGAGAACTATTTTCTCATAAGCAATATATTGTTCATTCACATTCATAATACACCCCCTTGAATAACAATATTTTGCAACTGCCTAATTAAAACTTTACTAAATAAAACTCAATGGGAAAAACTTTAGCTTAAGGAAAAAGAGTACAATACATGATTCTCTCCCCCCAAAGTTGATATGTATAATCTTCCTTCACATAGTATGCAAATGTCGCATTCCAATATCGTGAACGTGTCTTCTAAAGATTGTAGTTGGAAGCGCCTTTGTGAAAAGATCAGTTGAATTCTTGTTAGACTGAATATACTTGATATTTATATAATTGTCTTTTATTAGCTCGTGAGTGTATGAAAAGAATCTTGGAGGTATATGTTTAGTTCTATCACTTTTGATATATCCTTCCTTTAACTGTGCAATGCATGCTGTATTATCTTCATACAAAATTGTTGGACTTTTGTTGATTGAAAAACCACAAGATTCTTCAATATGAAGTGTCATTGATCTAATCCACACACACTCTCTACTTACTTCATGTAGTGCAATAATCTCAGAATGATTTGAAGAAGTAGCGATAAACGTTTATTTCTGGGAACGCCAAGAAATTGCAGTTCCATTATGTGTGAACACATAGCCTGTTTGAGATTCATTTTATGAGGATCAGATAAATACCCTGCATCTGCTGTCACGACCCAAAATAGGGGCTATGACCTGCGCTAAGGAACAGGAATTCTTTTGAATCCGGAACCTGTAGCAAGCCTTAAAATAAAATAAAACATGCAATAATAATAATAACATAAATAAAGTATTCTGCAGTGGAAATAAAATAAAAAATAAGATAAGTAAATATACATCAATGGATTTAAATCCTCATTTCATATATATAAATATTCCTTTAATACAAATCCAGTTCAAATATTTTAAGTACATAACTCACACAACATATATAATACATAAACTCCATAACTGTATACAACTACTGCAGTGTCTAAATTATAAAATAAAACTCAGATAAGCAGTTTACATAATGAAGCCGGGGTGGAAGAAATTCGGCGTAAGGGTCTGCTACTGAGGTCTAAAGACAATGACTCTCCTGAAAAATAGTCAACGAAGGAGAGTTAGTCCTCACTAAGTGAATTGTTATAATATATATATATATATATATACATATATATATACATATATATATATATATATATATATATATATATATATATATATATATATATATATATATATATATATATATATATATACACACTAAATGACAATGCACACAGTCAATAGTATATATAATAAATATATACAGGCAAATACACACATATGCAACAAAATCATTTTTATATATTTTCTGAAAAATCACTATTTATGAAGGATCAAATAAAACCCTAGCAAATCACAACCTCAAAATAGTGTTAGACAACACTCTAGCCATACAGGCTCACTTATTCCAAATAAGTTCACTTATTCCATTTGGACAGTAAACTGGCCCCGAGACACTAAGTCAACCGAGCTCCAGCAGTCTAACTGTTAGTGTGATTGGCCCCGAGACACTTGGTCAACTGAGCTCCAGCAATCACACTCCCAAATCATATCTTACATCACATAAATCAATCCATCCAATATCCACAAATAGGTTAGTAATATAGCCTAGATGCCATTAGCGTACCGGTACGTACTCGGTCATAGTGCTGCTCACTAGGTAGCACGTTCTATTGATATCCTTCATTTTAAATATAAAACATACATTCATAAATAAATGATGCATGAATTTCAATAAAATAGTAACATAAACCATATATATACTAGAAATATACCAAAAGTAAACCAGGTATATTTTGAGTATACATACATCAAATAAATCCAATATAATTGCAAAATAAACTAGAAATATATTTAAAATCATTTTATGAATAATTTATTAATAAAACATGCATATAGTTTGAAAATATACCAAAAATATACCAAAAGTAAACCTAAGTAATACTTAAATCATTTATGCATATTTTATCAAAATAAACCATACATTTCTAAAACATGCACCCTAAAACATATATATATAAAATAACAACTCACAGTTTATTGTGCTCCACGAGATGGGTCTGACGGGCCTGGTCCACTAGGCCTCGGTCTAGATGCAACTAAACAAATAAACGACAGTAGAAATCAGAATAAATCTAATGGAAATTTTTAAAAACTCGATCTAGAATACTAGACACAGAATTAGAATGGAAATTCGACCGGATATCACTTTTTACGAGAATTCTACCAAAAATCCGGTAGAACCTCCCTTGTAAAACGGACATCTCTCTACTTAAAGAGTAGAGCCGATCTTGCAAAGAAGGACACTTTGAAAATAAACACAGAATTCACAATCAAAATCCCTCGGTCGGACTCCAAACTACAATTCACCGACCGAGGTTCACAATTCACAGAATATTTACAAAAATACCGAAAATGCCCTTATATAATAAAAATACTTTTTATCAATCCAAATTACTTAATTAACCCTAAAACACATTAAAAACTGATAAAAACTCATTTATTTAGAAAAATCATATATTATATATATAATTTGAAAATAATTTATGAAAAATAGTTTTAATTAGTTAAAAATACTAAATAATTTGTAGAAATCATTTTTATACCCTAAATACTATTAAAACCAATTTAATTACATTTTTAACCAATTTAGTGCAAAATTACCAAAATACCCCTATATATATAAATTCACTAAAATTAATCAAAAATTCACCAAAAATAGTATAATTACTCAAAATTAATTTTCTCAACATTTAATTCAATAATATCAATAAATATACTCAATTAACCAATTAATTTAAATTAAAGACATAATTAACCTAATTTTCCAAAAATTACATAAACTTAATAAATTCCAAATAATTATATAAAATTCAAAAAAATTACCAATAAATTTCTAAAATGCATTTAAACACCTATAATTACCATAGAACACAATTTCATAATTTAATTAATTAATTTTCAAAAATTAGAAAATAAGAATAAAATAATAAAAAATTCACAAAAATCAAAATAATTCCCAAAAATTCTAAAAAAATTACCACATGTAGATTGAGCTACAAGAATCAAAGTTTGTGAAGGGATTTTTCATGAATCAATCAAATTGAAGCTCAAAAAAATTCAAAACCCTAAATGGCTGAAATGAAGAAATTGAAACCTAGGAAAATTTAGACCATTTTAAGTGAAACAAAGCTTGGAATCACACTCAACGGAGCTCAAGGAGAAGATATAGACCAGTGGCGTCAAGTTTGGTGGCCGAAATCACGTCGATCGGAGTTGAGGGGGAGTTTCGGCAATTCTTGAAAAATCCTGCCAAAACACGCCAGAAATGGGTGTTGCTGGCGGCGAAGCTGGCTGGGGACGATGGTGGCATGTTGGGAGGCACACCGACAACAAGAAAACTAGCTTGGAACAATCGGAAATGGAGGAATGGCGATCGGGGATGAAGGAGAAGACCGAGTGGCATAATAATAAATAATGCAAACTTTTTTTGATTTTGATAATATTTTATGTATATATGCATATACATATATATATCCACACTATATATTACTATATTATATAATCTCACACACATTTAATACTCACCACACATATATTTTAATATATTTGAATAATTTATACACTTATAATTAATTAATTAATATTAAAACTAAATAATAAAAATTAAGTTAATTAATTAAACCCTAATTTAATTTAAATAAATACACATATATACATTTTATCTAGCACTTAAAAATTATGTATGAGTTCATGCAAATTTGTAAAACTAGTCAAAATAATTAGTATTAAATTATTTACGTGTCAATTTCCCCAAAAATATAATTCCCGGAAAAATTTTACGTAATGTAATTAAAATAATTAAGAATAATTAAAATAACTTAATAATTATCAAACTCATTAAAATAATCATAAATATATACAAAAATTATTAACACTGTATATCCCGATGCAGTTTAAAATTATTTAAAAACTCGGGATATTACATTTGCACAACCAATCAATTCTTGTTTTGAATTGTTAGAATAAAATAAACCCAAATCAATATTTCCTCAAAGGTATCGAAGTATATGTTTAATGTAATATCCCGTATTTTTTTAAATATTTTTACACTGTACCGGGATATACAGTGTTAATAATTTTTATATATACATTATGATATTTTTACGAGTTGATATTTATTTAAAACCTATTTTAATTATTGTGTCTTATTTACAGTGCTTTACGTAAAATTTTCCCGAGACTTTTATTTTCGGGAAAATTTTCACGTAAATAATTTATTATTAATTATATTAAATATATTTTTGGACTTGCATGAACTCATACGTATTTTTAAATTACTAAATAAAGCCTATGTGTGTATATATTTATTTAATTAGGGTTTAATATATTATCCTAATATTTTATTATTATTTGTTTATTAAATTAATATAATAATGTGTGTTGTGCAATTTTTTCACATATTTTATTTATAAACAATATTATAATATATACATAATATTTTATTGTTTCTTTTTTTTCCTTTTTCTTTTTTCTTTTTCTTTTCTTTTTCTTTTCTTTTCTTTTCTTTTTCTTCTTTTTCTTTTTCTTCTTCTTCTTCCCGCGCGACCACCTTCCCCTCACCACTGCAACTCCCGATCCTCAGCCGTCGGTGTGCCGCCAGCAGCTCCACCTTCACCAGCCAGCCACTCCGCCTCCCCCAGCCTCCTTCCCCGGCGCCGGCAGCCTCTTTTCTTCCATTTTGGCCGAAATTCCTCTCCTCGCCGTTCACCAACTTTTTGATCACCGTTTTTGACACCGCTAGTCTCTTTCTTCTCCTTGAACTCCAGTGAGTGTGATTATAGCTTTGGTTTGAGCTGAAATGGTCTTGATTTGCTTAGGTTTCGAATTTTCCATTTCGGCCATATTAGGGTTTTTGATTTTTTTGAGCTTTTAATTGATTGATTCATGAAAACTCCCTTCACAAATGTTGATCCTAGTAGATTAATCTACATTTATGAATTTTTGTGGAATTTTTGGAGATTTTTTGGATTTTTGGGTATTTTTGAATATTTTAATATTATTTTCTAATTTTAGGAAATTAATTATTTAAATTATGAAATTGTGTTTTATGGTTAAATTAGGTGTTGAAATGAATTATAGGAATTTATTTGGAATTTTTATGAATTTCTAAGTATTTATTTTGAATTATTGAAGTTTATGTAATTTTGGGAAATTAGGGTTAATTATGTTTTTAATGGAATTTAATTGGTAAATTGAGTTTAATTATTGATATTATTGATAAATATGTTGAGAAAATTAATTTTGGATAATTTTATAATTTTTGGTGAATTTTTGAAGTAATTTTAGTATATTTATATATATAGGGGTATTTTGGTAATTTTACACAAAATTTGCTAAAAATGTAATTTAATTGGTTTTAATAGTTATTTAAGGTATAAAAATGATTTTCACAAATTATTTAGTATTTTTAACTAATTAAAACTATTTTTCGTGAATTATTTTCAAATATATATATAATATACGATTTTTCTAATAAAATGAGTTTTTATCGGTTTTTACTGTGTTTTAAGGCTAATTAGGTAATTTCTATTTATAAAATGTATTTCTAGGTTATAAGGGTATTTTTGGTATTTATGAACTGTTCTGTGTTTGTGGACCCTGATCGGTAGATTGTAGTCTAGAGTTCGACCGAGGGGTTGTGAATGAGATGTGGTATTTATTTTCGAAGTGTGTTTCTTTGCAGGGTCGGCTCTACTTTTTGAGTAGAGAGATGTCCGTTTTACAGGGGAGGTTCTGTCGAATTTTCGGTAGAATTCTCGTAAAACGCGATATCCGGTCGAACCCTAATTTCGATTCTGTGTTTAATATTCTAGATCGAATTCTAGGATTTTCTGTTAGGTTTATTCTAATGTTGGTTATTTATTATTTTTTTAGTTGCGCCGAGACCGAGGGCTAGTGGACCAGGCCCGTCGGATCCATCTCGTGGAGCGCACTAGGGTGAGTTACTATTTTATATATATGTGTTTTAGGATGCATGATTTTAGAAATACATGTTTCATTTTGACTGAATATGCATAAATAACGTGATTTGTATTTAAGTATATTTTTGGTAGATATTAAATTATATGCGTGTTTTATGAATAAATTATATTTAAAATGTTTTTAAATATATTTCGAGCTTAATTTATGATTTAATTAGATTTATTTAACGTATATATATACTCGAAATATACCTGGTTTATTTTTGGTATATTTCTAGTATATTTCTAGTATATATATGGTTTGTATTGTTATTTTATTTAAATTCATGCATCATTTATTTGTGAATGAATGTTTTATATTTATTAATGAAGGATATCGATAGAACGTGCTACCTAGTGGGCAGCACTAGGACCGAGTACGTACCGGTACGCCTATAGTATTTAGGCTATATTACTAACCTATTTATGGATATTGATTGATTATGATTATTGATGTGTGAGATGTGATCTGGGTATGATTGCTAGAGCTCGGTTGACTTAGTGTCTCGGGGCCAATCACACTAGTAGTCAGACTGCTGGAGCTCGGTCGACTTAGTGTCTCGGGGCCAGTCTACTATCTAAATGGATTAAGTGGATATATTTGGATCAAGTGAGCCTTAATAGCTAGAGTGTTGTCTAACACTATTTTCGAGGTTGCGATATCATAGGGTTCTATGTGATCCTTCATAAAAGATGATTTTCAATAAAATATATATAAAATGATTTTATTGCATCTGTGTGTATTTGCTTGTATATATACATATTAGATATATACTGTTGACTGTATGCATTATCATTTAGTGTGTATGTATATATATTATAGTAATTCACTCAGTGAGGTCTGACTCCCCTCCGTTGATAATTTTTCAGGAGAGTCAACATCTTCAGACCTCAGTAGCAGGCCTATACGCCGGATTTCTTCCGCCTCGGCTTCCTTGTATAAACTGCTTACTTGAGTCTTATTTTTATATAATCTAGACACTGCAGTAGTTGTAAATAAATTGTGGGATTTTATGTATTTTATTTATGTGAGGTATTGTATCATGTGAACTGGATTTGTATTAAAAGATTTATATATATGAGATGAGATTTAATTTAAATCCAGTTGGTGAAAATAATATTGTGATAATTATGATATTTATGGTTTTTATTTCCGCTACATTATATATTGCTACTATTATTGCATGTTTTATTTTATTTTTAGGCTTGCTACGAGTTCTGGATTCGAAAGAATTCCCATTCCCTAGCGCCGGTCATGGCCCCTGTTTTGGGTCGTGACATTTAATCCCTTTCTAATGCCTTTTTATTGGAGCTGAATTGAACCTTGCTAATAAATTGACTGCAAAAGAAATGTCAAGTCTAGTACAATTAGCAAGATACATTAGAGCTCCAATGGCACTAAGATATGAAAATTCAGAACCAAGAATTTCTTCATTTTCTTCACGGGGGTCGAAATGGATTAGTCTTAATATTGAGTGATCTGACGACCATTGGAGTACTTAAAGGATTTGCTTTATCCATATTAAAGCATTTCAAGATCTTTTCTGTGTAATTTTTTAATTGATGCCCGAATATCTCATTGTGCATTTGCTTAATTTGTAAACCAAGGCAATACTTGGTTTTTCCAAGGTCTTTCATTTCAAATTCTTCCTTTAAGTATACTGTTGCTTCATGAATCTCATTTTCTGTTCCAATGATATTTAAATCATCAACATATACAGCTATAATCACAAATCCAAATATTTTTTTCTTAATAAAAATGCATGGGCAGATAATACTACTCACATATCCTTTATTAATCAAATAATCGCTTAAACGATTATACCACATGCGTCCAGACTGTTTTAACCCATATAAAGATCTCTGGAGCTTGATTAAATACATTTCTTTGGGTTTTGTACTTAATGTTTCAGGCATTTTAAATCCTTCAGGGATTTTCATATAAATGTCACTATCAAGTGATCCGTACAAATAAGCAGTTACAACATCCATAAGATGCATTTCTAATTTCTTAAAAACTACTAGGCTAATCAGATACTTGAACGTAATTGCATCCATAATAGGAGAATATGTTTCATCATAATTAATTCTCGGCCTTTGTGAAAAACCTTGAGCTACAAGTCTAGCTTTGTACCTTATTATTTCATTTTTCTCATTTCTCTTTCATACAAAGACCCACTTGTATCCTACAGGTTTCATAGTTTTAGGCATAGGAATAATTGGCCCAAAAACATTTTGCTTGTTTAGTAAGTCTAATTCAGCATGCATAGTATCTTTCCATTTTATCCAATCATGCCTATTTTGACATTCCATGACTGATTTTGGTTTAGGATCATCTTTGTCATTTATGATTTCACATGCAACAGTATACGAAAATATTTCATGACTTTCTTTATTTTCTATTTCTTTAGGGATATTTTCCTCGTTATCAATATGATTATCTACTTCCTTTCTCTTTTGAGGATTTTTATCCTTAGAACCAATTGGTCTTCCACGCTTTTGGTGTGTTTTAGACTCATGCGTATCTTTACTCTCAGGTTTTATTTCTAGAATTTCAATATGAGCAGGAGCATTGGTTGCTAGTATATATGATTTAGTCACTCTTTTTGTATCAGTAAATGCATATGGCAATTGATTTGCAATTGCTTGTAAGTGCATAATATTTTGCACTTCTAATTCACATTGTTTTGTGTGAGGATCCAGATGCAATAATGATGGTTCATTCCATGAAATATCCCTTTTCCCTTCTTTCTCCCCTTTTCCTAATATTGGGAAAAAAACCTCATTAAATTGGCAATCAGCAAAACGTGCTGTAAAAATATTACCAATTAAAGGTTCAAGATATCTAATAATCGAGGGTGTTTCAAACCCAACATAAATTCCTAATCTTCGTTGAGGACCCATTTTTGTGCGCTGAGGTGGCTCAATGGGTACATATATTGCACAACTAAAAATTCTGAGATCCTGGATTGTGTGAAATAAGAGTAGTATTAAAGGCACCTTATAATTTCATAATAAAAAATGGAAAATTGGCTATGAAGACTCCTCCCCCTTTTCTTTTTAATTGGCTAGGATTTGTGCATAATTTCCTGCCTACTCGCCCTCTTACACTGAGGCTGCAATCCACTTACAACTATGCTGTAAAAGATAAATGAAAGGCATTTTTCCACTTATCCAAGGAATCTCTTTCTTGGCATTTGTATTTGAGAGAGAGAGCTATGCTTAGGTCAGTTTCTTTAGTAAAACTTATTTGGTAAGTCAGAAGTGGGAAATATTTGGCTCTTGACCAAATGCCAATTGTAGTGGGGAGTATTTATGATATGCATTAGGTCTAATGCGAATTAATGAAGCAGCATGTAGGATTGAATGACCCCAAACTGAAATGGGAAGCTTTGTTCTCATTATTAATGGTCTAGCAATAAGCTGAAGGCATTTAATCAATGATTCAGCTAAACCATTTTGAGTATGTATATGGGCAACAAGATGCTCAACAATGATCCCATTAGATATAAAATAATTATTAAATGCTTGAGATGTAAATTCACTAGCATTATCAAGTCTTACCCTTTTGATTGTATAATCAAAGAATTGTGCTCGTAATTTAATAATTTCAGCTAACAACCTTACAAATGCAACATTACGAGTTGACAATAGACAAACATGTGACCATCTACTAGATGAATCAATTAATACCATAAAATATCTAAATGGTCCACATGGTGGGTGAATTGGCCCACATATATCACCTTGAATTCTTTGAAGAAACATAGGTGATTCATTTTGAATTTTAGATGGCGAAGGCCTCAAGATTAATTTTTTAAAAGAACAAGCTGTACATGACATTTCATTTGATTGAGGAATTCTTTGCGCTTTCAATGGATGCCCATGTGAATTCTCAATTATCCTTTGCATCATTACTAATCCAGGATGACCTAATCTGTCATGCCATAAATTTATTGTTGAAGGATCATAAGATTTTTCTTTTACTGCCATATGTGATTCAATTACATGTGTATACATGTAATGCAATCCAGTAGGGAGTTTTGGCAGTCTTTCTAATACTTGTATTTTTTTTGATTTATAGGAAACTATATTTAAATAATTGTTACCATTTATAGTAATGGATTGGGTATCACACCCATTTCGATATATATCATCAAAACTCAACAAATTTCTTGTTGATTTTGGTGAAAACAAAGCTTCATCAATTATAAATTTTATACCATTTGGTAAAATAAATTTAGCTTTTCCAATTCCTTCAATCAGATCTACAGGACCTGATATTGTTTTTACAACTGCCTTTGTAGGCTTTATTTCAGAGAAATAATCTCTATTTTTCAAGATAGTATGTGTAGTACCACTATTTGGTATGCATATATCTCCAATATTATTTTTATGTTGAGAGTACAATCCATATTAAACTTCAAAATAGATAAACACATAATTAATCAATTAAGGTAAAAACATTAAATAATTGTAAAGTAGGACATTTTATTTAATTTGAAAATAACATACATAACAATAACATATTCTTCAAAATTGAAAATAAAATAGGTAATAACAACATACTTAAAAATTATAGATGTCTCAATTTCCATTGTCAGTAAAATCATCAGTAAAATCAGAAACATCTAGATGAGTTGTATCATTAACAGGAGTATGATGCTCATTGAAGTTTATTTCTTTTTCTTTGCCTTTCAATGATGCCTTATAAAGTTGGCAAAGATGTGGTGGTGTATGACAAACTCGTGACCAGTGTCCTTTACTACCACATCTGAAACACACAGATTCAGACTTATGTTGGGGCCTTTCTTGAACACCACTGATGACTGATTTTAACTTCTTTTGAGGTTGAGTCTGAGTTTGTTGTGGAGTATTATTATATTTATTTCCACGACCACGACCAAAGAATTGACCTCTTCTATGTCCACGACCTCTACCTCTCCCACATCCATGGCTATATTAATTTTTATATCTGGAATAATTTATAGCATTTGCTTCTGGAAATGCTATTGAGCTAGTGCGATGGGATTGATGATTTTTCATCAAGAGTTCATTATTTTTCTCAGCTACTAGTAGGCATGAAATTAGTTCAGAATATTTTTTAAATCTTTGCATCCTATATTGTTGTGGTAGTGTAACATTTGATGCATGAAATGTGGAGTAATTTTTCTCCAGCATATCCTCGTCTGTGACTGTCTGTCCACAGAATTTTAATTGTGATACTATTCTGAACATTGCAAAATTATAGTTACTCACTTTTTTTGAAAATTTGAAAGCGTAAAGCTCTCCATTCATCAGTGACTACTGGTAGTATTACATCTCTTTAATGATCATATCTGTCTTTTAGATCCTTCCAAATAACACTTGGATATTTGATAGTCAAATATTCACATTTTAATCATTCATTAAGATGACGACGGAGAAAAATTATAGACTTGGCCTTATCTTGCAATGAGGTGTTATTATTTTCTTTTATGGTATCAATTAACCTCATTGATTAAAGATGCATTTCTACATCTAGAATCCAAGACATATAATTTTTTCCCTTAATGTCAAGAGCAATGAACTCAAGCTTTGGTAGATTTGTCATTATGATAACTAATAAAAAAAATATAACTCAATTAGAATTCATAAATTTGATGACTACTAAAAAAAAAATCAAACATAATTAGAATTTACTAATTAATTATATCATGAATGAATATTGTAAGAAATAATAGCGATACAAAAAATGATACAATAATACTTAAAATTATATTAAATAGAAAATCATCTTTCATATGAATTATTCCTAAAACTATTATAATAGTCATGATCAAAACATAAATATAAATATACCAAATCATGTTTACAATTTAGAGTAAAGAGAGAAAGAGAAAATGTATGAATTTATGTGAATAAATAAAATTTATAGTTTGTCTATTTATAATAAAAAAAATATAGTCGTTTGTTATCATTATGTTACCATTGGAAATATATAGCCGTTATAATTTTTTTTAATATAATATATTGAGAAATAAATTATATAAAGTAAAATTAATAAATAATGTTGATATGATTATTTATAGTAAGTGGGTTAACATAATGATATGTATAAATATGGGGCAAAACCGTCCATTAATATAAAATGGGGTATAGCCTTCTATTAACATAAATAATAAAAAAAATATAAATATGCATAAATATAAATTGGTAGGAGGCATAGCCACACATAAGATTAGAACCATTTCTAGCAATTTTTGCATCAATGGTGTAGTTAGTAAAACAAAATAAAAAAAATAACAATTAATATAAAATTAGATTGAAGAAATAAATATAAATATGAATATATATATAAATTAGTAGGAGGCATAGTCATCCATGATAGTATATAATCAAATAATATATTCATAAATATTAAATATTAAGAAATATGTACCTTATTGTTTTGATCGAGAACTTTTTGTGCTGATAACGTGTTGTGAAATAAATATTGAATTGCTTAATTTATTATAGAACTAAATTTGAATTTAGTAGTATTTAATTAAAAGAAAAATATTTTATAGTAGAATGATTTTAAAAGAATTTAGAGAGAGTTTGGAGAGAATTTGAAGAATAATCTATATTTTTTTTACCTCTCATTAATGAATTTCAATCTCTTTATATAAAAATTTTCTTTTTACTATTTGAGAACTATTTTCTCATAAGCAATATATTATTTATTCACAAACAATATATTATTTATTCACATTCATAATAGGATTATTATTTTAAAAAATTATCCTTAACAGTTAATATGTAGATAATAAATCTCAGCCGTTAAATGATTAAAAGTTAAGGTAATGAACAGCATGGGCCTTGGCCTTGTGAGTGTACATGGTTTGTCGAGTTACAATTACAAAACTCTTGACACTAGGCCTGATCTTATAAGGTAAGAGCAAATCCTTTTTTAGCGCTAATGATGAAAATGCTTTGATCTTTTTAATAGTATTAGGATACAAAATTTTTTAATTACTAAAAAGAACTAAAAAAACTCAGTTTTTTTAATCTAATTGAGTATTGATTATTACACATGGTTATTTCAATTAATAGATATTTTTTCGTATTTATATTCAATATTATTTAGACATTTTAATTAAAAGGTATTTTGACTAAGGATGTTAAAATGGGTTAGTGAATTGTATTTGTATCGGATTGACCCACTTTAATAATATTATTAGGGTCAACATAAAAACGACCCATTTATTAATAGTGTCAAAATTTTTAACCCTAACACAACATAAAAATTAAACGGATTACATGAACACGACATATTTAATCCATTTATTTAAATGTGTTATGCGAGCTATAAAATTGAATATGGCTCATTTAACCTATATAACATTTAAAAATATTATTTTTCATAAAAAAAAATATAAAATAATGTTTATAATTTGGCAATTTGCATAATTTAATTATAAAAATATTATTTTTATAAAAAATTATAATAAATGACTAATTTATTATTTAAAATCATAATAAATTATAGGGTAAATTACTATCACTCCTTGAGATTTGGCCAAAATAACTACTTTGTCCCTTCAAATTTTAAAGCTAATTAATTCCCCTTTTAGTTTTGACACTGTATACTACTTTCCCTTCACCGTCAAAAACAAGTGTTAGTTAATATAAAAAGACTTATTTACCCTTATCATGTTGTTAAATTTATCAACTTTGTACCAAAAATTATTTACTTTTTTTTATAGATGTTTATATTTATATTTATTTTATAAATAAAAGTTAATTAATAAAATTTTTAATAATTAATAAATTTTTTTAGACACCAATAATTGATAATTATAGTTATGGTGCATTCTATCATTATTTTATTTTTTACAAAGCAAAACACACTTTCTTAATAACCACCATTGGATAACAAAACACATTCTCATCCAATGGTGATAAAAACAAAGTAAAACAAAAATAATAAAAAATAAAGTTACCATAGAATTTCCCTTATAGTTACCAAATATTTTTTAATTCTAAGTTTTTAACTCATACATAAAAATTATATTTTCAAAGGAAAAAAATTAAAAACTACACAACTCTATCATTTGCATCCACTCTTCCCCCATCGCTAGAATTTGTCATCACTTTTCTCCCATCACCATTCAATTGCAGATGTTGACTTTTGGAAGTTTAGGAGATGAATTAAAGCAAAGATTGTTAGCTCTGGGTAGAGAAGTGTTGATGCAAAGATCAACAATGGAGAAAATGATCTAAGGGGGAAGTTTTGGATTAGAAATAGAGAAGAAAAATAGGAGAAGAGGAACAATTTGTAGTGCTATTAATGGCTTTGTATTATGGCTCTGTACTTTGTGATTTCATTCAATTTTAGATCGACAACGGAGAAACAGAGAGAGAGGTCGAGGAAGTGGGGGTCGGACAAAGAAGAGAAAAGAATGGCAAAGAGAAGAGAAGATATAGAGAAGACGACGGTAGCAACCACCACTACCTCGCCTTAAGAGGTCTTCGCCTAACTGTTCTACCTACGACTGTCATCACCACTATTCTGAATCTGGCTTCCTCAGAGCCAATGACAATGACAAAAGCTAAAATGAAAATTTATTGTTAATTTTTTTGATTTAAATGAAATTACAGGAAAAATTTATTGTTGATTTAATGATTTATGGTGTTGGTGTTGTTGATTGATTATTAACAAAGCTAAATAAAATTTGTGGATAGGTGGTGGTGTTGATTTGTGGCAAAGTGGTGGCGGTGGAAGTCTTAATAAAAAAGTAGTGGTATTGATTTTAAGACACTGGTGGTGGTAGCCATGGTGGTAGGGTGTATGTGGATGAGTGTGTGAAAGAGAGGGTATGAATGAGAAGGGGATGAAGTTTTAAGGAGTTAAATGATATTTTTTTCCTTAATCAAATTTACATTTTAGTCATTGAACTATATATACATGTTGATAAGTCCAAATTCTTAATCAATTAAAGGTAATTTTGAAATTTTTATAATTATTGATACTTTTGACCATTGTTTATACTTTTGACTAACATAATATTCTTAAGTTTTTTAATGAAAGGGGTAAATAGTTAACGGAATCAAATCTAAAAGGGGAATTAATTAACTTTAAAAATCGAAAGAACCAAGTAGTTAGTTTGGCCAAACCTTAAGTAGGTGATACTAATTTACCCTAAATTATATGTCTTTTTAATGGGTCATGTTGTATCGGGTTAACATAACCCAACACAACACATATAATTAAATGGGTTATAAATGGATTCATGTGTCAACCCGCGGTATGATCTGGTTAAAGTGTGTCATAAATGGGTTAACCCATTTTTTACATGACCCCATTTAATCTAAATACTAATTCACTAAATTTACGGTGAATTGTGTTCACGTATTATTATCCATTTTAACACCCTAGTATTTCCCATATTCATATTTTAATTTTTATGTTTCTATCTCACATATTCCCATGTTAGTGTCCATGGTAGCCAATTAATTAGGCATTAATGAGTTTTGATTTTAGTACTATTTCAGTTACTTATGCAAATATCAAGTTTATAAACCTTAAACAAGATTATGGGCATGTAAATTCCAAACCAAACTAGAAAAATAGTTATAGTAAAATGGCAAGGTGGCGTGTTTTTATTATAGGACTTGAATATGGGCTTTCGGAACTTAAGACACACTCTCCAACTGTTAAGCTATTGAAAATTATTTGATATTTTCTTAATTTTGATTTTATATTATCTAATTGATTATCTGAAACCCGAAGACCACCCGACCCTTCTTAATGGGTTTTAGTTTTAGTAATATTTCAGTTACTTCTATAAAATATCAAGTTCATAAACCTTATAGGTAGACAAAAAGTTATTTATAAACATTATAATTATATAAGACTGAAAAAAGAAAGTAATAAGGTTGCTGGTGGCTATGAAATTAGCTTTTATCTACTCTTTTTGGGTTTCTTGAACATAAATTTGATGTTGTTAAAAAAGCTTTGAATTCCTAGAAAGTTTACATGAACATTCTGGATACAAATGGTGAGAGGAGAAACTCTCAAGCAAGTGTTCAACAGTCTATATGGAATATTCCCCTACTAGGTGTCTTGAAATTTAATATGGATGCTAGTTTTAGCTAATGATCTTGACATGCTTCTATGGTAGTTAATAGGCATATATATATATATTCTTATTTTGCTAAGAGTTTATTTTCCTATGCAGGGGTTACTTATAGATGAAGAATATCCAAATCAGATAGGAGAAAGGATTTCCAATTAAGGAGACCCTCATATAGAAAGAAATACTCTTCAAATAGGCACAGGACCTTCATCAAAGAGGAATCCTATTCCTCTCAGGCTTTTGCATCACTATCCCTATAAATAAGACTCTATATCTCTCATTCTCATTCATTCTATTCTCTCATACTCTTTGCTCTCTTTATCTCTCTATATTCTCTGACTTAAGTATTGGAGGGTTTATGGGGATCCTCCCTACCTCTAACCTTGCCCTTTGTTGATTCCTTACAGGGCTCAAACTCGGAGGTTTTGGAAATAAGTTATCAAGTGACGTTGTTTGTGGGAAATCTCTTGAGTTAAAAGCCATTAAGCATCTGCCGAACAAGATATTAGCATCATGACTTTCAGTCCACGACCAATCTTAACCCTAGATATGCAAATTAACACATCAACCCCTATTCCTCCAATTAATATATCAACACCTATTCAGCCGATAATTTTGTCAACACCCTCTTAGCATGTTGGACTCTCATCACAAGCTCCACTTAGAGCATACACTCCAACTGGTAATGCTCAGGGATGGCCAACACTGGACACCGACTTCCTTTATTATGTCTTATACCCTAAATTTTATAAATTATTAAATAAAATTTTGGAATTTACAGTGTTAATAAATATTTTATTAATTTATTATATTATGGTTATTTTGTGAAACTAAATTAAATTCTAGTGTTAGTATTTACTTTATTATTTCATATCATTATTATTTTGAAATTAAAGTTTAATTTTTTTATTGTTAATAATTATTTAGTTGAGTAATTTTATTAACTTAAATTGATTGTTATACACACACACACACACACACATATTTTGTGGTGTGAAATTTTTGTGAAAGATATTTTAATATGTAGTATTATTTCATTTTTTTTATCCTATTATACTTTAAAAAAAAGGACAAAATTTTTTTTTTTCCAGTTTCTTCTTCCCCTTCTTCTTTTTCTTCTTCTTCTTTCTCAATTTGTTGAACTAGCGCCACTACCATCCACCTGCTCAGCCACTACGCCACTACCAGAAGTTACTGGCACCACCTGAACCAGCAGCAGCAGCCCCACCACCTTTTCCCTTCCTCTTCTTCTTCTTTTCTCCCTTTCCTTCCCACTTGCCAGTTTGATTCGAGAGCCACCAGATACGATTCTGGCAATGACAGAGGCCAACGTTGGGCTCTTTTGGAAGCTCATCCTCTAGGCTTCTTAAATCTTCAAACCGTTTCGAATTTTAACTTTGGTAACTATTCTGTTTTTGTATAATTCGATTTTTAGTATTTTTAGTTTTTTTTAGTTTAAACCTTAATTTGATTTTATTAACTATTGTTGCTTTGAGATTAATTATTGTAAAGGTTGTGAGGAATGTAAATGTGATTTTTATTTATTTTTCTAAATATTTTGAATTTGTGGGCTCGGGGTTACTGTTCATGTACTGTTCTAAGCTCAGGAAAATTATATTTTTAATAAATTTTACGGGCTATTTTAAGTATATTTCGTTATGAAAGTTTATTGAAATTATGTTTCAATTATTTATTATAAATTTTTGAATGTTTATGTAAAAATTGGATTTTTGGAAAAATTAGTATAAATTAGTAAATTTTGTATTTTAATTGAAATTATTGTTAATTATTATGTTTTGAATAATTTTTGAGTAATAACTAGTATTAAAATATGAAATTAATACTATTTATTATGCAAAAATTATCCAAAACATAATAATTAGCAATAATTTCAATTAAAATACAAAATTTACTAATTTATACTAATTTTTTCAAAAATTCAATTTTTACATAAACCTTCAAAATTTCATAGTAAATAATTGAAATATAATTTCAATAAATTTTCTTAACGAAATATAGTTTTAATGTCCAGAAATATATTCCAATAATAGTTTTATCTATTATTTTTATGATAATATGAATTTTTAACTATTTTTATTATATATTTGGGCAATTTAAATAATTATTTGTAATTTATGCTATTTGATTTCGAATATTTGAAAAAAAGATTTTTATTAATATTATTTAATTATATTTGTGATTTTATTAATTATTTTGAAAATAAATATCTTTGATGTTTTTATTATTTAAATAAATTGAATTGTGGTATTTTATTGATTTTTAGTGAATTATTAATATTTATTATTATATTCTTCATTTTGAGTATATTGGTTCTCGGTTGGGCAATAATTGTAGTTCAGGGGACTGACTAGAGAAGTTGAGCATTTTATGTGTCACGACCCAAAACAGGGGTCATGACCGGCACTAGGGAATGATAATTCTTTCTAATCCGGAATCCGTAGCAAGCCTTAAAATAAAATAAAACATGCAATAATAATAATAATAACATAAATAAAGTATTTTACAGCGGAAATAAAATAATAAATATTGAAATAATAATCCACCAAATGAAATTAAATCGAACAACTCATCTCATATATAAATAAACTTTTAATACAAATTTCAGTTCAAATCTTTAAAATACATAACTCACACAAATATAATACATAAACTCCACAACTCTTTACAACTACTGCAGTGTCTAGATTATAAAATAAGGTTCAGATAAGCAGTTTACATAGTGAAGCCGGGGCGAAAGAAATTCGGCGTATGGGTCTGCTACTGAGGTCTGAAGACGGTGACTCTCTTGAAAAATAGTCAACAGAGGGGAGTCAGAACTCACTGAGTGAATTGTTATAATATATATACATGCATACTAAATGACAATGCACACAGTCAATAGTATATATAATAAATATATATGCAAGCAAATACACACAGATGCAGCAAAATCATTTTTTATATTTTTTTTATTGAAAATCACTGTTTATGAAGGATCAAATAGAACCCTAGAAAATCGCAACCTCAAAACAGTGTTAGACAACACTCTAGCAATATAGGCTCACTTATTCCAAATATATTCACTTATTCCATTTGGACAGTAGACTGGCCCCGAGACACTAAGTCAACCGAGCTCCAACAGTCTGACTGTCATTGTGATTGGCCCCGAGACACTTGGTCAACCGAGCTTCAACAATCACACTCCCAAATCATATCTCACATATTAATTAATCAAATCCAATCCATATCCACAAATAGGTTAGTAATATAGCCTAAATGCTATCAGTGTACCGGTACGTACTCGATCCTAGTGCTGCCTACTAGGTAGCACGTTCTATTGATATCCTTCATTTCAAATATAAAATATACATTCATAAATAAATGATGCATGAATTTCAATAGAATAGCAACATAAACCATATATATACTAGAAATATACCAAAAGTAAACCAAATATATTTTGAGTATAAATACGTCAAATAAATCCAATTTAATTGCAAAATAAACTAGAAATATATTTAAAAAAACATTTTAAGTATAAATGTTTAATAAAACATGCATATAATTTTAAAATATATCAAAATAAACCAAAAATAAACCTAAGTACTAATTAAATCATTTATGCATATTTTATCAAAATAAACCATACATTTCTAAAACATGCACCCTAAAACATATATATATATATATATATATAATAATAATAATAATAATAATAATAATAATAATAATAATAATAATAATAATAATAATAATAATAATAATAATAATAATAACTCACTATTATTATGCTCCTCGAGACGGATCTGATGGGTTTGGTCCACTAGGCCTCGGTTTTGGCGTAACTAAACAAATAAATGATAAAAGGAAATCAGAATAATTCTATTGAAATTTCTAGAAACTCGATCTAGAATACTAGACACAAAATTAGAATCAGAATTTGATCGGATATCACGTTTTACGAGAATTCTACTGAAAATCCGACAGAATCTCCCCTGTAAAATGGACATCTCTCTACTCAAAGAGTAGAGCCGGTCCTACAAAGAAACACACATTCAAAACAAATTCAATTCATAACCACAATCCCTCGGTCGAACTCCAAATTACAATTCACAGACCAAGGTTCACAATTCATAGAACAATTACAAAAATACCGAAAAAGCCCTTTTATAATAAAAACACATTTTATCAATCCAATTTACATAATTAACCCTAAAACACATTAAAACCGATAAAAACTCATTTATTTAGAAAAATCTATATTATATATATAATTTGAAAATAATTTACGAAAAATAGTTTTAATTAGTTAAAAATACTAAATAATTTGTAGAAATCATTTTTATACCTTTAATAACTAATAAAACAAATTTAATTACATTTTAAACCAATTTAATGTAAAATTACCAAAATACCCCTATATATAAATTCACTAAAATTAATGAAAAATTCACAAAAAATAGTATAATTATTCAAAATTAATTTTTTCAACATATAATTCAATAATATCAATAAATATACTCAATTAACCAATTAATTTCAATTAAACACATAATTAACCTAATTTTTCAAAATTACATAAATTCAATAAATTCCAAATAAATATATAAAAATTCAAAAAAATTACAAATAAATTTCTAAAATTCATTTCAACACCTATAATTACCATAAAACACAATTTCATAATTTAATTAATTAATTTTCAAAAATTAGAAAATAATAATAAAATAATAAAAAATTCACAAAAATCAAAATAAATTCCAAAAATTCTACAAAAATTATCACATGTAGATTAAGCTACAAGGATCAATTTTTGTGAAGGGATTTTTCATGAATCAACCAAATTGATGCTAAAAAAATTTAGAAACCCTAATAGGCCGAAATGAAGAAATTGAAACCTAGGAAAATCTAGACCATTTTAGGTGAAAAAAAACTTGGAATCACACTCACCGGAGCTCAAAGAGAAGATCGAGACTGGTGGCGTCAAGTTTGGTGGCCGGAATCATGTCGATCTGAGCTTGGTTGAGTTTCGGCTTCTCTTAGCTTTTTTGACCAAAACACGTCGGAATAGGAAGCTTCAGGCATCGAGAAAGGCTGGAGGTAGAGGAGGAAGGATGAGAGGCACACCTACAGTAAGAAAACCGAGTTATAGATGCCAGAAATGAAGATGGGACGATCGGGGAGGAGAAGAAGAAGACGATGACATTTTTGTAAATAATGCAAACTTCTGATTTTTTATAATAAATTATGTATATGTGCATATATATATATCCACACTATATATTATAATAATATATAATCCCACGCACAAATAATACTCACCACACATATATTTTGATATATTTTAATAATTTATACACTTATAATTAATTAATTAATATTAAAACTAAATAATAAAAATTAAGTTAATTAATGAAACCCTAATTTAATTTAAATAAATATGCATATATACGTTTTATCTAGCACTTAAAAATTATGTATGAGTTCATGCAAATTCGTAAAACTAGTCAAAATAATTAATATTAAATTATTTATGTGTCAATTTTCCCGAAAATAACATTCCCGGGAAAATTTTACGTAAATACCTTAAAATAATTAAAATTAGCTTCAATAAATAACAAACTCATAAAATATCATAAATATATACAAAAATTATTAACACTGCATATCCTCATGCAATTTAAAATTATTTAAAAACTTGGGATATTATATTATGTATTTAAAGTGTGTTTGCGTACAGGATTGGCTCTACTTGTAATAGAAATATGTTCGCTTTATAGATGAGACTCTGTCAAATTTTCTGTAGAATTCTTATAAAATGTGACATCAGATCAATCTTGAGTTTTGAGTTGTTGTCGAGTTGTGTCCTAGATTGAGTCATTCTTTAGAATTTCTAGAAGTATAAATTAGGATTTCAATTCTAATATATTATTTTATCAATTTCCTTGGGTGCTCTGCGTGTTACGCCTATCGAACCGGGCCAACCGAGCCAGGGTAGAGGAGCTCAATAGAATAGTGAGTTATTATTATATGTATACATTGCATGTAGGTATATATTGTGAGCATTCTTATTTTGAATAAATATGATTTTTTTCATTATGCTTTAAATTTATTAAATTGTTATTATATGATTATTTCAAATATATATATATTTTCATATATTTACATGTGACTATTAAATTGTGAAAATAAATGCTATTCATTTTTATTGTGATTTTCATTATTTTATTATGAAATAATATTTTTGGAGAATAGTTGTAGAACGTGCCACTTAGCGGGTCACACTAGAGCTATTGTGCAACAATACGCTAGAATTAGGCTTTGAATGTTTATATAGAAATTATGATTGTTGTGAATTGTAGATGATAAAGGGATGTGATTGTGAATTCTCGGTTGACTTGTTGGGTACTCGGGACTAGTTAGCACTAGTAGTGAAACTGCGGATCCTCGGTTGACCCTTTATGTACTCGGGCTAGTTCACTACCAAAAATTTGGATAAAGAAATATTTGGAGTTATGGAAGCCCATTGGTTAATGAATTTCAATGATCGAGGTTACGAAAAATTTAGGGATTCTGCTATGATCCTCCACCTAAAATTCTTCTAAATTTATTATTATAATAAAAGTGGATTTTTAGCATCTGTATGAAATGCATGTGTAGACGGCAGGATCTAGTGCACGTCTAAGATTTTAGCAATAGCGACACTATTTGAGCTCAAGGCTCTAGAGAACACACTAAACATTGTCACAAAGACATGACATGGAGATGAGGAGTCACCACTCAAGGTAATACTTGGGACAAATCAAAAAATGGTGGTACTTGGTTCTCTAAAAGAAAACCAGCATCACAACCAATAGATTCTGGGCATGGAATTATAGACACTCAATTTTGGGATGATATGTTATGGACGCGACAAAGGACTTCAATGATGAAAATGTCATGAATAGGTCTTCGATGCTTAGGCTTTAAAATTCTAAGGCTTTAAATGCATCTTTTAAGGGAAGGATTTAGTGTTTTCAAGGACTAAATTACAATATTTTTTTAGGACCTAATTGCAAAACTTATATTCTTTCAGGGGTCTTTTTGTAATTAAATATTAAAAAAAATAAAACTTATCGGAATTCCACAATTCTGATCAGAATTATGTAATTCCGGTTGGAATTATACAATTTTGATCGGAATTATGTAATTCCAGTTGGAATTACACTAATTCCGATTGGAATTGTGTAATTTCGATCAAAATTACACAATTCCAGTCGGAATTGAATTCTTCCGTCTCTGTTTTTTTATTTTTTTAACTCAATCCTAATTGGTCTAAAATTCCTAATTAATTTTTAACTTATTCCTAATTGGTCTAAAATTCCTAAATATAATTTTAAGTATTAATCTTATATTTTTAGGAATTAGAATCATATTAGGATTGAGCTAGGTTTTTTTAGTTCTTTTTCCACTATATAATAAAGAGGACGGGAGCCAGGAAGAAAGAGGAGGAGAAGAGAGGAGGCAGAAACGTATTTTGAAGCTTTTAGTTTTTTGTGTTTAAGAAAATAATTTTCATTTATTGTCGACTCTTAAGAAGTTTTCTTAATTCTTTTCTTTTGGTGAGGGTTTTTCTACAAAAATTCCTTTTGGTTTATTAATTAATTCAAGATCCTTGGAGAATTTTTGAAGAAGAAGATTCAAAGACTTATCAAGAACGGTGAATTACAAATCTGAGGAGTACTCTAAATCACTCATAAGCATCATCCTTTTCTTCTTATTCTATTTTTTTATTTCTTTTTTGATATTATTGATTATTTTTATTCTTTTGAGTTATTATTATAATTTATTCATTAATTATAATTTTTTTTGTGGTGATTATAGAGGAAAACGCATGGTGATCATGTGGGAGAGATGAATTCATAAGAAATCCATGGATAAAGCCTCGCAGAGACTTAGTTTGTAGGGTTTTTATTTTATTTTATTTATTGCTTTTATTTTTATTTTATTAACTGTTTTATGAATTAATGTAATAGCCTTAATAGTGGGAGGAGTTAAATTATTTATGTGGTTGCATGTCTATTTTGATTAAATTGGTTAGTAAAATTAGGTTTTTAATTGGGTAATTACTTAAAATAAATGGAGGAAATAGATTAATTTAGGTTGCTTAATAATAAAATAGGATTTTAGTAAGGATTATTTTAATTAGTTGCTTGATCTTTTGTTTAATCATTTTTTGTGTTTTTATTTGTTTTTGGGCTTATTTATTATTTTTATGTGTTTTAGGGTCTTAAGCCCATTTTAGGCTTTGATTTATTTATTTAAGTTTAGGTAATTCTTTTAGCCCATCTCATTTAATAATTAATTAGGTTTACTTAATTAAAATACACCTTTAGGCCTATAATAAATTAGATTTTAGATTAGAAATATACTTAGACCCATTTAGTTAATTAGACATAGGCTCACATAATTTAATTTAATTAAGTTAGACTTAGCCCACTTAATTTAAGCCTTCTTTCATAATTTATAGATTTAAGATCACCATTTAATTAAAACATGTAGAATTAGGCCTACTAATTTAAATATTCCATAATTTGTAGAATTAGGTCCATTTATTAAAGTTAGTAGATTTAAGTTCATTTAATTAAAATCAAAAGGAATTAGGTCTTTACGTTAACTTATAATTTAAAATATGTAGACTTTAGCTCATTTATTTAAAATCCATGTAGATTAAACTAATCTAGGGATTATGTGATTTATTGAATGCATTATTTACTTATATATTTCATGACTAGTTTGCCTTGGAGTTGATTGTTTTTAGGGTTTATATGAAATTGCATGTAAATAGAGAATAAGATAATAATTCATAAAGTAATTTTAAATGAACACAAGACTGAAAGAAGTTTGTATTTCGTATCCAGAATCTCCTAGTTATGGTGCTAGCTTTCTTTTAGGGAATCAAGTACCACCTTTTTTATTTGTCCCAGTTATTACCCTGGGTGGCAACTCCTCATCTCCATGCCATATCTTTATGACAGTGGTTAGTGTGTTCTCTAAAGCCCTAAGCTTAAATAGTGTCGCGATTGCTAAAATCTTGGACGCGTGCTAAACCCTGCCATCTACAGTGGTGACTCCACTAGGGATAAGAGATACTGATTCTACTTGTGTTCTTTAGAAATATTTTATTAATTATTATTTTATTCTTGCATTCATTTTGCATGTCCCTAATAAATCGATGGCGTTGGTTTATGATTCCATGATTTCATTAGCTTCATAGAATTGTAGATTAGCTAACCATCACTCTTAGCCTTAACTTGGTCCAAGAGAGATTACTGGACTCATCTGACCAGAGCCTATAACCTAAGTTCTTATGGGGGGTAGTCTTCTCTCGAGTTTGCAAAGGATGTCGGGCCCTTCTAACCTTGGCCTATAACTCAAGTCCTAAAGGAGGGCATCTTGTTAAGGGAACCTGAACCTTTTTACTAGATCCTAACCACATATAATGGCTTAATTATTTCCCTTAGGATCTACCCAAATTGCTTGTGAATGTTGCCATGAGGTATTTTTATCTGTAAAGGCTCAAACCCATACTTTAAAAGCCCATTTAGGTTAATAACGATTGGGCTAATCTTTTATACCTAGAAATGTTATTTCTGTGCTTTTACTGCTTTGAGAGATTTGGCATGCACGTCATTCCCTGATATCCCCTAATGATATTAAGTCCAAGATAAAAAATCCTAGGAAAAGAGACTCGCCATTGAATACGTGTGCGGGAGGAATAAGGTTGGAAGGATGTATGTACACCTAACTTGATTTGTTACTTACCACATAGCACGTGCATCATGCATACATGCATCTCATACATCATACTAACAATTTATCTTTTAGCCATCATAGATTTGTTCGAGTCTTATTGTATTTAGAGTAAAAAATGTGGCAGACTGGTAAGAACTAATTCAAGCCCCCAATCGATTGCAAAAGAGATCCTTAGCAAACTAGAAAAGAGCCCTATTAATCCGCTCTACTTAGAAGCTATGCAACCTGAACAAACCGAAAGAATGGAACAACAAGAGGGAGGAAACTGGACCTTAGAAGATGTCAAAGGAGCACTGATGGATGATATGAGAGCAATGATGCAAGACGAGTTAAGACAAGCTCTAGTGGGACTGATGCCATCACCTACTATTACTACACCTCCTGTTGTGGCCAATCCACCTATTGTGACCAATCCACCTACTACAGGTACACCACCTGCTAATAATGACAATACTGGGGAAATGAAACTTGAGGATGTTGAGAGTTACATAGTTGAAAAGGCAAGAAGGGAATTACTTGAGCAAGTTCAAGAGTCAAAATCCAAGCAGAAGCTTAATACATAATTTTTAGATTATCTGACTAGATTCATGAATAAGGGGGGAATGATGAAGAATAAATTAGTAGAGAAGGATCAGGTTAGGATGATAGTTCAAAATGTGTCACCTATCCTAGTGGAGAGGTTACAAATAATGAACCCCAAGATGTTTGTGGACCTTTATGATGATGGGTTACAGGTTGAAGAGATAAAAAATGAGAAAAAGAAGGCCACTCAAAATGCTAGAGTAAGAAATTACCCAACTGGGGGCACGCAACAAGGAAATACCAATCGAGTCATAGAAGTTCATGCTATCTAACAACCTAAGAGATTCTCAAATTTTAATCAACCCTTATCCAAAGTCTTAGACCGTCTCATCCAAAAAGGCCTCCTTAGACCTTTAACCCTTTCTAGACCACCAAACTCGAACCTTCCTATTTTTTATCAAAATAGTTATTATAAGTTTCATAAAGTTGTTGGCCATTCTACCGACTCTTTCATGTGTCTTAAACATGAAATTCAAAACCTCATAGACTCTGAAAGATTATAGACCTTGAAAAATCAAGCTCGAACCCAAACACCTGAAACAATCCTTTTCTAAATTAGTGAAACATACCACCCTTAGCTACCATAATGATCAACTTAGGAGTAAGCGAGGAAAAAGTGCTAAACTCTTTTGAGGATCTAAACTTTAAAATCAATGAGAAATCTCCAAATGCCCCTAAAGATGTGGAAAGAGTTGAAGATTTATTGGGTCAGCCCTCAAGCAAGTTCGACTATAAGGTGTTTTACACTAAACCACCTTCTTTTGACATACCCTTCGAGTTGATTGTGACTACAGGATGGGGTAATGAGTTTGATAATGAGAAACTACAAGACAAGGAAGAAATATGCACAGTGGAGGTACAGAAAGATGAAGTCATGGATATATTTCGCAAGAAAATGCAATAATAGTTATTATGTCAACCACCTAAAAGATAACCACTATGAGACTCAGCATCCCTAGCATCTAGAATAGGAAATAAAATTTCTTATTGTCTTCTTTAAATAAAATTTTAGTTTATTTAGAATTAGAACTTGTTTTATTTTAGTGATCGATGATATAAATTCTAATTATGCTCACTTATGTAATATGCATCCTGATGGTACTATGCATTATGATATTAATCGCATCTACATGTTTGATAAAAATTTAATTCAATTAGATTCATTTAGTATGGGCACAAATGTAAACTTAAAGAATAGTCTTATATCACATGACATAACTTCTAAAGAGAGTAAAATCTAAGGAAAAATAAGAAGAATGATAAAAAAAGAGAAGAAAAACAAAGAGAGAGAAAAAGAAAAAGAACAGTAAGGTGAAAAATTATAGAGAAAAATTCAAGCTTAATTAATTATAGGAGTTATGTTATGTGATGTAATGAATGTTCTTATTTTTGCCCTAATGAATGAGTAAAATTGAATAGGAGATTTTTGTCAAATATCGTATATTCGTCTTTATCATATTGCATAAGTATCTGAATGGAAAGACATTACATAATAAAAGCTAAAATTAGCGCTATGAGATCACTATTTTAGTTATGTTTCCTTTGTAATTTTCCTTATAAGCCTAGGGTCCCTTTACACTTTGAGAATTCAAATGGCTCAAGAACTTGCATTGCAAGTCTTGTCCTATAATTATCATCAATCATTGCATTAATATCAAACTTCATATTCTGCTAAAGAGTTCTTTAAAGTGCAAGTCAAGTTGATTTAATCATTAAGAACTCGCTTCGGTTAGTTTTCCCATTCCTCTATATCTCTAATGCATAAGATTGCAACTAATAGGGTTAATAAGTCAAAGGATCAACAACAACGGTGAACAAACTGGGTCTCTTGCACATAAAAATGAAAAAAGAATGCTAGAATAGCATGAATGAATCCAGAATGGAACTGGGGGAAAAATACAACTCATGGGGAAAATGGTGTCTGCATTCAAAGAGCAAAGATGGATGCTGAAGTGTAAGAGCTGATACCTCAATCATTATATAGCAAAAATAGTAACAAAAAGAAAAGTTCAACAGTGCATTGGTCAATCACAAGCTCTATTGTGAAGCCATGGACCTTACTTGTTAGGCTAGTAATAAATCTGATGAATCATATCAGAATCTTCAACATCAGAAGTACCAATTGTGAATCATTCAATGCTCAAATTGATAGGCTATTGATGAGACACCTCATTCTTACACTCCAAAATCAACAACATGGCCCTGTTCCAAATAGGAGACCCATTAAGATCATGCACATCATACATAACATGCATACATTTTTAGGAAATACTTATTTTGTATAATAAAAGTCTTTGAGCCTAGACAAGATTGTGCAAATACTTTGCTACTAACATTTGAAATTAGCGTTGTGAAAGTACATGAAAGCAATCAGAATGTGCACATATGAAACATCTAAGAGAAAATGGTAACATTGTTAAGGTGAACTTGATGCTTAATGAGACTCTAGACTATAGAAGACTAATAAATCATGGGCCCATCTAGTAAGGGAATATCACCAACAGTGATATTTACAAAAGCATAATCTTAGCAATTTTAAGAGGCTAGATAGGATGCTCAAGCTCCTCACATTCAACATCCATCTCCATAATCTCATCTAGAACATCCTCTGGAATATCTCTCCACAATAGTTAAATGAGTGTAGGGTATGGAACATGGTGATGAGAAGGTTCAACATGTCAGCAATACATTCACCGACCCTGAAAAGGGAAGAATGCACTCAAAACTTGAAATGAATGCACTCTAGAAAAATTATTTGATCATAAGATCTCTAACCCCTAAACCTTTTTTATAAGAGATGTCAATAAAAGGGAATGAAGCCCTCTACCATAACATTAATGGAATGGCAAAAATACAAATGCAGCCCAAAGCCTCAACTTCAATGATGGAGTATCATAACTCTACGATCAGAGACAAATCTAAAGGGAAGAATGCAAAAATGAATAACATTGCATTTTGACAAAATTTATTCACTTGTGAATAAACCATACTAACTTATGGTATTTTGTGCAGGGAAAAGCAAAAGAGAAAGAAGAAGGTGAAAGGAACCGATACATCAATGAGAATGGGAACGGTTGCAAATGCTAATCATTCATCAAAAGTATCATCTTACACGAAAAACACTCATCAAGATAATAAAAAGGGAAGTAATAAAACTCTATTCCTTAGATTCTATAATAAAGAACCATCTCAATCATAAAATTCATAAATTGAAAGTAAATTCATCCACTTCACGAGATCATGTGCAAAAAGCCTATCTCATGACTTTTGATTATAGTGGCTTTCTTTTATTAGCCTCATAGAATTCAGATGAGTAGTTAACAGTTTTGTGCTAAGAGTTTATAAACTCTAATCAATCTAATGCTTGCTTTGCACCCAAATGAAGGGAAGAAAATGCAAAAACAAAATCTATGGACATGAAGCATAAATTGCTTGAATTTCAAAGTATCTTTTTAGTCTTTTGAATAATAAATGTGCATATAATCTAATCCAATGCTCATAAATGAGTATGAGTACAAAATCCCTTGACGGTATCCATACTGAGTAATACGAGAAAGGAAAGGGAATACTAAGAGGAGAATAGAAAAAAGAGCAATCATAATTTACTCCAATGCTTAGAAATGAGTATAAAACCTCTGGCAGTATCCATGCTGAGTAATATAAGAAAGGCAAGGGAATACTAAAAGAGGACCATGCCAAAAATTATTCTATATACTTCAATGCTCTATATGAGTATGAGTATCCAAATGACCTTTCCAATGGCATCCATGCTAAGTAATATGAGAAAGGCGGGGGAATACTTAGATAAGGAAGGAAAGCATAAAAATAATTCAAAGGATATTTTGATACTTAGAATTTGATTTTTTTTATGCTCATTTTTCATGAGTTTTGTTTAGCAAATTCTCCCTAAAATTAAGTGTGGAAGTAAGCTCTTCACTTGGTAAAAGATATGCTCTCAACATAAGATGGTTAAAGATGCCTCTGACCTTTGCAAATGGTGAATAAATGACAGTCATAAAAGTAAAAAATAGTGAGATTCGTTGGGAGTATGCTATCTCGTGAAAAGTGATGAATTTTCTCATAAAATTTTCAACACTATAAGGTAATTTTGTGCATTCATCATGATTGAAACTAACTTCAATAAGTTTACAGGAATTGCAAATCCAGAAGAAAGTGCACCCAACTTGTAGAGATGGCTGTCATAGCAAAATTAAAATTAGTCAGTAAAGAAATTCTAATTAGACAATACAACAAAATTCAAAGTCAATCAACACAAAGAATTCAAAGCATTCAACTCAAACAACCAAATTTGTGAGCAATTATGGATTACAGCATAATCATATAAGACAATCCAGACTATACGACCAAGTGTAGTCAGCATTGTACGACTAAGTGCAATGTATCCTCAAGATTATACGACCGAGTATAATCAGCATCATATGACTGAGTATGATGTTTCTTTTCAAATCAGACAATATGATCGAGTGTAGTCGGCATTGTACGACCGAGTGCAAGTGTCCTTAAGATTATATGATCGAGTATAATCAGCATCATATGACTGAGTGTGATGTTTCTTTTCAAATCAGACTATATGACCGAGTGTAGTCGGCATTGTATGACTGAGTGAAATGTGTCCTCAAGATTATACGACTGAGTATAATCGGTATCATACGACTGAGTGTAGTTGGCATTGTACGACCAAGTGCAATGTATCCTTGTCACGACCCAAAACAGGGGCCATGACCGACGCTAGGGAACGGGAATTCTTTCGAATCCGGAACCCGTAGCAAGCCTAAAAATAAAATAAACATGCAATAATAATAATAATATATAATGCAGCGGAAATAAAAATCATAAATATCATAATAACAATTTCATTAACTGGATTTAATTTAAATCTCAACTCAACACATATATATAAAATCTTTTTTTATACAATCCAGTTCAATTTCTTAAAATGCATCTCGCATAAATAAAATACATAATGTCTCATAATTAATTTACAACTACTGCAGTGTCTAGATTATAAAAATAAGATTCAAGTAAGCAGTTTACATAAAGAATCCAGGGTGGAAGAAATCCGGCGTACAGGCCTGCTACTGAGGTCTGAAGATGTTGACTCTCCTGAAAAATTATCAACGGAGGGGAGTCAGACCTCACTGAGTGAATTACTATAATATATATACATACACACTAAGTGACAATGCATACAACCAACAGTATATATATAATATGTATATATACAGGCAAATTCACACAGATGCAGAAAAGTCATTTTATATGTTTTTATTAAAACCATCATTTATGAAGGATCACATAGAACCCTAGAATATCGCAACCTCGAAAATAGTGTTAGACAACACTCTAGCCATACGGGCTCACTTAATCCAAATATATCCACTTACTCCATTTAGACTGTAGACTGGCCCCGAGACACTAAGTCAACCGAGCTCCAGCAGTCTGACTGCCAGTGTGATTGGCCCCAAGACACTTGGTCAACTGAGCTCCAGCAATCACACCTCCAATCCATATCTCACACATCAATAATCACATTCAATCAATATCCACAAATAAGTTAGTATTATAGCCTAAATACTATAGGCGTACCGGTACGTACTCGGTCCTAGTGCTGCCCACTAGGTAGCACGTTCTATCGATATCCTTCATCATTAATAATATAAAACATTCATTCACAAAAATAAATGATGCATGAAGTTCAATAAAATATCAACATAAACCATATATATACTAGAAATATACCAAAAGTAAACCAGGTATATTTCAAGTATATATATACGTCGAATAATTCCAATACAATTACAGAATAAACTAAAATATACCAAAATATACATAAAAGCATTTTTAAGAATAAATTAGTTATACAACATGCATATAGTTGAAAATATACCAAAATATACCGAAAATAAACCTAAGTAATACTTAAATCATTTATGCATATTTTATTAAAATAAAGCATACTTTTCTAAAACATGCATCCTAAAGCATATATATATAGTATAGTAACTCACCCTAGTGCGCTCCACGAGACGGGTCCGACGGGCCTGGTCCACTAGCCCTCGGTCTCGACGCAACTAAACAAGCAATAAATAATAGACATCAGAATAAACCTAATAGAAATCCTAGAATTCGATCTAGAGTATTAAATACGGAAACAGAATTAGGGTTCGACTGGAAATCACGTTTTACGAGAATTCTACCAAAAATTCGATAGAACCTCCCCTGTAAAATGGACATCTCTCTACTCAAAAGAGTAGAGCCGACCCTGCAAGGAAATACACTTCGAAAAAAAAGCTCAACACATCCCATTCACAACCCCTCGGTCGAACTCCAGACTACAATCTACCGGCCGGGGTCCACAAACACAGAACAATTCTGATAATACCAAAAATATCCTTATAACATAGAAATTCATTTTATACGTAGAAATTACATAATTAACCTTAAAACACTGTAAAAACCGATAAAAACTCATTTTATTAGAAAAATCGTATATTATATATATAATTGAAAATAATTCACGAAAAATAGTTTTAATCAGTTAAAATACTAAATAATTTGTAGAAATCATTTTTATACCTTAAATAACTATTAAAACCAATTAAATTACATTTTTAACCAATTTTGTGTAAAATTACCAAAATACCCCTATATATATAAATATACTATAATTACTTCAAAAATTCACCAAAAATTATACAATTATCCAAAATTAATTTTATCAACATATTTATCAATAATATTAATAATTAAACTCAATTAACCAATTAAATTCAATTAAAAACACAATTAACCCTAATTTCCCAAATTACATAAACTTCAATAATTCAAAATAAATACTTAGAAATTCATAAAAATTCCAAATAAATTCCTATAATTCATTTCAACACCTAATTTAACCATAAAACACAATTTCATAATTTAAATAATTAATTTCCGAAAATTAGAAAAAAATATTAAAATATTCAAAAATACCCAAAAATCCAAACAATCTCCAAAAATTCCACAAAAATTCATACATGTATATTAAGCTACTAGGATCAACATTTGTGAAGGGATTTTTCATGAATCCATCAATTCGAAGCTCAAAAAAATCAAAAACCCTAATGTGACCGAAATTGAAAATTCAAAACCTAAGCAATTCTAAACCATTTAAGCTCAAACCAAAGCTAGAATCACACTCACCGGAGCTCAAGGAGAAGAAAGAGACTGCCGGTGTCAAAAATGGTGGCCGGAATCGTCGTGATCGACGGTGAAGAGAAGTTCGGCTTCTTCGGCCAAAACCGACTTCCAAGTGCCGTTCGCTGCTACAGGCGGCGAGGAAGGCTGGAGAAGGTGGTGGCACACCGGACGGCACACCAACGGTAAGAAATCGGCAGTTACAGGCGTCGGACGGCGAGAAAACGATCGGGAGGGAGAAGAGAGAAGTTGGGGGCAAAATGGTAATTTTCCAAAAACTTGATTTTTTGATATATTATATGTATATATATATACTTTATACTATATAATAAAATAATATTAAATTACACACATTAAATATACACCACACACATAAAATTTAATATTTTAAAATATAATAATAAATAAAAATAATTAAATAACAATAAATTAATAAACAAATAATAAAATATTAGGGTAATATATATTAAACCCTAATTAAATAAATATTTACACACATAGGCTTTATTTAGTATTTTAAAAATACGTATGAGTTCATGCAAGTCCGAAAATATATTTAAAATAATTAATAATAAATTATTTACGTGAAAATTTTCCCGAAAATGCAAGTCCCGGGAAAATTTTACGTAAAGTACTGTAAATAATACACAATAATTAAAATAGGTTTTAAATACATATCAACTCATGAAAATATCGTAATATATATTCAAAATTATTAACACTGCATATCCCGGTACAGTGTAAAAATCTTTAAAAATACGGGATATTACAGTCTTCCCCCCTTACAAGAATTCGTCCCCGAATTCTAGAAAGAAAAGATTACAGGATCAGGAAGGAAAGAGATATGGGTAAGAAGCTCGCATCTCAGCTTCAGTCTCCCACGTATGCTCCTTGACTCTATCGCTACGCCACAGAACCTTAACCATTGGAATCTGTTTCGATCGCAACTGTCGAACTTGAAAATCTACGATCGCCACAGGTTCTTCCACAAACGTCAAATCTTCACTCACTTCCACACTGTCGGGCTACAACATGTGTGAAGGGTCTGAGATATACTTCCTCAACATCAAGATATGAAATACTGGATGCACCTGTGACATACTCGGAGGCAAATCCAACCGATATGCAACAATGCCAACTCTCTCCAGAATCTCAAACGGTCCAACATACCTCGGTGCTAACTTACCCTTCCTGCCAAATCTCATCACACCCTTCATCGGAGATACCTTTAGAAAAATGAAATCTCTAACCTGAAACTCCACATCTCTGCGCCTAGGATCCGCATAACTCTTCTGTCTACTAACTGTGGTCTCTAATCTTTGCTTGATCACGGCGACTTTCTTTGCAGCATCCTGAACCATCTCAGGTCCAGTCAAAGCTCTCTTACCAATCTCATCCCAACTCAAAGGGGATCTACACTTCCTTCTATACAACGCCTCATACGGTGCCATACCAATACTACTATGGTAGCTGTTATTATATGCAAACTCAACGAGTGACAAATGATCATCCCAGCTACCTCCCAAATCCAGGACACACATCCTCAACATATCTTCCAGTGTTTGGATCGTCCTCTCAGACTAACCATCTGTCTGAGGATGAAAAGCAGTACTGAAATCCAACCTAGTGCCTATTGCTTCCTGTAACTTCTGCCATAAATGAGAAGTAAACACCGAACCTCTATCTGACACAATGGACACAGGTACTCCATGAAGGCACACAATATGCTTCACGTACAACTTCACCAATCTAGCAACTGAATATGTGGCTTTCACAGGCAAGAAATGTACAGACTTTGTCAACCTGTCTACGATCACCCAGATAGAATCGTATCCATCCTTAGAACGAGGTAAACCGACCATAAAATCCATAGCTATCCTTTCCCACTTCCACTCAGGAATAGGAAGAGGCTGAAGTTTCCCAGAAGGCTTATGATGTTCGGCTTTCACTTGCTGACACGTCAAGCACTTCGCAACATAATCAGCGATATCCTTCTTCAATCCATCCCACCAGTATAGATCTTTGATACTGTGGTACATCTTAGTAATGCCCGGATGAACGCTGTAGGCTGTAGAATGTGCTTCCTCTAGGATCTCTTCTCTCAAGTCATCCACATCAGGAACACACAATCTACCACTTATCCACAACACACCATCATCATCGAGTGTGAAATCAGTGAACTTCCCTGCTCTGACATTCTCTGCAAGCTCTTCTAGAATAGGATCTTGACTCTGAGCTGCTTTAATCCTATCCCTCAGTACAGATCGCACTTTAAATTGAGCTAGCAGTCCACCTGATCTACTGATCTTCATCATCAGACCTTGATCCACCAACAGATGCAACTCCTGGATCAATGGTCTTCTCTCAACACCGATGTGAGCAAGACTGCCTGAGGACTTCCTACTCAAGGCATCTGATACCACATTAGCTTTACCCGGATGATATAAGATCTTACAGTCGTAATCCTTCAACAATTCCAACCATCTCCTCTGCCTTAGATTCAGATCTCACTGCTGGAAAATGTACTTAAGGCTCTTGTGATCAGTAAATATCTCATAAGTCACCTCGTACAAATGATGTCTCCAAATCTTCAAAGCAAAGATCACTGCAACCATCTCAAGGTCATATGTAGGATAGTTCTGCTCATGCTTCTTCAACTGCCTCTAAGCATAGGCTATCACCCTTCCATTCTGCATCAACACACAACCAATACCAATTCTAGAGGCATCACAGTAAACTGTGAACTTATCCACACTATTAGGCAAAGCTAATACTGGCATTGTGGTTAACTTCTCCTTCAGCAACTGGAAACTATTCTCACAAGCTTCTGACCACTTGAATCTAACATTCTTCTGAGTCAAGCGAGTCATAGGGGCTGCAATTCTAGAAAAATCTTGCACAAACCGCCTATAATACCCGGCTAAACCCAGAAAACTCCGAATCTCTGTAACAGAAGTAGGTCTAGGCCACTCAGACACTGCCTCAATCTTCTGTGGATCAACCTGAATACCTTCTTTAGACACTACGTGTCCAAGAAAAGAAACACTCTCCATCCAAAAATCACACTTCGAGAATTTAGCATAAAGCTGATGATCTCTCAGTGTCTGTAGTACAATCCTCAAGTGATATACATGCTCCTCCATACTCCTTGAATAAACCAGTATATCATCAATGAAGACTACCACAAACTGATCCATATATGATCTGAATACCCTGTTCATCAGGTCCATAAAAGCTGCTGGTGCATTAGTCAAACCAAAAGACATCACCAAAAACTCATAATGGCCATATCATGTGCGGAATGCCGTCTTAGGAATATCAGTTTCACTGATACGCAGCTGATGATAACCCGACCTCAAGTCAACCTTAGAAAAGAACTGTGCACCCTGTAGCTGATCAAACAAATCATCTATCCTCGGGAGAGGATACTTGTTCTTCACTGTCACCTTATTCAGTTCTCTGTAGTCAATGCATAGTCTCAGGGTATCATCCTTCTTCTTCATAAACAGGACTGGTGCACCCCAAAGAGAAACACTAGGTCTGATGAAACCTTTATCTAATAACTCTTGCAACTGCTCCTTCAACTCTTTCAACTCTGCAGGAGCCATTCTATAGGGTGGCATAGATATAGGAGTAGTACCTGGAACCACATCTATACATAACTCAATCTTTCTATGAGGTGGTAAACCTAGCAACTCCTCGGGAAAAACATCAGGAAACTCAAAAGCAATAGGAACATCTGTGAGTAACAACTTCTCCACTGACGTATCCCTGACCAATGCCAAATATCCCTAACATCCCTTCTTCAACAACTTCCTAGTCGTAATAGCAGAAATAAGATTCTGAGGTGCTGAACTCCTATCACCAACAAACTTAAATTCTACTTCATCAGGAATTCTGAACGTCACCTCCTTATTCCTGCAATCTACCACGGCATAGTGCTGAGATAACCAATCCATTCCCAGAATAACATCAAACTCCATCACATCCAACAGAATCAAATCAGCGGGTAATTCTCTATCTCCCACGAGAACTGGACAACCAGAAAGAACAATATCGGTGTCCAAGGAATCGCTCAGAGGAGTGGCAACAGACAAAGGAAAAGCCATCCTCGAAGCTTGCCAATAAGATTTAGAAGCAAAAATAGGAGAAACAAACGAATACGTGGCACCCGAATCAAACAAAACCCAAGCATCCAGGTAACAAATAGAAACAATACCTGCCACGATTGCATTAGATGCCTGAGCATCCTGCTGAGTAAGATGGAAGACTCTGGTCTGACCTCGACCTCCCTGCTGACTGGTAGAAGCCTGGGCAACACCTCTGGCACCTCCTTTAATACCTTTACCACGACTCTGTTGTGGAACAAACTGAGTGGAACTCTGATGCTGAGCTGGGGGTAACTGAAATGGCACGGGTGCAGCACTAGCAATCGACTGCTGTGGGAATCGCGGAATCTGCTGCTGCTGATACTCGGAATAAGGACATAATTTGGCAAAATGTCTTGTCTGCCCGCATCTGAAGCATGTCAGTGGTGTCAGATAACACGATCCCTGATGGACTCTACCACAAGTCTGGCAAACACTGGCAGCTGATCCAGAACTACGACCACTACTGCTGCTCAAAGCACCTGACCCGAATCTAAACGATCTACACTGACCTCCACGGCCATGTCTACTACTCTGATGCACTCGCTGCTGCTGTCTCTGACTCTACTGAGTCGGACCTCACTGCTGACTACTCGAACCAACATGAAAACTCAAATACGGAGTAGTCTGCAATCCACTCGACTGAACTCCTAACTGGTAATAATCAGGCATCACTCCTTGCCTAACTAGTCTCAGCTCAATCTCCTTGGCTAACTCAATCACAGACTCAAGAGTAAGGCCTGCTGTAGGCATACCAGCAAAAGCTGAACCCAAACCAGTAACGTATGTAGTGACTACAAAATACTGATCTCGCATCAGATCCTCAGCATATCTACCCAATCGAAGAAACTCTTGGGTGTACTCCTCTACAGATCGATCTCCACGAGAAATACTGGTCAGACGGAGACGATAGCTCAAACGAAGAGGCTCTGGATAAAATCTCCTCATAAATCGCTCTCGAAACTGAGCCCATGTCATCGTCATCATATAAGGCTGAATCATCTGAATGAACCAATCTAGAGCTGGTCCCTCGACAGACAACTCAACGATCATAATCCGCTGGTACTCGGTATGAGCAGTCCAAGTCCTAGTCTCAATCGCGTGCAAAAAATCTAACGGATCAAAAGTACCATCAAAAGCAATCCTGCCAACTCGGGCATAGAACAAAGCTACCTTAGGGTCAGACATACCCTGCTGATAGGCAGGCTGAACAGGCTGAACAACTGGAGGAATAGGAACATCAAATTCAGGCTCTACAGGCTCCTCATCCTGTAACTCTCTCTGCTTACGACGACCTGCCGCTCCTCGAGGTCTACCTCTGCCATGACCTCTACGTCTAACTAGCTGCTCAGGAGGTAAAACCTCATCCTGAAAAGACTCATCATCCTCAGCCTCAACGACCGGTGGAGCGACACATGCTCGCCTCCTCATTCTGAAAAGATAAATAAAAAGATTCAGACAAAACAGACAACGGAGGAATAATGCTGAAAACTAAGCAAGGAATACTCATCAAGACATACTCGAACATAATTCACTGTAGTAGTCCAACAGAAAACACAACTCTGAAAACTAGGGCCACAGCTCATAAAACTAAGCCCTGACACAAAACTCTACTATGATACCAACTTTGTCACGACCCAAAACAGGGGCCATGACCGGCGCTAGGGAACGAGAATTCTTTCGAATCCGGAACCCGTAGCAAGCCTAAAAATAAAATAAACATGCAATAATAATAATAATATATAATGCAGTGGAAATAAAAATCATAAATATCATAATAACAATTTTATTAACTGGATTTAATTTAAATCTCAACTCAACACATATATATAAAATCTTTTTTTATACAATCCAGTTCAATTTCTTAAAATGCATCTCGCATAAATAAAATACATAATGTCTCATAATTAATTTACAACAACTGCAGTGTCTAGATTATAAAAATAAGACTCAAGTAAGCAGTTTACATAAAGAAGCCGGGGCGGAAGAAATCCGGCGTACAGGCCTGCTACTGAGGTCTGAAGATGTTGACTCTCCTGAAAAATTATCAACGGAGGGGAGTCAGACCTCACTGAGTGAATTATTATAATATATATACATACACACTAAGTGACAATGCATACAACCAACAGTATATATATAATATGTATATATACAAGCAAATTCACACAGATGCAGAAAAGTCATTTTATATGTTTTTATTAAAAACCATCATTTATGAAGGATCACAAAAAACCCTAGAATATCACAACCTCGAAAATAGTATTAGACAACACTCTAGCCATACGGGCTCACTTAATCCAAATATATCCACTTACTCCATTTAGACAGTAGACTGGCCCCGAGACACTAAGTCAATCGAGCTCCAACAGTCTGACTGCCAGTGTGATTGGCCCCGAGACACTTGGTCAACCGAGCTCCAGCAATCACACCTCCAATCCATATCTCACACATCAATAATCACATTCAATCATTATCCATAAATAAGTTAGTATTATAGCCTAAATACTATAGGCGTACCGGTACGTACTCGGTCCTAGTGTTGTCCACTAGGTAGCACGTTCTATCGATATCCTTCATCATTAATAATATAAAACATTCATTCACAAAAATAAATGATGCATGAAGTTCAATAAAATATCAACATAAACCATATATATACTAGAAATATACCAAAAGTAAACCAGGTATATTTTGAGTATATATATACGTTGAATAATTCCAATACAATTACAGAATAAACTAAAATATACCAAAATATACATAAAAGCATTTTTAAGAATAATTTAGTTATACAACATGCATATAGTTGAAAATATACCAAAATATACCGAAAATAAACCTAAGTAATACTTAAATCATTTATGCATATTTTATTAAAATAAAGCATACTTTTCTAAAACATGCATCCTAAAGCATATATATATAGTATAATAACTCACCCTAGTGCGCTCCACGAGACGGGTCCAACGGGCCTGGTCCACTAGCCCTCGGTCTCGGCGTAACTAAACAAGTAATAAATAATAGACATCAGAATAAACCTAACAGAAATCCTAGAATTCGATCTAGAGTATTAAATACGGAAACAGAATTAGGGTTCGATTGGACATCACGTTTTACGAGAATTCTATCAAAAATTCGGCAGAACCTGCCCTGTAAAATGGATATCTCTCTACTCAAAAGAGTAGAGTCGACCCTGCAAGGAAATACACTTCGAAAAACAAGCTCAACACATCTCATTCACAACCCTTCGGTCGGACTTCAGACTACAATCTACCGACCGGGGTCCACAAACACAGAACAATTCTGATAATACCAAAAATATCCTTATAACATAGAAATTCATTTTATACGTATAAATTACATAATTAACCTTAAAACACTGTAAAAATCGATAAAAACTCATTTTATTAGAAAAATCGTATATTATATATATAATTGAAAATAATTCACGAAAAATAGTTTTAATCAGTTAAAAATACTAAATAATTTGTAGAAATCATATTTATACCTTAAATAACTATTAAAACCAATTAAATTACATTTTTAACCAATTTTGTGTAAAATTACCAAAATACCCCTATATATATAAATATACTATAATTACTTCAAAAATTCACCAAAAATTATTCAATTATCCAAAATTAATTTTCTCAACATATTTATCAATAATATTAATAATTAAACTCAATTAACCAATTAAATTCAATTAAAAACATAATTAACCCTAATTTCCCAAATTACATAAACTTCAATAATTCAAAATAAATACTTAGAAATTCATAAAAATTCCAAATAAATTCCTATAATTCATTTCAACACCTAATTTAACCATAAAACACAATTTCATAATTTAAATAATTAATTTCCGAAAATTAGAAAATAATATTAAAATATTCAAAAATACCCAAAAATCCAAAAAATCTCCAAAAATTCCACAAAAATTCATACATGTATATTAAGCTACTAGGATCAACATTTATGAAGGGATTTTTCATGAATCAATCAATTCGAAGCTCAAAAAAATCAAAAACCCTAATGTGACCGAAATTGAAAATTCGAAACCTAAGCAATTCTAGACCATTTAAGCTCAAACCAAAGCTAGAATCACACTCACCGGAGCTCAAGGAGAAGAAAGAGACCGGCGGTGTTGAAAATGGTGGTCAAAATCGTCGTGATCGACGGTGAAGAGAAGTTCGGCTTCTTCGGCCAAAACCGACTTCCAGGCGTCGGAATCCGCTGCTACAGGCGGCGAGGAAGGCTGGAGAAGGTGGTGGCACACCGAACGACACACCAATAGCGAGAAATTGACAGTTACAGGCGTCAGACGGCGAGGAAACGATTGGGAGGGAGAAGAGAGAAGTCGGGGGCAAAATGGTAATTTTCCAAAAACTTGATTTTTTGATATATTATATGTATATATATATACTTTATACTATATAATAAAATAATATTAAATTACACACATTAAATATACACCACACACATAAAATTTAATATTTTAAAATATAATAATAAATAAAAATAATTAAATAACAATAAATTAATAAACAAATAATAAAATATTAGGGTAATATATATTAAACCCTAATTAAATAAATATTTACACACATAGGCTTTATTTAGTATTTTAAAAATATGTATGAATTCATGCAAGTCCGAAAATATATTTAAAATAATTAATAATAAATTATTTACGTGAAAATTTTCCCGAAAATGCAAGTCCCGGGAAAATTTTACGTAAAGTACTATAAATAATACACAATAATTAAAATAGATTTTAAATACATATCAACTCGTGAAAATATCGTAATATATATTTAAAATTATTAACACTGCATATCCTGGTACAGTGTAAAAATATTTAAAAATACGGGATATTACAATCCTCAAGATTATATGACCAAGTATAATCGACATCATACGATTGAGTGTGGTGTCTCTTTTTAAAAATAGACTATATCACTGAGTGTAGTTGACATTGTACGACCGAGTGTAATGTATTCTCAAGTTTATACGATCGAGTATAATCAACATTATATGACTAAGTGTGGTGTCTCTTTTCAAAAATAGACTATACAACCGAGTGTAGTCGGCATTGTACGACCGAGTGCAATGTATCTTCAAGATTATACGTCCGAGTATAATCAGCATCATACGATCGAGTGTGATGTTTCTTTTTAAATGAGACTATACGATCGAGTGTAGTCGACATTGTACGACCGAGTGCAATATATCCTCAAGATTATACGACTGAGTATAATCGGCATCACACAATCGAGTGTGATGTTTCTTTCAAATTAGACCATACGACCAAGTATAGTCGACATTGTACGACCGAGTGCAATGCATCTTCAATCGATTATATGACCGAGTATAATCAGCATCATACGACCGAGTGTGATGTTTCTTTTCAAATTAGACTATACGACCGAGTGTAGTTAGCATTGTATGATCGAGTGCAATGTATCTTCAATCGATTATACGACCCGGTATGATTAGCATCATACGACGGATTGTGATGTTTCTTTTCAAATTAGACTATACAACTGAGTGTAGTCAACATTGTACGACTGAGTGCAATGTGTCCTCAAGATTATACGACCGAGTATAATCAACATCATATGACCGAGTGTGTTGTTTCTTTTCAAATTAGACTATACAACTGAGTGTAGTTAGCATTGTACGACTGAGTGCAATGTGTCCTCAAGATTATACGACCGAGTGTGATGTTTCTTTTCAAATCAGACAATATGACCAAGTGTAGTTGACATTGTACGACTGAGTGCAATGTATCCTCAAGATTATATGACCATGTATCATCGACATCATATGACTGAGTGTGGTGTCTCTTTTCAAAAATAGATTGTACGACCAAGTGTAGTTAGCATTGTATGATCGAGTGCAATGTATTTTCAATCGATTATACAACCGAGTATAATCAGCATCATACGACCGAGTGTGATGTTTCTTTTCAAATCAGACTATACGACTGAGTGTAGTCAGCATTATACGATTGAGTGCAATGTATTTTCAATCAATTATATGACCAAGTATAATCAACATCATACGTCTGAGTGTGATGTTTCTTTTCAAAACAAACTATACGTCCGAGTGTAGTTGGCATTATACGATTGAGTAAAATGTGTTTCCAATCGATTATATGAACGAGTATAATCGACATCATACGATCAAGTATGATGTTTTCCTTTTCAATCGATTATACGATCGAGTATAATCAGCATCATACGACCGAGTATGATGTAATTTTTCAATTCAATGCTATACGTCCAAATGTTGTCAACATTGTAAGACCGAGTATAATGTGTTTCATTCACCTAAGGTTATACGATTGAGTATAATCAATATTATACGACTGAGTATGATATGTCATTTGAAATGTTGTACGTCAAAGTATAGCAAATTCATAAGTAGAAGCTTCAAGGAGCATAGGTAAGTATTCTAACTTTTAATTAAGAAATTGGGTGCTATTTTACTTTACCATAATTTGTCAAGCAAATAGTGACAAGGGGGGGCAACTGTAGACACCCAATTTTGAGATGATATATAATGGATGTAACAAAGGACTCCAATGATGAAAATGTCATGAATGGGTCTTTGATACTTAAGCTTTAAAATTCTAAGGCTTTAAATGCATCATTTAAAGAAAGGATTTAGTGTTTTCAAAGACTAAATTGCAATGTTTTTTAGGACCTAATTGTAAAACTTAATTTCCTTCAGGGGTCTTTTTATAATTAAATGTTAAAAAAACCTATTAAAATTCCTAATTTCGATCGGAATTATGTAATTCTAGTTGGAATTACACAATTCAGGTCAGAATTGAAATCTTCCATCTCTAGTTTTTTATTTTTTAACTCAATCCTAATTGTTCTAAAATTCCTAATTGGTTTTTAACTCATTCCTAATTGGTCTAAAATTCCTAAATATAATTTTAAGTATTAATCTTATATTTTTAGGAATTAGAATCACGTTAGGATTGAGCCAGGTTTTTTAGTTCTTTTTCCACTATATAAAGAGGACGGGAGCTAGAAAGAAAAAGGAGGAGAAGAGAGGAGGCAGAAATGTATTTTGAAGCTTTTGGTTTTTTATGTTAAAGAAAATAATTTTCATTTATTGTCGACTTTTAAAAAGCTTTCTTAATTCTTTTCTTTTGGCGAGGGTTTTTCTACAAAAATTCCTTTTGGTTTATCAATTAATTCAAGATCCTTGGAGATTTTTTGAAGAAGAAGATTCAAAGACTTATCAAGAACAGTGAATTACAAATCTGAGGAGTACTCTAAATCACTCATAAGCATAATCTTTTTCTTCTTATTCTATTTTTTATTTATTTCTTTTTAATATTATTGATTATTTTTATTCTTTCGAGTTATTATTGTAATTTATTCATTAATTATAATTTTATTTTTTTTATGGTGATTATAGAGGAAAACGCATGGTGATCATGTGGGAGGGATGAATTCATGAGAAGTCTGTGGAAAACCATGGATAAAGCCTCGCAGAGACTTAGTTTCTAGGGTTTTTATTTTATTTTTTATTTTATTAATTGTTTTATGAATTAATGTAATAGCCTTAATAGTGAGAGTAGTGAAATTATTGATGTGGTTGCATGTCTATTTTGATTAAATTGGTTAGTAAAATTAGGTTTTTAATTAGGTAATTACTTAAAATAAATGAAGGAAGTAGATTAATTTAAGTTGCTTAATAATAAAATAGGATTTTAGTAAGGATTAATTTAATTAGTTGTTTGATCTTTTGTTTAATCAATTTTGTGTTTTTATTTGTTTTTGAGCTTATTTATTATTTTTATGTGTTTTGGGGCCTTAAACCCATTTTAGGCTTTGCTTTATTTATTTAAGTTTAGGTAATTCTTTTAGCCTATCTCACTTAATAATTAATTAGGTTTAATTAATTAAAATACACCTTTAGGCCTATAATAAATTAGATTTTAGATTAGAAATATCCTTAGGCCCATTTAGTTAATTAGACATAGGCTCACATAATTTAATTTAATTAATTTAGACTTAGCCCACTTAATTTAAGCCTTCTTTCATAATTTGTAGATTTAAGATCACCATTTAATTAAAATATGTAGAATTAGGCCTACTAATTTAAATATTTTATAATTTGTAGAATTAGGCCCATTTATTAAAATTAGTAGACTTAAGTTCATTTAATTAAAATCAAAAGGAATTAGGTTTTTAGGTTCACGTATAATTTAAAATATGTAGACTTTAGCTCATTTATTTAAAATCCATGTAGATTAAACTAACTTAGGGATTATGTGATTTATTGAAAGCATTATTTACTTGTATATTTCATGACTAGTTTGCCTTGGAGTTGATTGTTTTATATGAAATTGCATGTAAATAGAGAATAAGATATTAATTCATAAAGTAATTCTAAATAAACATAAGACTGAAAGAAGTTGGTATTCCATATCCAGAATCTCCTGATTGTGGTGCTAGCTTTATTTTAGGGAATCAAGTACCACCTTTTTTTATTTGTTCTAATTATTACCCTGAGTGGCAACTCCTCATCTCCATGTCATGTCTTTGTGACAATGGTTAGTGTGTTCTCTAGAGTCCTGAGCTCAAACAATGTCACGGTTGCTAAAATCTTGGACGCGCGCTAAACCCCATTGTCTACCGGAATACTAATTTTTTTAGTCTCGTGTTCATTTAGAATTATTTTATGAATTATTATTTTATCCTTTATTTACATGCAATTTCATAACTTCAGGCAAACTAGTCATGAAAAATACATATAAACAATACATTCATTTAAGTTCATAATCCCTAAATTAGTTTAATCTACAATGATTTTAATTAAATGAGCTAAATTTATATGCCAAGTTCTATATGTTTTAATTCTAAGATGAACTTAAATTTACAAGTTATGGAAAATACTTTAAGTTAGTGGGCTATGTCTATTAAACTAATTAAATTAAACTAGGTGGATTTATATCTAAATTAACTAAATGAGCCCAAATTATTTCTACCCTAAACCTAGTTAATTGTGGGCTTGAAGATGCATTTTATTTAAAATCTAGACCTAATTAATAAAATGGTCTAATTAAAAGATGGACTAGAAAGAACTACCTAAACATAAAATTAATTAAATGAGTTAAAGTCTAACATGGGCTTTGGAGCCTAAAACACATAAAAATAAATAAACAAGCCCAAAAATATCAAAAAAAAAAAACCAAAACAATCAAATAAAAAATCAAACAACCAATTAAATTTATTTCTTCTAAAAAAACCTAATTTAGTTGAAGTGATATTAAATAACAAATAAATAAAATAATTAAGAAGGAACCCTAGTTCTATCCACTTAAATCTAATTCAATTTTAATTAAAAAAAACTAATTATCTCTATAGCCATTAATTTTAATTAATCACCCTAATCTTACTACTCAATTAATTAAAATAAACATACAACCACACACAAGATTTTATTATTCCCACTATTGGGCTATTACAATGATCGACTGAAAAAAATAAGAAAATAAAAATTAGTACAACTCCAAAAAAACTAAATAAAAAATAAAACAACCAAACAAAAAATAATTAAAAAAAAACCTGGAAACTATATTCAACTACAAGATTCTATCCATGACATTCCATGGATCCTTATGGATTTTATTCTCTAAATAAACTCATTATGTAACTCTCTCCATAGTCATCAACAAAAAAAAATAATGATTAGTGAATAAAAAAAATAACAATAAAAATTAAATAAAGTTAAAATTTAATAGAACCAAAATAATAAAATAAAAAATAAAAGAAAGTAGGAGAGGAGATGATGGTATAGATGCAGTATTGATTTGGCCCTCAAACTAGTATAAATCACTGTTGCTTTTTAAATGGATCTTCAATACTTGATGTTATTCTTTCAAAAGCCTACTGCTTCTTTCTCAAAGAACAAATACTTCACAAGAAAATATTTTTAATTGAATACTACATAAGAAGAAAAAGAAAATCCTCTAAAAAAGGTCCAGCCAAAAAGAGGTCCCCCTAAGAGAGTTTGAGCTGGGTTTATATAGAAAACCCTAGCTAAAAGATGTATCATACTGTGACTTCCTCTCTTCATAGTGATAGAGTTTTGATTTTAAAAGGACTTTTGATTTCTTGAAAAATTTAGATAAATCCTAGAAAAAGGATTTCTCAAATTTTTTACCAATTAAAATTCATAAAATAAAGTTTTTATTTACTATAAAATAAAAAATAGACAAAAAACATTTAATTCAGTCAAAGTATACAACTAGTTTATGATCAAAGTATACAACTAGTTTTTGCCAGTCTAAAAGAGGGGTATGAGCCTTGAACTTGTTATCTATAGTATGCAAGGCGAAATCTTGGGGAATGCTAAAACGTCTTCTATACTATTTAAGTATGTTATCATTTATCCTAGATACAAATAGATATGAACTTACTTGCTATCATAGAACCATGGATCTTATCGAGCATAAATAAGAAGGAAGAAGATAGAAAGGGGAAGAGACTTCACCTGGAAGGAAGAAAGCAAGTTTGTAGAAAACGCAAAGGAAGATAGTGTAGAGAACACTTAAGAGAAAATTAGCAAAAAGAAGACAAAATAAGAGCAAAAGTGTAACTAGCAAAAGGACTGGCCTATTTAAGGAGGAATAAAAAGTTCTAGAATCACTGCCCTTACGGTTACTTACATCTCTCTTATGCAACATCAACGGTATTCTGAGTAAAATAAAAGCCCACTAATTGAGCATTTATCATTATGGTAGCTAAAATATCTCATCTTCTGACACAAAAATAGACATGATAGTTACACAATTCAAAATTAAAAAGAATGTCAAAAGATATGGCGGTTGATAATCCCCCTGTTAGCTGTCTTTTTTATTGGCACTCGAGTTGCGCTTCTAATACACCGAGCATCTAAGTCCAGTGACTGAAGTTGGCACCCTCAAGTCACGTTGATAGTACTGAGGTTTAGCACTCGAGCTGCGCTTCTAATGCATCAAGATTCTATGGCACTTGGGTTGTGCTTTTAATGCACCAAGCATCAAAACCCCAGTGATGGCTAGTTCCAATAAATCATTTCTATAATATTGATGGGTTGATCCCTCAAAATGTTTTATAAACACCAAGCATCTGTAAGTCCAGTTGGCATCTTCATGTCATAATTAACCCTACAATCTCAAGACTCGGTACTGAGCATCATTTTTTTCTCTATGACTGAGGCTGACCACCTCAGCTCACCCTTTTACATTATATGCAATTATGCAAGTAATCTCTCTCTAGGTAGAGGGATCAATTTTTTGAAATATTCATTACCTTGAATATATCAGACTAGGATGCATCAGACATAAATATCCTAACATACTTTCGGGGGGACTCTTGATACCCCATATTCATATTCCTATTTTATAAGGGTTTATTTTTGTATGCAAAGGTTACTTGTAGATGAAGAATGTCCAAATTAGATAGGATAAAGGATTTTCAATTAAGGAGACTCTTGGATATGAAGAAATACTCTTCAAATAGGCACAAGACCTTCATTAACGAGGAATCCTATTCGTCTCAGGTTTGAGCATCACTATCCTTATAAATAAAACCCATATCCCTCATTCTCATTCATTTTATTCTCTCATACTCTTTGCTCTCTTTATCTCTCTAAATTCTCTCTTTATATTCTCTAACTTAAGCATTGGAGGTTTGTGGGGGTCCTCCCCACGTCTCACCTTGCCTTTCATTGATTCTCTATAGGGCTCAGACTTGGAGGTTTTGAAAACAATTTATCAGCAGTTGTCGTTTGAGACTATAAAGGAGAAGATGAAGAATGGTTTTCATTTCTTTAGAGAAGCAAATTCAATGTTAGTTGTGGAATCTTTGGCTTTATTGGCTGCTATGAAGCTTATAAAATGGTGGGAGATTCATATAGCTCTTTTGAAGCATACTATCAAAAGCTTATTATAGTAATAAATAGGTAGAATATAGAGATCCCTTGGATATTGAGGTTAGCCAAAAATGTAAACCCACCTAATAAGTTAGCTAAAAGGCTGAATGTTGTCATTATAAGTATGGATAAGCTTAATATTTAAAAGTAACTGCTGATACAAATTATATAATTAAAAAAAGGTTATATTTGACTTTTAGTTTATAAATTCTTTTTTTTTTAACAAAATAGGAAATATATTAAGCATTAGAAGAAAGAATACAATGCAAATATTTTTATAGTAACATCTACAATAGAGGGTGTAAATTGAAGCTTTAATCCAATATAATCAAACTATCATTGTATTTGGATAGCTAATTTGCAACATAATTAGCAGATCTAGGAATAAACCTAAAATGAAGGTTGAAAGATGAAGACTTTAAGACTTTAATATCTTCCATAATAGCAGAGATTTCCTAAGGTGGTGAGTCTTGGTCGAGCATAATACTTGAATAATTGTAAGGCTGTCCAATTCAAGAATGAATTGTTGATGAGGGAGGTTAATACAATAGTGAATTGCCTCCCAAATAGCCATATCCTTAGCTTGAAGGGCAGAGAGGCAATGATTAGACTTTGTAAATAGGTACATAACTTAACCTTTGTGGTCTCAGCAAACAAATGCAAGTTGACAATGGTTTTATAGAGGGTTGAACAAGGCATTACAATTTATTTTCCAGTGACCTTTTGTAAAAGTTGCCCATCTTTCGTTTTACAAGAGCTTGTTGACCATTTGCATAATCAAACTCCTAATTTTTGAATTTGAAAAATAATTTTGATACTAATAATTTCAATTAAGTGTACAGGGAATTATATACCAAACATATACTAAGCATATACACTTTTGGATGAACAGTAACTTTCAGGCTAATTAAATGTCTAAGATTTAAGAAGGCTTTTGACATCTTTGGAGCTCTTAAATGAGAAAATGATCCTCTTTAATTTTGAAGTAGACATCCTAAGATTTCTAAATTGAGTTTACTTGTAAAAATCTGAGCTCATTTGAGTATGAAAATCTTAAGTCAAAGTCAGCATATGCAGTTTGCATTTTAGATTGAGCATGTCTTAGTATTTTAGTAATATGTTTAGCTACCGATATTTAATTGAGATGATTCAAAGTGATATGGAAAGATAAGATAATTATCTATAACTTTAATGAAGAAAGTTAAGGTTGATTTGATCTTCTTCAGTCCCGTTCATAAGCATCTCATAAGCTATCCTCTTTTTGGTATTCTTATTGAAGAAAGGGTCAGTGCTGGTCACTAGCTAGAGTCATGAGCATTTTTGCTAGTGAGCTGCTTATGAGGGTAGTACTGTCAGCTTCTAATGGAAATATTTGAATGCAATGGATATATTTTTGCCCCTTATGAGCCAAAACTTGCTCCTCACGAGCATTGTTCACTCGTGAGTGGCATTTTGATAGAATAAAGTCCAAAATTGATTCAAAATCAAATATAGATGTTGGGGACATTTTTTATATATTCAAAAATATAAAAACTATATTTTTGAATATTTTTATATATAAACACTCCTTAGAATTCAATTGAAAGTTTAAGAAACTTATTTATTATTCATTATCTCTTAAGCATTCAATTAAACTCTAAAAATTCTCTTAAACAATTTTATTGTATAAAATCTTATGAGAGTTGGTTGTGTGTTAGAAATAGAATTTCTCTTTATCTTAAATCTTGGGATAGATTAGAAGGGAAATGAGGTTTATTTCTAAAGGAATTGGTTTAAGTGTTGTCCATTGAAACACTTGGGATTTGGTTTTTGAGTGAGCCTTGAAAACTCAAGTTGTAAGGTTGTAAGAGTGAGCCATAAAACTCTTGTATATTCTTAATCTTATGAATAAGATTATGGGTGATTAAAAATCCTAACTTAGGGATAAGTTAGGTGGAGATGTAAGATTATTGTTGAATCCGAACTCCTCAAATATTTGTGTTCTTCATTCTTCCTTCTTAACTCTTACTCTATTCTTGCAAAGAATTCCTTTAATTTCTTATTTTTGTTCTATAGTCCTATTCACCCCCTCTAGGACTATTTCATTTGGTATCAGAGCTTGAATTCTAGGTACTTCATTGCTAGAATACAAGATCATGGGGAGTGAATCACAAAACATCTCTTCTTTTAGACCATTCTTTGATGATAGTGACTATCCACATTGGAAATTCAAAATGGAATTATATCTTAATTGTGATTCCATCAAACTTTGGTACATTGTCCTAAGAGGTTGGGAACCACCTACAACTATCATTGATGGTATGGTAACTACTCTTATAAGAAGCTAATGGAGTATTAATCAAAAGGAAGAAAATCACAAAAATAAAAAGGCTATGATTACTCTAGTCTCTTCCATGATAAGAGAAGAAGGAGGCAAGCTTCAATATTGCATTTTGGCTAAAGAAATGTGGGAGAGCTTAGAAAACCACTATGAAGGCAACATTCAAGTAAGAAGCAAGAAGGTTTAACTTCATATGTTTGAATATGAACTCTTCAAAATGAAGCCTCAAGAATCAATCACGGAGATGAAAAATCATCTCAATGCTCTCCTCATAACCCTCAAAAAGCTTAGAAAACATTTTTCCAAGGAAGAAGTAAATAATAAGATTCTAAGAATCCTACCTAAGAAGGATGGGAATCTCGTGTTACCTCAATTGAGGAAGCTTAAGAGTTCTCAACTCTATCAACTGATGTGCTTATTAGTAAGCTCTTAACACATGAGCTCACGATCAAGCAAAGAGGTAAAGAATAAGAAGAGAAAGAAAAAAAGAAAAAGTGCATTACTCTAAAAGCTCTTCAAGAATATAGTGAAGAGGAAAGCATCAAAGATTCTAGTGATGAAGATGGTGACATTCCCATGCTCACTAGGAACTTTAAGAAGTTCTTAAGAAAGAAAAACTTCTTAAGAATAAGGGACTTCAACAAGAAGTTTAAAGGACATGGGAAGAAGAAAACAAAAGAAGTTACTTATTATGAATGCAAGAAATCAGGACATATTAAAAGTGAATTTCCCAAACTTAAATTCAAGATCAAGGGAGCAAAAGATAAGAAGAAGGCATTCAAAGCTACTTGAGATGATTCCTTCAAATCCGAAGAGGAAGAAGAACAATAACAAGTTGCCAATATTTGCTTTATGGCCATTAAAAATGAAAATGAGGTGTGCTTGAAATCCATAAAAATAAAAAGAAAGTGGTATCTCGATAGTGGATGTTTAAGGCACATGACAGGAGACAAAGAATAATTTAACAAACTTGATGCTAAGGATGGAGGACACGTTACTTTCAAAGACAATGCAAAAGGAAAAATTATTGGTATTAGAGAAATAGGTAATCTTCAATCCTTATTTATACATGATGTGTTGTTTGTTGATGGTCTTAAACATAATTTGCTTAGTATAAGTCAATTATGTGACATAAGAAATAAAGTAACTTTCTATCCTAAAAATTTCTTTGTTAGTAGTCTTGATGAAAACAAAGTTATTTTTAGTGGTTAAAAAGTAGAAATGTATATGTCATTGATTTAAATAAAATTGATAACAAAGATATAAAATGCTTAATGTCTATATCCCATGACACATGGACATGACATAAAAGGTTAGGACATGCAAATTTTAAGCTTTTAAATGATTTTTGTAAACATGAACTTGTAAGTGGTTTACCTAAGCTTGAATTCACTAAGGTTAAACCTTATGATGCTTGCCAAAAAGGAAAACAATCCAAGTCTTCATTTAAGTTAAAAAAATGTTGTGTCAACTTCTAAGCCACTTGAACTTATACATATGGATTTATTTGGACCAACTAGAGTTGCTAGTCTTGATAGAATGCACTATGCATATGTATTGGTTGATGATTACTCTAGGTTCACTTGGGTATGTTTTCTTGCTCATAAGAATGATGCATTTAAAGCTTTTGAAAATTTTTCAAAAAGAGTTCAAAAAGAAAAAGGATTTTATATTTCATCCATTATAAGTGATCATGAAACTGAATTTGAAAATGAATTTTTCAAAAACTATTGTAATGAAAATAGTATTTCTCATACGTTTTCATCTTCTAAAACTCCACAACAAAATGGGGTAATTGAAAGGAAAAATAGAACTCTTATGAAAATGGCTAGAACAATGCTTCATAAGTATAATTTGCCTCTATACTTTTGGGCAGAAGGCATTAACACATCTTATTATATTTCAAACTGAGTTTTCAAAAGACCAATTTTAAATAAAACATCTTATGAGTTATGGAATAATAGAAACCCCAAAATCTCATATCTAAAAGTATTTGAATGTAAGTGCTTTATATTAAACACCAAGGATAATCTTGGGAAATTTGATTCCAAAATCGATGAAAGAATTTTCCTAGGCTATTCCATCTCCAGCAAAGCATATAGGGTCTTTAATAAGAGAACTCTAGTAGTTGAAGAGTCAATGCATGTTGTATTTAATGAATCAAACTCACTTGATCCTAGAAAGGATGTTTTTAGTATTGATGATCTTGTAGGTGAAAATGAAATTGTGGAAATACAAGAAGAGAATGCTAGTAAGCCTTTGGAACTTGAAGGTCCAAGCAAGGAGGAAAATGATGAGACATCTCAACCTACCTTGAAGGATGAACTTCCAAAGGATTGATAATTTAATAAAGCACATCCTCAAGACCTCATTATAGGTGACATTACAAAAGGGGTAACTATTAGATCTAAACTTAAGTCTATTATCAATTTAGATTTCATTTCTCAAATTGAACCTAAAAATGTTAATAATGCTTTAAGTGATGAATTTTGGGTCCTTGCTATGCAAGAAAAGTTAAATCAAATTGAGAGAAACAAGGTTTGGACCTTGGTTCCTAAACCTAAACATCATCCTATTATTGGCACCAAATGGGTGTTTAGAAATAAGATGAATGAACAAGGTGTCATAACTAGGAACAAAGCTGGACTAGTAGCTAAAGGTTATAATCAAGAGGAAGGCATTGATTATGATGAAACCTTTGCCCCTATTGCAATGTTAGAAGCTATTAGGATGCTACTTGAATTTGCATCATTCATGAATTTTAAACTTTATCAAATGGATGTTAAGAGTGCATTTTTAAATGGTTTTATTAAAAAGGAGGTATATATTGAACAACCTCTAGGATTTGAAAATTTTGACTCTCCAAATCATGTGTTTAAACTTTCAAAAGCACTATATGGATTAAAACAAGCTCCAAGAGCTTGGTATGAAAGATTGAGCAACTTTTTACTAGAGCAAGGTTTCTCTAAAGGAAAGGTTGACACAACTCTTTTCATAAAGAAATCCAAGTATGATTTATTAATTTTTCAAATTTATATTGATGATATTTTTTTCGGTGCTACTAATCATTGCTTGTGTGAGGAATTCTCAAAATTAATGTAAGGAGAATTTGAGATGAGTATGATGGGAGAACTCAAAATCTATCTTGGACTTCAAATTAAACAATGTAAAGATGGGATTTTCATCAATTAAACCAAATATGCAAGGGAAATTCTCAAGAAGTTTGGAATGGATGGAGCTAAATCAAGCAAAACTCTAATGAGCACCATAACTAAACTCAACAAGGATGAGAATGGAAAACCGATTGATGAAAAGTGATTTAAAGGTATGATCGGATCCCTTCTTTATTTAACCACTAATATACCTGATATTATGTTTGCTATGTGCTTGTGTGCTAGATTTCAATCAAGTGCTAGGGAATCTCATTTGAATGCTATCAAAAGAATTTTGAAATATCTTTATGATACAATGCATTTAGGACTTTGGTGTAATAATCTGAGTTTTTAAATTATTTTATTTTAAAATAGGATATACAGTGTTAATAAATTTTAAAACAATATTTCAATATTTTATTATTTTTTGAACAATTATTATTATTTTTACGTTTAATTAAAAAAATTTCTACGTAATTGTTTATATTACGGTTTAATATTTTGGATAATATTATTTTAAAAATAATTAATTTAGTGCATTAATGTCTTAATATTATTATTTTATATATTACATTATTTAATTGTATTTTATAAGTTTATATATATATATATATATATATATATATATATATATATATATGCACATATGTAATTAGGGTTTTATTGTAATATTATATATGTATATTATTAATATTAGTATGTAATATATTAATATATGTGTGTTTATATATATGTATGTGTGTATATTTAAGTGTGTGGTGTGTGAATTTAGTAAAATATAATAATATATATTATAATTTATAGTTTATTAAGGTATATTATATAGTTTTATGTATATAATATATACAAAATACCAAAACATATCTCATTTTCTTCTCCCTTTCTCGATCATCATCATCCCCCACCCTCATCGTCTATTACTTTCGTTCACAAGCCGTCAGAGTGCCTCTCCCTTTAGTCGTCGCTTTTCACTACCTTCCCTTCCTTCTCCGGTTCCGGCAGCAGCTCTAGAAGCTGAGATTTTCCTCTCCTCTGTTCAAGGCGATTCTTGCCACCAAATTGGATGTTTCTAGTGCCATTGGACTCCTGGAACTTTGAGGAGGAGTATTCTAAGCTTCTTTTAGCTTGAAATTGTGTTTTGGTAAGGTTTCTAACTCGTTTTCAATTTCGACCATTTTAGGGTTTTTGATTTTTTTTGATAATTTTTTCTTGATTCATGAAAAATCCTTTTACAAAAGTTATTCCCCTTAGCTCAATCTACATCCCTGAATTTTTATGTAATTTTTGGGAATTATTTTGATTTTTATGAATTTTTTATTATTTTATTATTTTTGTAAATTAATTATATAAATTATAAAATTGTGATTTTTGGTGTTGTTGATGGTTATTGGTAATTTTAGAATTTAGTTTATAATTTTTATGAATTTTGTGTAATTTTTATAATTATTTGTAGTTTATGTTAGTTTTGGAAATATAGGTTAAATATATATTTTGTTAGTAATTATTGGTTAATTAAATGTATTTGTTGATTTTAATGAATATTATATTGAGAAAATAATTTTTGTGTATTTATATAATTTTTATTGAATTTTTGAGTATTATTAGTATTTTATGTGTATTTTTAAATATTATAGGTAATTTGGTAATTTGGTGATAACTTTAGTTAAATATTAAATTTAATTGGTTTTAATATTATTTGAAGTATAAAAATAATTTTTTTACAACTTATTTTCTAATTTTAACTAATTAATACAAATTTTTGAAAATTACTTTCAAATAATATATAAAATACTATTTTTGTAAATAAATGGACTTTTAGTAATTTTTAATGTGTTTTTGGACTAATTAAGTAATTTGGATTTATAAAATGAATTTTTATTAATATTTGTAGAATTATCGAGAAAATGAATTTTTAATAATATTGTATTATTGATTAGGGGTTTAAAGTAATTATTGGTAAAATAATTACTTTTGGTGTTTTAATACTTAAATTGCTATATCTTGATATTTAAAGGGCATTTTTGGTATTTATTGAATTTTAATATATTTTATTGTATTATTGAATTTGTGTTGAATTGTGGACCTCGGTTGAAAAATTGTTGTAGTTTGGGATCCCAACCGAGGGTTGTTTGAATCCTAGTATTAGAAGTGTATTTTTTTCTTGTAGGACCGACTCTACTTTTTAGTAGAGAGATGTTCGTTTCACAGGGGAAGTTTTGCCGAATTTTTGGTAGAATTCTCGTAAAATGTGACACGGGTCTAATTCTGATTTTCGTGTCTATTTGTGTTTAGAATCCTAGATTGAGTCTCTAGAAGTCTAAGTTAGATATATGTTTTGATTTGTGATCCCTTTTTATTGTTTAGTTGCATCGAGACCGAGGCCTAGTGGACCAGGCCTGTCGGACCAATCTCGAGGAGCGCATCCCAGTGAGTTATTATGATATATATACATTGCTTTAGGTTGCATGTTTTAGAATTATATGTTTTAAATGTAAGATTTTGCATAATTGCTTTATTGAATGTTTAAGTATATTTTAAGTATATTTTTTGTATATTATTGGTATATTTTAAATTAAATGCATGATTTCTTTTTATTTATATTCAAATTATGTTAAGTATATTGTTGGTTGATTTTGAGTATATTTTATGAATTATTTGAGTTGATTTTACATATATATACCTGAAATATACTTAGTTTATTTTAGGTATATTTCTGGTATATATATGGTTTATTTGATCATTTTGAATGTCATTATGCATTATTTATTTTTCTGTATATATGTTTTATCTTTAATGAAGGATATTGATAGAACGTGCTTCCTAGTGGGCAGCACTAGGACCAAGTACATACCAATGCGATAGATTGTAGGTTAATTACTAACTTATTTAGGGATCATGACTTGATTGATTTGATTGATGTGAGATGGACTAATTGTGTGATTGCTTGAGCTCTATTGACCAAGTGTCCCGGGGCTAATCACACTGATAGTCAGACTGTTGGAGCTTGGTTGACTTAGTGTCTCGGGGCTAGTCTACTGTCTAGTTGGATTAAGTGAATTTACTTAAAATTAAGTGAGCCAGTATGGCTAGAGTGCTTTCTATTGATATTTGAGGTTGCAATTACTTAGGGTTCTATTTGATCCTTCATAAACTGATGTTTTTCAGTATTAATTATAAAGTGATTTTCAGCATCTGTGTGTACATGCCTATATATATATTTATTATACACACATATGGGTGTTTGCATTTGTCATTTAGATATGCGTGTATATATATTATAATAATTCACTCAGTGAGGTCTGACTCCCCTCAGTTGATGTTTTTACAGGAGAGTCTTCTTCATCAGACCTCAACAGTAGGCTTATCCACTGGATTTCTTCTACCCCGGCTTTATTATGTAAATCTTTTACCTAGTTTTATATTGTATTCTAGAAAATTACAGTATTTGTATCTTTATTAGTCAAAAGCGGTACTCTGTATATTATATATTGATTTTAAATTCAGAGAGATGTATCTCTGAATGATGTATTAAATATTTTATTTTATGATATGCAGAGATTATATTATCATAATTTTTGAGTTTTAAATTCTGATGTATTTTTATATTACGGTATATCTATTTTATTTATTATATGTTTTTATTATTTTAAGGCTTGCCATGTGTTCCGGATTCGAAAGAATTTTCGTTCCCTAGCGCCGATCATGGCCCCCGATTTGGGTCGTGACATTTGGAATCCTAGGAGTTCATCCTTTGACTTGATTAGTTATTCTGATGCAGACTTTGTCGATAGCCTATTAGATAGAAAAAGCACTTTCGAAACTTGTCAAATTTTAGGAAATTGCTTAGTTTGTTGGTTTAGTAAGAAAAAAATTTCGGTTGCCTTGTCCACTGCTAAAGCAGAATATGTGGCGGCTAGTTGCTGTTGCTCACAAGTTCTATAGTAAAAACAACAACTTTTGGACTATGAAATTGATATTAATCACATTCCAATTAAAGGTGACAAATCAAGTACTATAAACCTTAGCAAGAATCCTATTTAGCATTCAAGAACTAAGCATATTGATATTAGACATCATTTCTTCCATGATCATATGCAAAATGGTGATATTTTTCTTGATTTTGTTGATACTAATCATCAATTAGCACACATCTTTACCAAGCCTCTCTGTGAGGAAAGATTAAATTTTATTAAGCATGAACTTGGTATGATTAATTGTTGTAGCTTGTCTTGATAACTTGCTTAAATTCTTAATTGATAATTGAATTCATTTGTAATTATTTTGTTTATAATGTTTTGTTTCTGTTTATTTTTCATATTTCATACAATTTCCAAAATCATGCTTAATCATGAATTGCATATTTTTAGTTTATTGTTGGTTTCTTATACTTCATCATAATTATATATTAAATTAATTAAAAAAAATTAAAAGCAAATTTTTTTACTAATTTTCAAAATTCTCTTTGATTTTGTTAATTTTTAATGATATATGTCAAAATATTTGTTTTTATCTATCATTTGTTTTAATTTAATGATTAGTTTTATGCTTAAGGACCTATTTATCATGTTTTTAGGATCTTGTTGCAACATATTTGAAAGTATAGGGACTCTTTAATAATTTTTATCATGAGTTGTTAAGCTCATGACTGTTGCGGGTTTGCTTATCTAGAACCGCTCATGAACCACGGTTTAATAGTATATTCCTCTTTTTTGTTTTGTTTTATTATTTTGTTTTAATTGTTTGTTTAACACAAATGGTAACCTGCCATTTTTTAGCATTTTTAGGACTTATATTATTATTTTTTTTATATATAAACCCCTCAACATCTTCCTTTCATTTACAATAAGTTGCATTTTCAAATAAACCACTTCAAAACAATCTCTTTCTCTCAAAAATACTCTTTCTCCTTAATCATTTCATATCCTTGTCATGGCTCCAAAGACCAAGTATGCACAAGGTGCCTCTTATCCTGTAAAAGAGCTACCAAAGATCAACCTAAGAAGCAACCTCCTCTCTCATACACTTCAATTTAATTTAGGGAAAGGCTTGCTCATTTCAAGGATAGGAAAATTATTTCTTCTAAATATACGTCTCAAGCTACCTTGGAAAAGAGTTGTTTTAATGAGGTTAGAGGCTTACTTGATAATGCGAGTTTGTATGATTTTACATTCAATGATTTTCCTACCTATCCCACATTAGTCCATGAATTTCTTGCCTCCTATTGCTTGAGAACTCATCACTTTAATGAGCGAAATCCTATGAATAGCATGAGATTTAAATTGGGTGGGAGAGATAGATTCCTTACTTCTCAAACTTTTGATAGCATTTTCAACTTTAAACAAAGGGGTTTAGCCTTTTATATTTCAACTTTGCTTCCTAATCCTTTTTTATCTCAACATTCCAAACCTTATGTGAAAACCTTTGAAGCGGGAGACATTAAAGCATCTAATTTGGCTTTAAAATCTCTTTGGTATGTACATAAGTTTATTACCTACTCTTTTCATGCTAGAGGCTTAAGTAATGAAACTATTTCCTTTGATGATCTTTTCCTTCTTAGATCTCTTATTGAAGGTATAGATGTTGAGCTCAGAAGATGGTTTCAATGGAGGTTTTGATTAGCTAGTTGTAATATCCCGAGATTTTAAATAATTTTAAATTGCATCAGGATATGCAGTATTAATAATTTTGATATATATATTTGATTATTTAATTAGTTTGTTATTATTAAAGTTATTTTTAATTATTTTAGATTTCTTACATAAAATTTCCCGAGAATTTTATTTTGGGAAAATTAAAACCTAAATAATTAGGGTTTATTTTAATTAAGTACATATTATACATTTTTATTAAATTAATATGTATTATATATATATGTATATGTATATGAATATTGGTTGGATATTTTAACATGTGGTGTAGATTATTTTGTATATAATATTAATATATTATAATAATATAAGTAAAGTTATATATATATATATATATATATATATATATATATATATATATATATATATATATATATATATATATATATATAAAGTTCATCAAATTTACAACCACTGCCACTCATCCTCTCCCTCATAACCCGACGCCCCACGACCATTCTCGCCGTCGCCAAGCTCAATCCTCACCGTCGATGTGCCATCCAGACATCCACCACCCTCCCAAGCTTCCTCCGCCGCCTTCTTCCTCCATTTCTGGCGAGTTTTGGCCGGTTTTCTTGCAAGAAACTGAAACTCAAGCCAACGTCGATCAATTCTTTTCCGGCCACCATCTTCAACGCCACCGGTCTCTATCTTCTCCTTGAGCTCTGGTGAGTTCATTTCCAAGCTTATTTTCGTGTAATTTGGTCTAAATTTCCCTTAGTTCTCAAGTTTCGTTTTCGGCCTTTATGTGTTCTTGGTTTTTTTGAACTTCGATTCTAATGATTCAAGCTAACTTCCTTCACAAAGATTGATCCTAGTAGCTCAATCTACATCTTGTAATTTTTGTGGAATTTTTGGGAATTATTTTGATTTTTGTGAATTTTTTATTATTTTATTAATATTTTCTAATTTTCGTAAATTAATTAAATAAATTATGAAATTGTGATTTATGGTGTTTATAGGTTTTAAAATTAATTTTAGAAATTTATTTGTAATTTTTGTGATTTTTTTATAATTATTATGAATTTATTTAGTTTAGGTGATTTTTAGAAAATTAGGTTAATTAAGTATTTTGTTAAAATTAATTGGTTAATTGAGTATAATTATTGATTTTATTGAATTATATGTTGAGAAATTAATTTTTGAGTAATTATATTATTTTTAGTGAATTTTTGTATAATTATAGTGAATTATGTGAAATTATATCTAACTAGGGGTATTTTGGTAATTTGGTAATAAATTGGTTAAAAATTAAATTAAATTGGTTTTAATAGTTATTTGAGGTATAAAAATGATTTTTACAAATTATTTAGTATTTTTAACTAATTAAAACTATTTTTTGAAAATTATTTTCAAATTATATATAATATATTATTTTTATAAATAAATGAGTTTTTATTGATTTTTAATATGTTTTAGGGCTAACTGTGTAATTTGGAGTTATAAAATGTATTTCGGTTAATGTTTATGAATTTATCGAGAATTATGGATTTTTAATAATATTTTATTAAAATTAGAGTTTTTATATACTTATCGGTAAAATAATTATTTTTTTAGCGTTTAAATCTCTAATTTGCTATATTTTGGTATATTAAGGGTATTTTTGGTATTTCTGGAATTTTCATGTATTCTGTGTTTATTTCGTAAATTGTAAACCTTGGTCGGTGGAATTGTAGTTTGGGAGCCCGACCAAGGGGTTGCGAGACTGTATATTTTTGAAGTGTGTTTTCTTGCAAGACCGGCTCTACTTTCTGAGTAGAGAGATGTCGTTTTACAGGAGAGGTTCTACCGAATTTTTGATAGAATTCTTGTAAAACGTGACATTCGATCAAATCCCTATTCCTAATCAGTGTCCAGTGTTTTAGATCGAGTTTCTAAAATTCTGTTAGACTTATTATGATTTCATATTGTCATTTGTTTGTTTAGTTGCACCGAGACCGAGGCCTAGTGGACCAGGCCCATCAGACCCATCTCGAGGAACGCACAACTATGAGTTGTTATTTTATATATACGTGTTTTAGGATGCATGTTTTAGAAATGTATGTTTAAATTTTATGAAATATGCATAAATGAATTAATAATTGCTTAGGTATATTTTAGGTATATTTTGGTATATTTTAAATTAAATGCATGATTTATTATTGAATTATACCTAAAATGTTTTTAAGTATATTTATAGTTTATTTTATAATTAAATTGAATTTATTTGACATATATATATTCGAAATATACTTGGTTTATTTTTTGTATATTTCTAGTATATATATGGTTTATATTGTTATTTTAATTAATGTCATGCATCATTTATTTTATGAATGTATGAATTTATTTTTAAATGAAGGATATCAATAGAATGTGTTACCTAGTGGGCAGCACTAGGACCGAGTACGTACTGGTACGACAATAGATTGTAGGTTAAATTACTAACCTATTTATGGATATTGATCGGATTGATTTATTTGATGTGAGATGTGATTTGCGAGTGTGATTGCTGGAGCTCGATTGACTAAGTGTCTCGAGGCCAATCACTGTAATATCCCGAGTTTTTAAATATTTTTGTACTGTATCGGGATATGCAGTATTAATAATTTTGTATATAATTATGATATTTTTATGAGTTGTTATTTGTTTAAAACTAATTTTAATTGTTTTATATTATTTTAAGTATTTTACGTAAAATTTTTCCGGCAATTGTATTTTCGGGGAAATTGACACGTAAATTATTTAATATTAATTATTTTAAATAGATTTATGAATTTGCATGAGTTCATGCATGATTTTTAAGGGTCGTATTAAAATATATACATATACATGCAAGTATACGTATTTAAATTAAATTAGAGTTTAGTAATTATTCTAATTATGTATATTTATATATATATTATTTATTTTATACATGTGGTGTGTAATTTTTCTAAGTATAATATTAATATATTTTAATATAAATTATTAAAGTTATTAATATATATATATATATAAACTTTAGTCTATTTACAAAAACTACCCCCGATCCCTCCTCCTTCCTCTCCGATCGTCCCTTCCCTCACCCACCACTTGTAACGCCGTTTCTTCATTGTCGGTGTGCCTCCCGGCATGCCACCTTCATCCTTAGCCTTCCCCGCCACCAGCAGCAATCGTTTCCAGCGTCGAAGGAGCTCGACACCACTGGAAAGCCGAAACTTCAAGCTACCATCGATCACAGCCATTTTCGACCACCAAATTCAGCGCCACTAGTCTCTATCTTCTCCTTGAGCTCTGGTGAGTGTGATTCCAAGTTTTGTTTCACTTGATTTGGTCTAGAATTGTTTAGGTTTCAATTTCTTCATTTCAGCCCATTAGGGTTTCTGAATTTTTTTAGCTCTAATTTGATTGATTCATGAAAACTTCCTTCACAAACTTTATTCTTGGAAGCTTAATCTACATGCTATAATTTTTGTAGAATTTTTGGAATTTATTTTGATTTTTGGGTATTTTTTATTATTTTATTAATATTTTCTAATTTTCAAAAATTAATTAATTAAATTATGACATTGTGTTTTATGGTAAATATAGGTGTTGAAATGAATTATAGAAATTTATTTGTAATTTTTGTGAATTTTTATGTATTTATTTTGAATTTATTTAGTTTATGTAATTTCGAAAAATAGGGTTAATTATGTGTTTAATTGAAATTAATTGGTTAATTGAGTATCTTTATTGATATTATTGAATTATATGTTGAGAAAATTAATTTTGTGCAATTATATTATTTTTGGTGAATTTTTGGATTTATTTTAGTAAATTTATATATATAGGGGTATTTTGTTAATTTTACACTAAATTGGCTAAAAATGTAATTAAATTGGTTTTAATAGTTATTTAGGGTATAAAAATGATTTCCACAAGTTATTTAGTATTTTTAATTAATTAAAACTATTTTTCATAAATTATTTTCAATTATGTATATAATATACGATTTTTCTAATAAAATGAGTTTTCATTGGTTTTTAATGTGTTTTAGGGTTAATTACGTAATTTCTACTTATAAAATGTATTTTTATTATATAAGGGTATTTTCGGTATTTTTTAAATATTCTATAAATTGTGGACCTCGGTCGGTGAATTGTAGTTTGGAGTCCGACCGAGGGGTTTTGGTTGTGAATTTTGTGTTTATTTTCGAAGTGCGTTTCTTTGCAGGGCCGGCTCTATTCTTTGAGTAGAGAGATGTCCATTTTACAGGAGAGGTTCTGTCTAATTTTTAGTAGAATTCTCATAAAACATGATGTCCGGTCGAACTCTAATCCTGATTCTGTGTCTAGTAATCTAAATCGAGTCTTTAGAACTTCTGTTAGATTTATTCTGATTTCTATCATTATTTGTTTGTTTAGTTCTGCTAAGACCGAGCCCTAGTGGACCAGGCCCGTCAGATCCATCTCGAGAAGCGCAATAAATAGTGAGTTGTTATTTTATACATATATGCTCTAGGGTGCATGATTTTAGAAATATATGTGTTATTTTGATTAAATATGCATAATGATTTAATTAGTACTTAAGTTTATCTTTGGTTTATTTTTGGTTTATTTTTTATATATTTTAAATTATATGCATGCTTTATTAAACATTTATATTTAAAATGTTTTTAAATATATATTTAGTTTATTTTACGATTATATTGGATTTATCTGACATATATATACTCGAAATATACCTGATTTACTTTTGGTATATTTCTAGTATATATATGGTTTTTGTTGCTATTTTATTCAAATTCATGCATCATTTATTTATGAATGTATGTTTTATATTTTAAATGAAGGATATCAATAGAACGTGCTACCTAGTGGGCAGCACTAGGTCCGAGTACGTACCGGTACGCTGATAGCATTTAGGCTATATACTAACCTATTTGTGGATATTGATTGGATTGATTTAATATGATGTGAGATGTGATTTGGGAGTGTGATTGCTGGAGCTCGGTTGACCAAGTGTCTCGGGGCCAATCACACTGACAGTCAGACTGCTGGAGCTCGGTTGACTTAGTGTCTCGGGGCCAGTCTACTGTCCAAATGGAACAAGTGAATATATTTGGAATAAGTGAGCCTGTATGGCTAAAGTGTTGGGGTTCTATTTGATCCTTCATAAACAGTGATTTTAAATAAAAATATATAAAAAATGATTTTATTACATCTGTGTGTATTTGCTTGTATATATATTTATTATATATACTTCTGACTGTGTGCATTGACATTTAGTATGCATGTATATATATTATAGCAATTCACTCAGTAAGGTCTGACTCCCCTCCGTTGACTATTTTTCAGGAGAGTCATCATCATCAGACCTCAGTAGCAGACCCGTACGCCGGATTTCTTCTGCCCCGACTTGATCATGTAAACTACTCACTTGAGTTTTATTTTATTAATCTAGACACTGCAGTAATTGTAAAATTGTTAAGGGGGTTTTGTACTATATTGTGTGAGTTGTATATTTTAAGGATTTGAATTGGATTGTATTAAAAGTTTATTTATATATATGATGAGTTGTTGATTTAAATCCCGTAGTGGATTATTATTTAATTATTTATGATTTGTTTCCGCTGTAGATTATTTTAACTACGTTATTATTATTGCATGTTTTTATTTATTTTAAGGCTTGCTACGGGTTCCGGATTCGAAAGAATTCCCGTTCTCTAGCACCGGTCATCGCCCTTGTTTTAGGTCGTGACAATCATACTGACAGTCAGACTGCTGGAGCTTGGTTGACTTAGTGTCTCGAGGCCAGTCTACTGTCCAAATGGAACAAGTGAATTTATTTGGAATAAGCGAGCCTGTATGGCTAGAGTGTTGTCTAACACTGTTTGAGGTTACGATCATTTAGGGTTATATTTGATCCTTCATAAACGGTTATTATTTTTTAGAGTTATATAAAAATGATTTTGCTGCATCTATGTGTATTTGCCTGTATATATATTTCTTATATATACTATTGAGTGTTTGCATTGTCATTTAGCTATGCATGTATATATATTATAACAATTCACTCAGTGAGGTTTGACTCCCCTCCGTTGACTATTTTTTTCAGGAGTGTAATATCCCGGATTTTTAAATATATTTAAACTGCATCGGGATATGCAGTGTTAATAATTTTGTATATATTTATGATTATTTTCATGAGTTTGATAATTACTAAGTTATTTTAATTATTCTTAATTATTTTAAGTTCTTTACGTAAAATTTTCCCATGAATGTTATTTTTGGGGAAATTAAAACGTAAATAATTTAATATTAATTATTTTAAATAGTTTTACGAATTTACATGAGTTCATGCATTATTTTAATTGTCGTATTAAAATATATACATATATTTAATAATTTTAGGGTTTATTAATTATTTTTAATTATGTATATATATATTATATAGTTTTCATTTTAATTAACATGTGTATATGTATATATATTAATTATTTTAAATCATGTGGTGTAGAATTTTTGGTGAAATAATATTATTATATTATAATATAAATTGTTAAATTTATTATTATTATTATTATTATTATTATTATTATTATTATTATTATTATTATTATTATTATTATTATTATTATTATTACTTCTTCAAATTTACCAATTGTGCCATCCACTTTCCTCTCAAAACTCCCGATCGCCTCCTAGCCAATTCCGATCGCTGCCAAGCTCCACCCCTACCATCAGTGTGCCTCCCAGCGTGCCACCATCATCCCCAGCCTATTCTGTAGCTAGCAGCGCCCATTTTCAGTGTCTGTGAAGCTTGAAATAGCCGAAAGACCGAAACTCAAAGCCATTGCCGATCGACGTGATTCCAGCCACCGTTTCGAGCCCCACCGGTCTCTATCTTTTCCTTGAGCTCCGGTGAGTGCATTTCCAAGCTTTTTTTTCACTTGAAATGGTCTAGATTTCCCTAGGTTTGGATTTATCATTTTCGGCCATTTAGTGTTTTCAATTTTTTTTGAGCTTTCATTGGTTGATTCATCCAAACTTCCTTCACAAAATTTGATCCTTGTAGCTTAATCTACATGTGGTAATTTTTTTAGAATTTTTGGGAATTATTTTGATTTTTGTGAATTTTTTATTATTTTATTATTATTTTCTAATTTTCCAAAATTAATTAATTAAATTATGAAATTGTGTTTTATGGTAATTATAGGTATTGAAATTTATTTTAGAAATTTATTGGTAATTTTTTTGAATTTTTATATATTTATTTGGAATTTATTAAGTTTATGTAATTTTGGAAAATTAGGTTAATTATATGTTTTATTGAAATTAATTAGTTAATTGAGTATATTTATTAATATTATTGAATTATATGTTGAGAAAATTAATTTTGAGTAATTATACTATTTTTGGTGAATTTTTTATTATTTTATGTGAATTTATATATATAGGGGTATTTTGGTAATTTGATACTAAATTGGTTAAAAATGTAATTAAATTGGTTTTACTAGTTATTTAAGGTATAAAAATGATTTCTACAAATTTTTTAGTATTTTTAACTAATTAAAACTATTTTTCGTAAATTATTTTCAAATTATATATAATATACAATTTTTCTAAATAAATGAGTTTTTGTCGGTTTTTAATGTGTTTTAGGGTTAATTATGTAAATTGGATTGATAAAATATATTTTTATTATAAAAGGGTATTTTTGATATTTTTATAATTGTTCTGTGAATTGTGGACCTCGGTCGGTGAATTGTAGTTTGGAGTCCGACCGAGAAGTTGTGAATTTTATGTTATTTCGAAGTGTGTTTCTTTGCAGGACCGGCTCTACTCTTTGAGTAGAGAGATGTCTGTTTTACAGGGGAGGTTCTGTCGGATTTTTGGTAGAATTCTCATAAAACGTGATGTCCGGTCAAACTCTAATTTTAATTTTGTGTCTAGTATCCTAAATCGAGTTTCTAAAAATTTCCGTTAGATTTATTCTGATTTTCTATTGTCATTTGTTTGTTTAGTTACGCCGAGACTGAGGCCTAGTGGACCAGGCCCGTCGGACCCATCTCGTGGAGCGCAATAACAATGAGTTGTTATTTTATATATATATGTTTTAGGGTGCATGTTTTAGAAATGTATGGTTTATTTTGATAAAATATGCATAAATGATTTAATTAGTACTTAGGTTTATTTTTGGTATATTTTGATATATTTTAAATTATATGCATGTTTTGATTAAACATTTATACTTAAAATGTTTTTAAATATATTTCTCTTTTATTTTGCAATTATATTGGATTTATTTAATGTATATATACTCGAAATATACCTGGTTTACTTTTGGTATATTTCAAGTATATATATATGGTTTATGTTGCTATTCTATTGAAATTCATGCATCATTTATTTATGAATGTATGTTTTATATATTAATGAAGGATATCAATAGAATGTGCTACCTAGTGGGTAGCACTAGGACCAAGTACGTATCGGTACGACGATAATATTTAGGCTATATTACTAACCTATTTGTGGATTATGATCGGATTGATTGATTTGATGTGTGATGTGATTCGAGTGTGATTGTTGGAGCTCGGTTGACCAAGTGTCTCAGGGCCAATCACACTGACAGTTAGACTGCTGGAGCTCGGTTGACTTAGTGTCTCGGGGCCAATCTACTGTCCAAATGGAACAAGTGAATATATTTGGAATAAGTGAGCCTGTATGTGTCACGACCCAAAACAAGGGCCATGACCGGCGCTAGGGAATGGGAATTCTTTCGAATCTGGAACCCGTAGCAAGCCTAAAAAAAATAAATACATGCAATACTAATAATAACATAATTAAGTAAAATACTGTGCAGTGGAATAAAATCATAAATATAAAAATAATAATCCACCACGGGATTTAAATCAAATCCTCATCTCATATATATAAATAAAATTTTAATACAAATTCAGTTCAAATATTTAAAGTACATATCTAACGACTTTATTCAACTACTGCAGTGTCTAGATTATAAAAATAAAAATCAAGTGAGCAGTTTACATAAAGAAGCTGGGGCGGAAGAAATCCGGCGTACAGGCCTGCTACTGAGGTCTGATGAAGAAGACTCTCTTGAAAAATGGTCAACAAAGGGGAGTCAGACCTCACTGAGGAATTACTATAATATATATACATGCATACTAAATGACAATGCACACAGTCAATAGTATATATATATAATAAGCATATATACAAGCAAATACACACAGATGCAATAAAATCATTTTATATATTTTTATTGAAAATCACAGTTTATGAAGGATCAAATAGAACCCTAGAAAAGCGCAACCTCAAACAGTGTTAGACAACACTCTAGCCATACAGGCTCACTTATTCCAATATATAATCACTTGATCCATTTGGACAGTAGACTGGCCCCGAGACACTAAGTCAACCGAGCTCCAGCAGTCTAACTGTCAGTGTGATTGGCCCCGAGACACTTGGTTAACTGAGCTCCAGCAATCACACTCCCAAATCATATCACATATCAAATAATCATATCCAATCAACATCCACATATGGTTTGTAATATAGCCTAAATGCTATAAGCGTACCGGTACGTACTCGGTCCTAGTGCTACCCACTAGGTAGCATGTTCTATTGATATCCTTCATTAAAATATAAAGCATACATTCATAAAAATAAATGATGCATGAATTTGAAATAAATAGCAACATAAACCATATATATATACTAGAAATATACCAAAAGTAAACCAGGTATATTTCGAGTATATATACGTCAAAGAAATCCAGATAGATTACGAAATAAACTAGAAATATATTCAAAAACATTTTAAACCTAATTTATTAGCAAAACATGCATATAATTTAAAATATACCGAAAATATACTAAAGATAAACCAAAATAAACTAAAAATAAACTTAAGTACTAATTGAATTATTTATGCGTAATTAATCAAAATAAAACATACATTTCTAAATCATGCACCCTAAAGCACATATATATAGAATAGTAACTCACACTTAGTGCGCTCCTCGAGATGGGTCCGACGGGCCTGGTCCACTAGGCCTCGATCTTGACGTAACTAAACATACAAAAATAGCAGACATCAGAATAAACCTAACAGAAAATCCTAAAAACTCGATCTAGAATATTAGACACAGAATCAGAATTAGGGTTCGACCAGACATCACATTTTATGAGAATTCTATCAAAAATTCGACAGAACCTCCCCTATAAAATGGACATCTCTCTACTCAAAGAGTAGAGCCAGCCCTGCAAAGAAACACACTACGAAAAATAGATACAAAATCCCCATCACAATCCCTCGGTCGGACTCCAAACTATAGTTTACCGACCGAGGTCCACAATTCACAGAACAATATAGAAATACCCTTATATCATAGAAATATATTTTATAAGTAGAAATTACATGATTAACCTTAAAACACAGTAAAAACCAATAAAAACTCATTTTATTAGAAAAATTGAATATTATAGATATAATTGAAAATAATTCACGAAAAATAGTTTTAATTAATTAAAAATACTAAATAATTTGTATAAATCATTTTTATACCTTAAATAGCTATTAAAACCAATTTAATTACATTTTTAGTCAATTTAGGGTAAAATTACCAAAATACCACTATATATATAAATATACTAAAATTACTCCAAAAATTCACCAAAAATAATATAATTGCACAAAATTTATTTTATCAACATATTTATCAATAATATCAATAAATAAACTCAATTAACCAATTAATTTCAATTAAAAACACAATTAACCCTATTTTTCAAAAATTACATAAACTAATTAAATTCAAAATAAATACATAGAAATTCATAAAAATTCCAAATAAATTTCTATAATTCATTTCAACACCTATAATTACCATAAAACACAATTTCATAATTTATTTAATTAATTTTCAAAAATTAGGAAATAATGATAAAATATTCAAAAATACCCAAAAATCAAAATAATTCCCAAAAATTCTACAAAAATTCACACATGTAGATTAAGCTAAGGGAAACAACATTTTTGAAGGAATGCTCCATGAATCAATCAATTCGAAGTTCAAAAAAATCAAGAACCCTTAAATGGCCGAATTACCAAAATCGAAACCTAAGCAAATCAAGACCATTTTAAGTAAAAAAAAACTTGGAATCACACTCACCGGAGTTCAAGGAGAAGAAAGAGACCGGCGATGTCGAAAATGGTGGCCGGAAACGCCGTGAACAACGGTGAGAATGAATTTCGGCTTTCCGGTGATATCAAGCTCCTTCAATGTCGAAAATGGACTCTGCTGGCGGCAGAACAGCTGGAGGAAGGAGGTGGCACACCGGGAGGCACACCGACGGTGAGAAAACGGGATGGCAGGCGGTGGAACGGTGATGGGGGCGATCGGGAATGAGGGAGGAGGATGAATGGCAAAACCGTAATTAATCAAACTTTATTTTTTTGTTTAATATTAAATGTATATGTATATATATATACTTTTACACTATATATTAAAATAATATAAACTCACACACATTAAATATACACCACACACATATAATTTAATATTTTTAATAATTTATACACTAAAAATAATTAAATAATATTAAAACTAATTAATAAATAATAAAATATTAAGGTAATTAATTAAACCCTAGTTAAACGAATAAATACACATATATAAGTTATTTAGTACTTTAAAAATATATATGAGTTCATGCAAGTCCGTAAAATTGTTTAAAATTATTAATAATAAATAATTTACGTGTCAATTTTTCTGAAAATGCAAGTCCCAGGAAAATTTTACGTAAAGTGCTTAAAATAATATAAAAAAATTAAAAATCAATTTTAATTAAGTAGCAACTCATGAAATATCATAAATATGTATAAAAATTATTAACACTGCATATCCCGATGCAGTATTAAAATATTTAAAAATACGGGATATTACAATATGGTTAGAGTGTTGTCTAACACTGTTTGAGGTTGCGATTTTCTAGGGTTCTATTTGATCCTTCATAAACAGTGATTTTCAGTAAATATATAAAATTATTTTGCTGCATCTGTGTGTATTTGCCTGTATATATATTTATTATATATACTATTGACTGTGTGCATTGTCATTTAGTATGCATGTATATATATTATAACAATTCATTCAGTGAGGTCCGACTCCACTCCGTTGACTATTTTTCAGGAGAGTCATCATCTTCAAACCTCAGTAGCAGATCCATACGCTGGATTTCTTCCGCCTCGACTTCTCTATGTAAACTGCTTATTTGAGTTTTATTTTATAATCTAAACACTGCAGTAGTTGTAAACAGTTGTGGAGTTTATATATTATATTTGTGTGAGTTATGTATTTCAAATATTTGAACTGGAATTTGTATTAAAAGTTTATTTATATGTAAGATGAGATGTTCAATTTAATTTCTTTTGGGTGGATTATTATTTCAATATTTATGCTTTTATTTCCGTTGTAGAATATAATATTTATGTTGTTATTATTATTGCATGTTTTATTTTATTTTAAGGCTTGCTACGAGTTCCGAATTTGAAAAAATTCCTGTTCCCTAGCGCCAGTCATGGCCCCTGTTTTGGGTCGTGACAAGGAGAGTCTTCGTCCTCAGACCTCAGTAGCAGACCCTTACGTCGGATTTCTTCTGCCCCGGCTTTATTATGTAAACTGCTCACTTGATTTTATTTTGTATTCTAGACACTACAGTAGTTATAGTTAAGTTTGTAAGATGTTTATTTTATATAAGTATGAGATTTGTATTTTAAAGAGTTGAACCGAGAATTTGTAATAAAAGATTCTATATATATATGAGATGAGTTTGTTTTATCTAATGAGTAGATGGATTATTATTATTACATATGAGATTTTAATTTCTGCTGCAAGATATTTTATTTATGTTATCATTATTGCATTTTATTTATTTATTTTATTTTATAGGCTTGCTACAGGTTCCAGATTTGAAAGAATTCTCGTTCCCTAGCGCCGGTCATGGCCCCTTGTTTTAGGTCATGACACTAGTGATAGTGTTAGTGGTGCCTTATGTATAGGAGGTTTTATCATTAAGATTGCTCATTACTTTGGGATTAACTTGAGGAACATCCATTCTATTCCTCCATCTTTTCTTAAAGATAAAATCTTGAGCAATTCAAGCTTGTTAGAAACTTTTGGTTTTGAAAAGACAAAGTAGAAGATGAAAATGTTATCAAGGAGCAAGAACAACATTTAAGATATTGAGCAAATGGGCACTTTTAGACTTGAAAGTATTCCTATTGAATAAGAAATTCCTCAAGAGTATACTCCTCCTCAACATTAAAGAAAAAGGGCAAGAGGACCTTCCACTTCTCAAAGTGTTGATGATGAGCCCGTTTGGGTTGGTGGTTTCTTTGATCGCCTATCCATAGTGGAATCAAACTTTAACACAAGGTTTGATCAAGTAGACACTAGACTTGATCATTTTGAGCTAAGAATGGATCACATGGAATGTGATATTCATCAATCGTATACTCATCATAACATACAATGCTCTTAGTCTCCTCCTCCTCCTCCTCCTTTATAAGGCTAATTTCTTTTGTTTATTTTTTTCATGTACTTTATGTACCTAAGTTTTTCAACTTTTTTATGATTATTGTAACAGTTTTTGTTTGATTTATCTTCTGGATACTTTCTAGATATAAGCCTTAAGCTATTAGTTTATCTTCTTCACATCACTATAGCTTTATTTTTTTAATGCAAATTTTTTATTTATACATGACTATTAATTGTGCTTATACCTGCAAAATTCATATTCATGTATAAATTCTTCTTAGGAATGATTTTTATCTTTGAAAATGAAATGACTTTTATAAAGATTTTGAGTATCTTTGCTTTTATTGTTTTGGTTCTTGATCTTTTATTTCCTTTAGTATTTTTGGCTCCTTTAGGTCTGTTTCCCCTTATATATCTCTCTCTTTTCTTTTTGACTTTGACAAAAGGGGAGAAGAAGCTATATGCTTAGGGGATAAATAATTGTGTTTGTGTTTAAGATATGCTAAGTACCACATAATTATATATGATTAATTGACTAGCTAAACTCTATATCATCATGTGATATGTACTATTTTATGATGTATTATAGTAGCACCACATGTATATATGTTTGAAATTATTTCCTTCATGTTGTCTAGCATTCTTTTTAATGATCATGTTATCATGTTTTTAACACATTTGTTATATTAGGCCATGTTGTCTTTATTTTTAACAAGAAAGATAATAAAATAAATTTATATTTCTTATCATGTCCAAAATGGAAGAGAAATAAAGAAATATATTTGTTAAACATGCTACATCAACCCTTATACATGCTATGATAATTCATTTATTTATATGCTTTGATACATGATAAATATTGAATTTATATATATGTTAAGGGGGAGCAAAATATTTTCTCATTTTACATCTATTTAATTTGAAGGAGCTATTTTAATTTAACATGCTTATACATGTTTTTTTTTTTACACACACAGACATATTATTTATCATCTTTTCAAATTGGTCGTCAAAGCCAAAAGGGGGAGATTGTTAACCATTTGCATGATCAAACTCCTAATTTTGGACTTTGACAAATAATTTTAATACTAATAATTTTAATTAAGTGTATAAGGAATTATATACCAAACATATACCAACCATATACATTTTTGGATGAACATTGACTTTTCGGACTAATTCAACGTCTGAGATTCAAGAAGGCTTTTGACATCTTTAGAGCTCTTAAATGAGAAAATGATCTTCTGCAATTTTGATTAGACATCCTAAGCTTTCTGAATTGAGTTTACTTGTAAAAATCCGAGCTCATTTAAGTATGAAAATCTTAAGTCGAAGTCAGCATATGCAGTTTGCATTTCAGATTAAGCATGTCTTAGTATTTCAAAAATATCTTTATCTACCGATGTTCAATTGAGGTTATTCAAAGTGATATGAAAATATAAGACAATTATCTACAACTTTTATGAAAAATGTTAAGGCTGATTTGATTGTCTTTAGTCTTGTTCATGAGCATCTCACGAGCTACCCTCTTTTTGGTGTTCTTATTGAGGAAAGGGGCAGTGCTGCTCACGAGCTAGAGTCACAAGCATTTTTTCTTGTAAGGGCAGTACTGTCTGCTTCCAATGAAAATATTTGAATGTAACGGATATATTTTTTTTCCCTCACGAGCCAAAACTTGCTCCTCACAAACACTAATCACTCGTGAGCGGCGTTTTAACAGAATAAAGTCCAAGATTGATTCAAAATCAAATATAGATGTTGGAGACATGTTCGATACATCCAACAACTATATTTTTTAATGTTTTTCTATATAAACACTCCTTTGAATTCAATTAAAAATTTAAGAAATTTGTTTACTATTCATTATCTCTTAAGCATTCAATTGAGCTCTAAAAATTCTCTTAAACAATTTTGTTGTATAAACTCTTATGAGAGTTGGTTGTGTGTTAGAAATAGAATTTCTTTTCATATTAAATCTTGGGATATATTAGAAGGAAAGTGAAATTTATTTTTAAAGGAATTGATTTAAGTGTTGTCCACTGAAACACTTGAGATTTGGTTTTTGAGTGAGTCTTGAAAACTCAAGTTGTAAGGTTGTAAGAGTGAGCCATAAAACTCTTGCGTATTCTTAATCTTGTGAATAAGATTGTGGGTGATTAAAAATTTTAACTTAGAGATAAGTTAGGTGGAGATGTAGGATTATTGTTGAATCTGAACTCCTTAAATATTTGTGTTCTTCGTTCTTTCTTCTCAACTCTTACTCAATTTTTGCAAAGAATTCCTTTAATTTCTTTTTTTTTTTTTCGATAGTCTTATTCACCCCCTTTAAAACTCTTTCAGAGTTAATTTCTGAAACATGGTTACTTTTCATATGAATTTTGTAAGTTTGTCCACCAATGCCATATATTGTCAACAATTTGCAGGGGTTGCAACAACTTTTTGTTTAGATAAAGTCATTTCGAGATTTCTATAAATGCTAACAAATGCTTACAATAAGGTTTAAAATTCCAGAATTAGCATTGTCCTGTATAAGTTCGCCAGTTTTAATCCACCAATGCCTGAAGGAGCTGAAGCTAGTATTGCTAGGCATATAACCTTCCGGACTAGCAAACTAAACTTGCTTGGAAGATTCACAAAAGAATAATAAATGCTCAAGGGATTCAGGCCAAAGAAGACACCTGTGACAGATAGGGTAAATCCTGTACCCTTTAGCTAGTAACCCTTCCTTTGTAGCTAAAGCATTCTGCATAAATCTCCACAAAAATTTTTTAATTTTTAGAGGGATGGAGAGAGACCAAATAGAGCTCTAACATTTTTTGTTCAATATGCTAGAGTCCAGAGTGGTGGTGGGTCGACTGTTGAAAATCTGTGCTTGCTTCAACAATCTATATACGGACTTGATAGAGTAACAACCAGATTTGTCAGGATGCTAGACCAGCTTGTCTCTAGAAACTTGAGAGCTTTGCTAAATAGGAATACACTTAATAGCTTTAATTTCCTCCTCAATGAAAAGGTTGCTTAAAATTTTCGAGTTCCATTGGTAGCGTTGCCAGTCAATTAAATCTCGAACTAAGTAAATGTTGTAGTTGATAGGTTTACAAGAAATGACTTTGAACCTTAGTAGCTTCGGAATCCAAGGGTCTTTCCACAGGTTCACTTGAGCCCCTGAATGTACATTCCATTGGCTTCCTTTGATAAGCGCTTCCTTACCATGCAACACACTGCACCATAACCAAGAAGGCTTAGAGCCTTGTTTAACATTGAAAAAATCAGTGAATGGATAGTAGATTCCTTTTAGAACTCTGGCACATAGGGTATCGGGTGATTGAACTATCCGCCAGCCGAGTTTGTTAAGGAGGGCTTTGTTGAATGGGTACAACTCTTGAAAGCCCAGACCACCTTCCATTTTTTTTTTGTCAATTTTGACCCTCATCAAGGCCTTGAGCCCAACAGCAGTTGCGAATAAGCCTTTCAATTTCGTTAACAACATATATAGAAAGTTTGAAGAGAGATATGATGTAAGCGGGAAAAGATTGAATGACAGCTTTTTTCAGTACTTCTCTCCCAGCTTAGGAGAGGAATTTACACTTCTAAGATTGAATATTGTTTTTGGCTTTGTCTATAAGGTAGGAGCATAGTTGTCTCTTAGATTTAGCCCAATCCAAACGTTTGGATTCCGTAATTTGAAAGAGGCGGCATATGTTTCTTTTTGATTCAGGGTGTACATTTCGGCTGAATAACAATTTAGACTTGTGTAAGTTTCGCTTCAAACCTGACTTATTAAGAAAATCATAGATAATGTTCTTAATAGTGCTGGACTAATCAATTGCTACCTTGCTGAAGATGATAGAGTCATCGGCGAAGAGGGAATGAGTGAATTCAGGGCAGTGTCGAGCTAGCTTGATGCCTCTGATATGGCCTTGGAGCTGAGAGTTGATCAGAGAGCGGGAGAGAGCCTCAGCTACAAGGATGAATAAGTAAGGAGAAAGTGGATCTCCTTGGCGAAGGCCCCGGTGAGGAAGAAAAAATTCTATTTGACCACCATTGATGGAAATTGAGTATTGAACAGTGGTGATGCACTCCATAATCTAAGAGATCTATAGATCATGAAATTTGAATTCCTGCAGCACCGATTCAAGAAAACACCATTGAACACTATCACAAGCCTTAGCAAAATCTAGTTTTAAAGCAAAATAACCTTTGGAGCCTTTGAATTTGTTCTTGAGAGCATGCATAACCTCGTGGTTAAGCACTATATTCTCTTGAATGTTCCTGCCACTGACAAACGCTGGTTGATTATGAGAAATTACAGAAGGTAACCAGGTATTTAAACCGTTGGCTAGGACTTTGGAGATAATTTTGTAAGTGAAATTACAACATCTTATTGGCCTGTAGTCATCAAAGGAATTTGGGTTTTTAGATTTTGGAACCAAGGTTATGAGGGTAGAGTTGAGTTTAGAGGGCATTTTTGAATAGACAAGGAAGTTTTGAACCAAGTTCACCACATCATTGCCCACAATATCCCAATGATTTTGGAAGAAAGCTCCTGGGAAGCAGTCAGGACCTAGAGATTTGAAGTTCCCCATGGAGAAAACAGCATCCTTTACCTTTTCTTTGGATAGAGCTTTAACTAAGGCCGAGTTCATTTTACTAGTAACAAGGCAAGGGATATTAGCAACAGATCGCTTAGTAACTTGAGGTTGAGCATAACAAAAAATTCTTCAAAAATAGGAGGCAGCAGACTTAATTTGATCATCTGAAGTAATCATCTGCCATCTAAACTGGGGATTTTTTTATCTAGTTGAGTTGGCGCCTGTGAACTGCTGTGAGATGAAAATACTTAGTATTCCTATCCCCTTCTTTCAACCATTTCACATGTGCTCTTTGAAGCCAGTTGATTTCCTCTTGCTCATGGAGCTTCTTGATCTCTGTTCATAACCATAGTTCTTCGTCCTTGTGTCTGCCTGTAAAATCCCCTGATAAAACCGAGTCTAACCTGCTCTTAAGAGCTTTAATTTTGAGTTGGCACGATAAATATGGATTTTTTTTTTCCGAATAATAGTAATATATTATGGTCAAAAACCATAATTTGCATACCTGAAGATTGAACCATGACCTTTTTTATAGGGGTCTCACTTTAGCCATTTGTACTAAGATTTATTGGCATAAATATTGAATATTTGTATATTATAAATTCTTGTATATTAATATTTGTACATGATAAATATTGATTGCTAACAAATATTTTCAGGCCAAATGCATTAAACAAAAATTAGGTTTAATTTTTAGTTGAATTCGTACCTTATCCCTTTTTTCTATATTAAAAATAATAATGAATGTCAACTAAATTTTTTTTGACAGTCGTCAATTAAATTTTTTAGAAACATAAAATGTATCATTAATTTTTTGACGCCAAAAGTTGAGAAAGTTTGGGTACAAAATGTTTCATTAGTAATTAAATATATTAACACTAATAATTAAATCTATTGTACACTTTATCATCTGATATTTCAATTAATAAAAATAATAATCCAAAATATTATTATATTAAAGCATGTAACAAATATCAAGAACTACAACATAATTAATAATCTACAGGGGCAGAAAATCTTGAGTACCGTCCTAACATTTTAATCAATTCCATCAACAGTTTAAATATTTAATATGTCATTTAAAATTTTAATCTGAGTTTTTATTAAAGTCTTTTTTTTCCTTTTTCAGTTTGAAAAATCATTTTAACTGCATATCATAAAATATTGATATAATAAAATTAATATGTGTAGATATAGATTATTATACCAACAATTTTTCATACCGAAAAAAATAAATAATTTTTATAATGTTAAAAATAAATTTTTAAAAGTTTTGAGTGATAAATTAAACGTTTAAGATGGTAATGAAATCCGATTAAAATATTAGTGAAGGTGATTACAAATTACTCAAAACCGTAAGAAACAATATCTAAAATTCCAGTCGCTTTGATCCAAAACAATAAGCTATCTCCAATCAAGGCATCAATTTTTTTCCAGCAAATTTCCGCTCCAATCAATACAGCAAATTATTCATTTATTGTCATGATCCAAACTGAAAATCATAATTGACGCTAGAAAATGAAAATTTTTTCGAATTTAAAACTCGTAGTAAGCTTTAAAAATATAAAGCATGCAATAAATAAATAAAAATACACCATAATTAAAACTAAAATCGATATAAAAATAAATATTTAAATGTCATTTCATAATATAAAAATATTTTCATATAATATTCAGAGAAATGTCTCTTACTAAAAAAATATTCTACAGATACAAAACACTACTACTGCTACAGTTTTCTAAAATACAACAAAAGTCAGATAAATAATTTACATAATCTACTCGGAGTTGAAGAAGTTCGACGTAGACGTCTACTACTGAGGGTTGACGACGAGAAATCTCCTAAAAAAATATTAAGAGAAATCAGACCTCACTGAGTGAATTATTATAATATATATACATGCAATCTAAAACATATTCAGTTAGACATCAATATATATATATATATATACACGAATTTCACACATATGCAAAAATCTGCTTTTATATATATATATATATATATATATATATATATATAATGCAGAAAACATTATTTAAATGAAGGATTAAATAGAACTTTAAATTAATTGCTACCTCAAACAAATATCTCACTAGCCACACAGTCTTACTTAATTCCAAATAAATTCTCTTATTCCATTTTAGACATTAGATTGGCCCTAAGACACTAAGTCAATCGAGCTCTAGCAGTCTCACTGTCAGTGTGATTAGCCCCGAGACACTAGTTCAACCGAGCTCCAGCAAGCACACTATTCACTCACATCAAATCTCAATAATCAATCAATAAATCAATCAAATTCACCTCAAATAATTCTCACAATATCGATCCTAAAGTCTAATGAACCTGTATATACATAGTTCTAGTGCAGTCTACTAGGTAGCATATTCTATTGATATCCTTCGCATAAAATTGTATATTTATGGAAAATAAATAAATGCATAATTAAACACAAATGACTTTCGTAATAGAAAAATATACTATTTATATACTGGAAATATACTGAAAATATACTAAATATATTTCAGGTATATATGCTACATATAATCCAAAATCAACCATAAATATACTAATTGCACATTAAAAATATATTAAATACATATGTCGCATATATATTGAAATATACCAAAATATACTGGAAGTATACTGTCACGACCCAAAACAGGGGCTATAACCGGCGCTAGGGAACGAGAATTCTTTCGAATTCGGAACCTGTAGCAAGCCTAAAAATAAAATAAAAAAACATGCAATAATCATAATAACATAATTAAAATATTTTGCAGCGGAAATAAATCTCATTAATAAAATAAATATAATCCATCGACAGATATAATAACTCAAATCCATCTCATAAATAAATAATCTTTTAATACAATCTCAGTTCAAATCTTTAAAATACATAACTCACACAAATATAATACATAAGTCTCACAACTGTCTACAACTACTGCATTGTCTAGATTATAAAAATAAAGCTCAGGTAAGCAGTTTACATAGCGAAGCAAGGGCGGAAGAAATTCGGCGTATGGGCCTACTACTGAGGTTTGAAGACGATGACTCTCCTGAAAAATAATCAATGGAGGGGAGTCGGACCTCACTGAGTGAATTATTATAATATATATACATGCATAACTAAATGACAATGCACACAGTCAGTAGTATATATAATAAATATATATACAAGCAAATACACACAGATGCAATAAAATCATTTTATATATTTATTGAAAATCACTGTTTATGAAGGATCAAATAGAACCATAGAAAATCGCAACCTCAAAACAATGTTAGACAACACTCTAGCTACATATGCTAACTTATTCTAAATAAATTCACTTGTTCCTTTTGGACAGTAGACTGGCCCCGAGATACTTGGTCAACCAAACTCCAGCAGTCTGACTGTCAGTGTGATTAGCCTCGAGACCCCTGGTCAACCGAGCTCCACCAATCACACTCTCACATCACATCAGATATCAAATCAAATCAGTATAATCAATATCCACAAATAGGTTAGTAATATAGCCTAAATGCTATCGGCGTACCGGTACGTACTCGGTCCTAGTGCTGCCCACTAGGTAGCACATTCTATTGATATCCTTCATTATTATATAAAACATACATTCATAAAATCAATGATGCATGATATTAAATAAAATAACAACATAAACCATATATATACTAGAAATATACCAAAAATAAACCAGGTATATTTTGAGTATATATACGTCAAATAAATTCAATTTAATTACCAAATAAACTAAAAATAAACCATGAATATACCTAAAAATATTTTAAGAATAATTTATTAATAAAACATGCATATAGTTTAAAATATACCAAAAATACACTGAAAGTATACCAAAAATAAACCTAAGCAATACTTAAATCATTGATGCATACTTTACTAAAATAAATCATACATTTCTAAAACATGCACCTTAAAACATATATATATAAAATAACAACTCACTGTTATTACGCTCCTTGAGACGGATCTGACGAGCCTGGTCCACTAGGACTCAGTCTTGACATAACTAAACAAACAAATGATAACACGACATTAGAATAAATCTAGCGGAAATTCGAAAGACTCGGTCTAGAATCTTAGACACAGAATTAGAATAGAAAATTCAATCGGATATCACGTTTTATGAGAATTCTACCAAAAATCCTGCAGAACCTTTCCTGTAAAACGAACATCTCTCTACTCAAAGAGTAGAGCCGGTCCTGCAAAGAAATACAATTCGAATATACATAGAACATAATCCCTCGATCGGACTCCAAACTACAATTCACCGACCGAGGTCCACAATTCACAGGATAATTATAGAAATACCGAAAATGCCCTTTAATACTAAAAATACATTTTATAAATCCAAATTACATAATTAACCTTAAAATATATTAAAAATCGATAAAAACTCATTTATTTAGAAAAATCGTATATTATATATAATTTAAAAATAAATTATGAAAAATAGTTTTAATTAGTTAAAAAATACTAAATAGAAATCATCTTTATACCTCAAATAGCTAGTAAAAACAATTTAATTATATTTTTAGCCAATTTAGTGTCAAATTACCAAAATACCCCTAGTTACGTAAATTCCTTAAAATTAATCAAAAATTCACCAAAAATAATATAATTACTCAAAATTAGATTTATCAACATATAATTCAATAATATCAATAAATATACTCAATTAACCAATTAATTTCAATAAAACACATAATTAACCTAATTTTCCCAAAATTACATAAACTAAATAAATTCCAAATAATTATATAAAATTCACAAAAATAACAAATAAATTTTTAAAATTCATTTTAACACCTATAAACACCATAAAACATAATTTCATAATTTAATTAATTAATTTTTGAAAATTAGAAAATATTAATAAAATAATAAAAAATTCACAAAAATCAAAATAATTCCCAAAAATTCCAAAAAAATTCAGAGAGCTAGATTAAGCTACTAGGATCAATGTTTGTGAAGGAAGATTGCATGAATCAACCAAATCGAAGCTCAAAAAAATCAAAAATCCTAATTGGCCGAAAATGTAAAATCAAAATCTAGGAAAATCTAGACCATTTCAAGTGAAACAATGCTTGGAAATGAACTCACCAGAGCTCAAGGAGAAGATAGAGACCAGTGGCATTCAAAATGGTGATCGAAAAGTGCTTGATCGACGGTGGAAGTGATTTTCGGCTTCTCTTGCAAAATCCGGCCAAAACACGCCGGAGAAGGGAGCTTGGGGCGGCAGAAATGGCTGACAAGGGAGGTGGCACGCTGGGAGGCACACCAAAGGGAAGAGGAAGGAGTTGCAGCAGCTGGATTCTTGAGGAAGACGATCGGGAGGGAGAGGGATGGCAAAATGGCAAAAATGATAATTTTAGTGAACTTTATTTTTTGATAATAATAATAATAATAATAATAATATATATATATATATATATATATATATATATATATATATATATATATATCTCACATTATTATTTTAATACATAATTAACACACACAATAAATGTCCACCACACACTTTAATAATATATACACATATACATATATATACATATTTAATTAATTAACATAAAAACTATATAATATAATATAATTATAAAATAAATCTTAATTTAACTTTAAATGCATGCACAAACATCTATTTTATTGACACTTTAGAATCACACATGAGTTCATGAAAATTCACTAAATCGATTAAAATAATTAGTATTTATTTATTTACGTTTTAATTTCTCCGAAAATAAAATTTTCGAAAAAATTTTACGTAAAGGACTCAAAATAATTAAAAATAGTTAAAAATGTCTTTAATAAATAACAAACTCATCAAATAATCATAAATATATATATAAATTATTAACACTGCAAATCCCGATGTATTTTAAAATTATGTAAAAATCCGGGATATTACAGTCTTCCCCCCTTACAAGAATTTGTCCCCGAATTTCAGAAAAAGAAAATTACAAGATCAAGAAGGGAAGATATACGGGTAAGAAGCTTGCATCTCAGTTTCAATCTCCTACATATGCTCCTCAACTCTGTTGCTACGCCATAGAACTTTGACTATCAGAATCTGTTTCGATCGCAACTGTCGAACTTGATAGTCATCGATCGCCACAGGTTCTTCCACAAATGTCAGATCTTCGTTCACTTCCACGCTGTCAGACTGCAACATGTGTGAAGGGTCTAAGACATACTTCCTTAGCATCGAGATATGAAACACCAGATGCACTTATGACATACTCGGAGGCAAAGCCAACCGATATGCAACAGTGTCAACTCTCTCCAGAATCCCGAACGGTCTGATATATCTTGGTGCTAACTTACCCTTTCTGCTAAATCTCATCACACCCTTCATCAGAGACACCTTTAGAAAAATAAAATCTCCAACCTGAAACTCCACATCTCTGCGCCTAGGATCCGTATAGCTCTTCTGCCTGCTAACTGCGGTCTCTAATTTGTGCTTAATCACGGTGACTTTCTCTGTAGCATCCTGAACCATCTCAGGTCCAGTCAAAGCTCTCTCACCAATCTCATCCTAACTCAGAGGGGATCTACACTTCCTTTCATACAATGCCTCATATGGTGCCATGCCAATACTGCTATGGTAGCCATTATTATATGAAAACTCCACAAGTGGAAAATGATCATCCCAACTACCTCCCAAATCCAAAACACACATCCTCAACATATCTTCTAGTGTTTGGATCGTCCTCTCAGACTGACCATCTTTCTGAGGATGAAAAGCAGTACTGAAGTCCAACCTAGTGCCCATCACTTCTTGTAACTTCTGCCAAAAATGAGAGGTAAACACTGAACCTTTATCTGACACAATGGACACAGGTACTCTATGAAGGTACACAATATGCTTCACATACAACTTCGCCAATCTAGCTACGAAATAGGTGGCTTTCATAGGTAAGAAATGTGCAGACTTAGTCAACCTATCTACAATCACCCAGATGGAATCATATCCATCCTTAGAACGAGCCAAACCAACCACAAAATCCATAGTTATCCTTTCCCACTTCCACTCGGGAATAGGAAGAGGCTGAAGCTTCCTAGAAGGCTTCTGATGTTTAGCTTTCACTTGCTGACACATCAAGCACTTAACAATATAATCAATGACATCCTTCTTCAGTCCGTCCCATCAGTATAAATCTCTGATATTATGGTACATTATAGTGACACCCGGATGTATGCTATAAGCTATAGAATGTGCTTTCTCTAGGATCTCTTCTCTCAAATTATCCATATCAGGAACACACAATCTACCACTGATCCACAATACACCATCATCATCGAGTGTGAAATCAGTGAACTTCCCTACTCAAACATTCTCTATAAGCTCTTCTAGAATAGGATCTTAGCTTTGAGCTGCCTTAATCCTATCTCTTAGTACAGATCGCACCTTAAACTGAGCTAGCAATCCACCTGACCTACTGATCTTCATCATCAGACCTTGATCCACCAACAGATGAAACTCCTGGATCAACGATCTCCTCTCAACACTGATATGAGCAAGACTGCGTGAGGACTTCCTACTCAAGGCATCTACTACTACATTAGCCTTGCCTGGATGATATAAAATCTCACAGTCATAATCCTTCAACAGTTCCAACAATCTCCTCTATCTCAGATTCAAATCTCTCTGCTGGAAAATGTACTTAAAGCTCTTATGATCAGTAAAAATCTCACAAGTCACCCCGTACCGATAGTGTCTCCAGATCTTGAGAGCAAAGATCACTGCAGCCATCTCTAGGTCATTTGTAGGATAGTTCTGCTCATGCTTCTTTAACTGTCTCGAAGCATAGGTTATCACCCTACCATTTTGCATCAACACACAACCAAGGCCAACTCTAGAGGCATCACAATAAACTGTGAACTTGTCCACACTATTAGGCAAAGCTAACACTGGAGTTGTGGTCAACTTCTCCTTCAACAATTGAAAACTATTCTCACAAGCTTCAGACCACTCAAATCTTACATTCTTCTGAGTCAAGCGAGTCATAGGGGCTGGAATTCTAGAAAAATCCTGTATAAACCTCCTATAGGACCTGGCTAAACCCAAAAAACTCTGAATCTCAGTAACAAAAGTCAGTCTAGGCCACTCAGACACTACCTCAATCTTCCGTGGATCAACCTAGATACCTTCTTTAGACACCACGTGTCTAAGAAAAGAAACACTCTCCATCCAGGAATCACACTTCAAGAATTTAGCATAAAGCTGATGTTCTCTCAATGTCTGTAGTACAGTCCTCAAGTGATATACATTCTCCTCCATACTCCTCAAATATGCTAGTATATTATTGATGAAAACTACCATAAACTGATCCACATACAGTCTGAATACCCTGTTCATCAGGTCTATAAAAGCTGTTGGTGCATTAATCAAGCCAAAAGACATCACCAAAAACTCATAATGACCATATCGAGTACAGAATGCCTTTTTAGGAACATCGGCTTCACTGATTCGCAACTGATGATAACCCGACCTCATATCAATCTTAGAAAAGAACTGTGCACCCTATAGTTGATAAAATAAGTCATATATGCTCAGGAGAGGATACTTGTTCTTTACTGTCACCTTGTTCAGCTCTCTGTAGTCAATGTACAGTCTCAGGGTACCATCCTTCTTCTTCACAAACAGGACTGGTGCACCCCAAGGAGAAACACTGGGTCTAATGAAACCCTTATCTAGCAACTCTTGCAATTGCTCCTTTAACTCTTTCAACTCTATAGGAGCCATTCTGTAGGGTGGCAAAGATATGGGAGTAGTACCTGGAACCACATCTATACAGAACTTAATCTCTTTGTGAGGTTGTAAACCTGGCAACTCCTCAGGAAAAACATCAGGAAACTCACAGGCAACAGGAACATCAGTGAGTGACAATTTCTCCACCGAAGTATCCCTGACCAATGCCAAATATCCTTGACATCCTTTCCTCAGCAACTTCCTAACTGTAATAGCAGAAATAAGATTATGAGGTGCTGAACTCCTATCACCCACAAACTTAAATTCTTCTTCACCAGGAATTCTGAAAGTCACCTCTTTACTCTGACAATCCACCATGCATAGTGCTGAGATAACCAATCCATACCTAGAATAACATTAAACTCCATCACATCCAACATAATCAAATTAACAGGTAATTCTCTATCTCCCATAAGAACTGGACAACCAAAAAGAGCAATATCGGTATCCAAAGAATCACTCAGAGGAGTGGCAACAGACAAAGGAAAAGCCATCCTCGAAGCTTGCCAACAAGACTTGGAAGCAAAAACAGGAGAAATGAACAAATGCATGGCAACCAGATCAAACAAAACCCATGTATCCAGGTAATAAATAGAAACAATACCTGCCACGACTGCATTAGATGCCTGAGCATCATGCTGAGTAAGATAGAAAACTCTGGCCTATCCTCGACCTCCCTGCTGGCTGGTAGAAGTCTGGCCAACACCTTTGGCACCTCCTCTAGTACCTCTGCCATGACCCTGCTGGGGAACAAGCTGAGTGGAACTCTGATGCTGGGCTGGAGGCAACTGAAATGGAACGGGTGTAGCACTAGCAATCGACTGCTGTGGAAATCACAGAATCTGCGACTGTTGATACCCGGAATAAGGACATAATCTAGCATAATGTCCTGTCTGCCCGTATCTGAAGTATGTCAGCGGTGTCAGGTAACATGGTCCCTGATGGACTCTACTGCAGGTTTGGCAAACACTGGCAGCTGACCCGAAATTATCACCCCTGCTGCTACTCGAAGCACCTGACCCGAGTCTGAATGGTCTACGCTGACCTCCACGGTAATGTCTACTACTCTGATGCATCCGCTGCTGTCTCTGACTCTGTTGAGCCGGACCTCGCTGCTGACTACTCGAACCAATATGAAAACTCAAATATGGAGTAGTCTGAAATCCACCTGATTGCACACCCAGCTAGTAATAATCAGGCATCGCTCCCTGCCTAACTAGCCTCAGCTCAATCTTCTTGGCCAACTCAATAATAGACTTCAGAGTAAGGCCCGCTGTAGGCATACCAGTAAATGCAGAACCCAATCCAGTGACGTAGGTAATGACTACAAAATACTGGTCTCACATCAGATCCTCTGTATATCTACCCAGCTGGAGGAACTCTCGGGTATACTCCTCTACTGATCAATCACTACGAGATATGCTAGTCAATCTGAGACAATAACTCATGCGGAGTGGCTCTGGGCAAAATCTCCTCATAAATCACTCTCTGAACTGAGCCGAGGTCATCGTCAACATATAAAGCTGGATCATCTAAATAAACAAATCCAGGGCTGGTCCCTCCATAGAAAGCTCGACGATCATAATCCGCTGGTACTCGATGTGAGCAGTCTGAGTCCTTGTCTCGATCGCATGCAGAAAATCCAATGGATCAGACGTCCCATCGAAAGCAATCCTGCCAACTCTAGCATAATTTGGATTTATGTTTTTGGGCTAATTAAGTAATTTGGATTTATTAAATGAATTTCTGTTAATATTTGTGAATTTATTGAGAATTATTGATTTTTAACAATATTATATTAATATTAGGGTTTTTAACTAAAAATTGATAAAATAATTATTTTCAGTGTTTAAATATCTAAATTTCTATATTTTGGTATATAAAGGGTATTTTTGGAATTTTTATGTATTCTGTGTATATCTCGTGAATTGTGAACCTCGGTCGGTGGAATTGTAGTTTAGGAATCCGACCGAGGGGTTGTGTAGTTATTCTACATTCGAAGTGTGTTTTCTTGCAGGACCGGCTCTACTTTTTAAGTAGAGAGATGTTTGTTTTACAAGGGAATTTCTGCTGAATTTTTGGTAGAATTCTCATAAAATGTGACATTCGATCAAATTCTTATTCTCTGTCTATGTCCAGTATTCTAGATCGAGTTTCTAGGAATTACGTTAGATTTATTCTAATTTCATGTTGTGATTTGATTATTAGTTGTGCCGAGACCAAGGCCTAGTGGACCAGGCCCGTCGGACCCATCTCATGGAGCGCACAACTGTGAGTTGTTATTTTATATATACGTGTATTAGGATGTATGTTTTTAGAAATGTATGCTTTAATTGTATGAAATATGCATAAATAATTTAATAAATGCTTAAGTATATTTTAGGTATATTTTAATATATTTTTGGTATATTTTAAATTAAATGCATGTATTATTCTTGATTTATACCTAAAATGTTTTGAAGTATATATATGGTTTATTTTATAATTGAATTGAATTTATTTGACATATATATACTCGAAATATACTTGGTTTATTTTTGGTATATTTCTAGTATATATATGGATTATATTGCCATTTAAATTAACGTCATGCATCATTTATTTTACGAACGTATGAGTTTATTTTAAATGAAAGATATCAATAGAACGTGCTACCTAGTGGGCAGCACTAGGACCGAGTACGTACCTGTACGATGATAGATTGTAGGTTGAATTACTAACCTATTTATGGATTATGACTGGATTGATTTGATGTGAGATGTGATTTGAGAGTGTGATTGCTGGAGCTCGGTTGACTAAGTGTCTCGGGGCCAATCACACTGATAGCCAGACTGCTGTAGCTCGGTTGACTTATTGTCTTAGGGCCAGTCTACTGTCCAAATGGAATAAGTGAAATTATTTGGAATAAGTGAGCCTGTATGGCTAGAGTGTTGTCTAACACTATTTGAGGTTGCGATCATTTAGGGTTCTATTTGATCCTTCATAAATGGATATTTTTCAGTGTTATATATATAAAATGATTTTTATTGCATCTGTGTGTATTTGCTTGTATATATATTTATTATATATACTATTGAGTGTTTACATTTTTCATTTAGTTATGCATGTATATATATTATAACAATTCACTTAGTGAGATCTAACTCCCCTCTGTTGACATTTTTCAGGAGAGTCTTCATCCTCAGACCTCAGTAGCAGGCCTATACGCCAGATTTCTTCCGGCCCGGCCTTATTGTGTAAACTGCTTACCTGAGTTTTTTTTTTGTATTCTAGACACTACAGTAGTGGTTTCAGTGAGTTGTATTTATTATATATGTATGAGATTAAATTTTAAAAGTTTGAGTCGAAAATTTGTTTTGAAAGATTTTATATATATAAGATGGATTTTATGTTATCGAATGATTTGATGAATTATTATTTTACTTTTGAGATTTAATTTCGCTGCATAATATTTAATTTAATTTAATTTAATGTATATTGCATGCTTTTATTTTTAAAGGCCTGCTATGGGTTCCGGATTCGAAAGAATTCTTGTTCCCTAGCGCTGGTCATGGCCCCCTATTTTGGGTCGTGACATCTTCATCATTAGACCTTGATCCACTCAGTAGTGCAACTCTTGGATCAACGGTCTCCTCTCCACTTTGATGTGAGCAAGACTACCTAAGGACTTCCTACTCAAGGCACTTGTTATCACATTAGCCTTGCCTGGATGATAAAGAATCTTGCAATCATAGTCCTTTAGCAATTCTAACCATCTCCTCTACCTCAGATTCAGATCTCTTCACTGAAAAATATACTTAAGGCCCTTGTGATATGTGAAAATCTCACAAGTCACCCCGTATAGATAATGTCTCCAAATCTTGAGAGTAAAGATTACTACAGCCATCTCTAGGTTATAGGTAGGATAATTCTATTCATGCTTCTTCAACTGCCTCAAAGCATAAGCTATCACCCTAGCATTCTACATCAACACACAACCTAGGCTGACTGTAGAGGCATCACAATACATAATGAATTTATCTACCCGATTAGGCAAAGCTAAAACTAGAGTTGTGGTCAACTTCTCCTTCAGCAACTGGAAACTATTCTCATAAGCATCTGACCACTCAAACTTAATATTCTTTTGAGTCAAACGAGTCATAGGAGCTCAATTCTGGAAAAATCCTACATAAATCTCTTATAATACCCAGCTAAACCTAGAAAATTATAAATCTCTATGACTGTCATCTGTCTGGGCCACTCAGATACTGCCTCAATCTTCTGTGGATCAACTTGGATACCATCTTTAGACACTACATGTCCAAGGTATGGAACACTCTCCAACCAGAAATCACACTTCGAGAATTTAGGATAAAGCTGATGTTCTCTCAGTGTCTATAGTACAGTCCTCAAGTGATATACATGCTCCTCCATACTTTTTGAATACACCAGTATATTATTAATAAAGACTACCACAAATAGTCTAAATACTCTATTCATCAAATCCATAAAAGCAGCTGGTAAATTAGTCAACCCAAATGACATCACCAGAAACTCATAGTGGCCATATCGAGTGCAGAATGCCGTTTTAGGAACATCGGCCTCATAGATTCACAACTGATGATAACCCGACCTCAAATCAATCTTAGAAAAGAATTGTGCACCCTGAAGCTGATCAAACAAATCATCTATCCTCGAAAGGGGATAATTATTCTTCACTGTCACCTTGTTCAGCTCTCTATAATCCATGCACAGTCCCAAGGTACCATCCTTCTTCCTTACAAACAAGACTGGTGCACCCCAAGGAGAAACACTAGATCTAATGAAACCCTTATCTAGTAATTACTACAACTGCTCCTTCAACTCTTTCAACTTTACAGGAGCCATTTTGTAGGGCGGCATCGAAATAAGAGTAGTGCTTGGAAACACATCTATATAGAATTCAATCTCTCTATGAGGTGGTAAACTTGGTAACTCCTATAAAAAAACATTAAAAAAACTCACAAGCAATAGGAACATTTGTGAGTGACAACTTCTCCACATATGTATTTTTTGACTAGTGCCAAATATCCCTAACAACCCTTCCTCAGCATCTTCCTAGTTGTGATAGTGGAGATGAGATTATGAGATGCAGAACTCTTATCACCCATAAACTTAAACTCTTCTTCAGTTGGAATTCTAAAAATCACTTCTTTACTCTGACAATCCACAATGGCATAGTGCTGAGACAACCAATTCATACCTAAAATCACATCGAACTCCACCATATATAACAATACTAATTCCGCTGGCAGTTCTCTACCTTCGACAAACACTGGACAACCAGAAAGAACAATGTCAGTGTCCAATGAATCACTTAGAGGAGTGGCGATAGACGAAGGAAAAGCCATCCTCGAAGCTTGCCAACATGACTTTGCAGTAAAAATAAGGGATACAAAGGAGTGTGTGGCACCTGGATCAAACAAAACCTAAGCATCCAAGTAACAAAGAGGAATACTACATGCAACGATGACATTAGATGCCTGAGCATCTTACTGAGTGAGGTGGAAAACCCTAGCCTAACCTTGACTTCCTTGCTGATTGGTGGAAGCCTGGCCAAAACCTTTGGCACCTCTTCTGGTACCTCTGCCATGCCCTTGCTGGGCTGTAATTTGAGTTGTGCTCAGATGCTGAGCTAGAGGCAACTAAAAAAGAGCTAGTACTATAATAGCAATCAACTGCTGCAAAAACTGTTATGGCTGAAAACCAGAATATGGGCATAATCTGGTGAAATATCCCATTTTTCCTCATCTAAAGCATGTCAGCGGTGCCATATAATAGGGTCCTTGATGTACTCTACCATAAGTCTGACAAGCACTAGCTACTGATCCTATACTGTTGTATCCCAAACTCTGACCACTACTGATGCCAGAAGCACCTAACCCAAATCTGATAACTCTACAAGGTCCAGCACGACCATGTCTACTGCTCTTATGCACTCTTTACTGTTGCCTCTAGCTCTGTTATATTAAGCCTCTTTGCTAACTACTAGAACTAATATGTAAAGTTGAATATGGAGTAGTTTGGAATCCTCCTGACTGAATACTCAACTGATAGTAATAAGGCATAGCTCCTTGCTTGACTAGCCTCAACTTTATCTCCTTAGTCAACTCTATCACTGACTCCAGAGTAAGGCCCGCAGTAGGCATCCCCAAAAATGTAGAACCCAGACTAGTGATGTAAGTCATGATAGCAAAATGCTAGTCTTGCATTAAATCCTTTACATATCTGCCAAGTCGGAGAAACTCTCTAGTGTAATCCTCGATAGATCTATCACCTCTAGTAATTCTCATCAGCCGAAGTCTATAACTCATATAGAGTGGATCTAAGTAGAATCTCCTCATAAATCTCTCTAAATTGAGCCCAAGTCATTGTAGTCATATACGGTTGAATCACCTGGATGAACCAATCCAGGGCTGGTCCCTTCACAGACAACTCAACGATCATGATCTGCTAGTACTCGGTGTGAGAAGTTCGAGTCCTTATCTCAATAGCATGCAGAATGTCTAACGGATCTACCATCCCATCAAAGGCTATCCTGCCGACTCTGGCATAGAACAATGATGCCTCAGGGTCAGACATACCCTGCTGATAGGCAGGCTGTAACGGCGGTGTAACTTGAGGTATCGCAGCTTCCTTGTATTCTAGCTCTATAAGTTCCTCATCCTGCAGCTCTCACTATCTATGACAACCTGTCACTCCTCAAGGTCGACCTCTACCTCGACCTCTGCACCTTGTTGATGGCTCAGGAGGTAAAACCTCATCTTGAAAGGACTCATCATCCTCGGCCTCAATGACCGGTGGAGTGACATGCGCTTGCCTCCTCATTATTAAAAGATAAAACCAAAAAGATTTAGATAAAACAGACAATTTAAAGATTATGCAGAATGCTAAATCAAGGAAAACTTATCGAAGACATACTCAAACCTAATTAACTGCAGTAGTTTCAAAGAAAACACAACTTTGAAAACCTAAGTCCACAACATTAATAACCTAGGGCTCTGATACCAACTTTATCACTGTCATAACCTAACCCAGGAGTCATGACCGGCGCTAGGGAACGAGAATTCTTTTGAATCTGGAACCTGTAGCAAGCATTAGAAATAAAAACATTTAATAAATAAATAAATAAAAATACACCATAATTAAAACTTAAATCGATATAAAAATAAATACTTAATGTCATATCATAAAGTAAAAATATTTCATATAATATTCAAAGAAAGGTCTCTTTCATGAAAATAATATTCTACTGATATAAAGCACTACTACTGTAGTTTTTTAAAATATAACAAAAGTTCAGATAAATAATTTACATAATCTAGTCGGGGCTGAAGAAGTCCGGCATAGGGGTCTACTATTGAGGTCTGAAGATGAGGAATCTCCTAAAAAAAATATTGAGGGGAGTTAGGCCTCACTGAGTGAATTATTATAATATATATACATGCAATCTAAAACATGTACAGTCAGGCATCAATATATATAAATATATACACACACGCATTTCACACAGATGCTAAAATCCATTTTTATATATATTGAAATGCAGAAAACATTTATTTAGGTGAAGGATCAAATAGAATCCTAAAATAATCGCAACCTCAAACAAATATCTCACTAGCCTCGTAGGCTTAATTAATATCAAATAATTTCTCTTATTCCATTTTGGATAGTAGACTGGCCCCGAGACACTAAGTCAATTGAGCTCCAACAGTCTCACTGTCAATGTGATTGGCCCCGAGACACCAGATCAACTAAGCTCCAGCAACCACACTAATCACTCATACCAAATCTCAAATAATCAATCAATTAAATTCTCCTCAAATAATTCTCACAATATAGACCCTAAAGTGTAATGAACTGGTACGTACACAATCCTAGTGCAGCCCACTATGTAGTGTGTTCTATTAATATCCTTCAAATAAAATTGTATATTTATGGAAAATAAATAAATGTATAATTAAATATAAATAACATTCATAACAACAAAATATACCATACATATACTAGAAATATACTGAAAATATACTAAATATATTTCAAGTATATATATGCTACATATAACCAAAATCAACCATAAATATACTGAATATATATGACACATATATACCAAATATATACTAAACACAAATTAAGCATATATGTCACATATATATTAAATATACTAAAAATATACCAAAAGTATACTTATTCATTTAACAAAATAATTCATGTTTAAACTCATATTAAAATATGAAAACTTATAATCATGCATCTACATACAATGTATATATAAAATAATAACTCATAAGTTTGCACTCCTCGAGACTAGCTCGACGGGCCTGGTCTAATAGGCCTTGGTTTCAGCGCAACTAGAAAATAAATAATCATAATAAATTTCTAACTTATACTTCTAAAGGAGACTCGATTTAGGAATATAAAACTCAGATAAACATAGAAATTCAGGATCAATCCTACGTCACAGTTTACGATAATTCTACCAAAAATTCGGTAGAACCTCCTCTGTAAAACGGACATCTTTTTACTAAAATGTAGAGCCGATCATGCAAGAAAAACACACTTCTAACACACAAGGCTCAACACCTCGGGTTGGGATCCTAAACTGTACAATTCTCCAACCGAGGTTCACAATTCACCAAAAATATAAATAAAATAATAAATATATTAAAAATCATTAAATTCCATAAATATCGATAAAATATCAATATATAATATATTTAAACATTAAAACACTAAATACAATTATTTTCACAATAATTAAATAAAATCTTAAATAATAATATAATATTAATAAAAATCCAATTTTTTCAATAATGCCACATAAAATAGTAAAATTTCATTTTTATATATTCAAATAGCTTAAATGGCCTAAATATGTATTAAAAGTTATTAAAAATCCATTTAATCACCAAAATAGTAAATAATATATTATTTGCATATAATTTTCAAAAATTATTATTAATTAGTTAAAAATAGTAAATATTTTATAAAAATCATTTTAATACCCTATATAATTCTAAAATCATTTAAAACATATTATTTAACTATAATTTCCACAAAATTACACAATTAACTCATAAATACAAAATTCACATAATATAAATAATATTCTAAAAAATTATATAAATTCACCAAAAATTATTTTAATAATTTATTAACTCAAATTACTAACACAAATTCAACTAAATTTTCATTAAAAATAATTAATTAACATAATTATCAAAAATTCAATATATATTATTAAAATAATAAAAAATTACCCAAAATTCAAATTAATTCAAAAAATACACAAAAAATATATTTGAGAAGCTAAAGCTACCACAAACAACATTTTTGAAGCAAGTTTCCATCAATCAAACATAATCAAATTCAAAAAAATTTAAAAAAAAAATCTAAAACACATAAACTAAAAATAATATCTAAAAATCAAAGGGATTTGAGTTCAAACGGAGCTATGGAATGGACTCATCGAAGTAAGAGCGTTCAAAAGAGACCAGAATGAAGTCCAACGGTGGTTGGAATCCTCATCGGCATTAACGGAGCTCACTCTCGGTCAAGCTTCAATTCCGGCGCTCTGACGTCGATCCGGTAAGGAGTTGGAGGAGGAAGGGAGGAGTTGATGGTGGTGAGTATGGTTGTGGCTGGCGGTTCGGCGTGGGTGGAGGGTGGCTGACTGAGAAGAAGAAGAAGAGGCTTTGACCCGATTTTTTGCTTTTGACTTTTTTTTAATTTTGAAATTACTAAAGTACCCTTCCATAATAATAATAATAATAATAATAATAATAATAATAATAATAATAATAATAATAATAATTACAATGATAATAATAATAATAACTTTAATATTATTAAGTAATCCCATGTAAAACAAATTATTTTTACGTAAACAATTTGTTAGAATAAAATACATAAATAATATTAGCAAATAACAATAATAATATATAATAAAATTTAAAATTATTAACATTGCATATTTCAAAATAATATTATTTTATTTAAAATACTAGGTCATTGCAATCTCTCCTCTTTATAAGAATTCATCCTCGAATTCAAAGAAAAGAACAGACACAAGAATTATCGAGGAAAGAGATAAGGATAAGAAGCTCACATCTCTGCTTCAGTCTCCCAAGTGTACTCCTCCACATTGTTGCTTCTCCACAACACCTTATCCATCCGAATTTGCTTCGAACGCAACTAATGAACGTGATAGTCTACAATAGCGATTGGTTCCTCCTCGTACATCAGGTCTTCATTCACTTCCACACTATTAGGCTGTAACACGTGTGAAGGGTCTGAAATATACTTCCTTAACATCAAGATATGGGACACTGGATGCACTAGAGATAAATTCAGAGGCAAAGCCAACCGATATGCAACCATGCCCACTCTCTCCAAAATCTCAAATGGTCTAATATATCTCGGTGCTAGTTTTCCCTTCTTGCCAAATCTCATCACACCCGTCATTGGAGACACCTTTAGAAACACATAGTCTCCAACCTGGAATTCCACATCTCTACGTCTCAGATCCATAAAGCTCTTATGTTTGCTAATTACGGTCTCTAATCTCCTTTTGATCATAGCAACTTTCTCAGCAGCATCTTGAACCATCTCAGGTCCAATCAACACTCTCTCCTAAATCTTATCCCAACTCAGTAGGGATCTACACTTTCTTCCATACAAAGCCTTATATGGTGCCATCCCAATATTGCTATGGTAACTATTATTATATGAAAACTCCACAAGCGGCAAATAATCATCTCAGCTACCTCTTATATCTAAGACACACATCCTCAACATATCTTCAAGTTTCTGGATTGTCCTCTCAAACTGACCATCTGTCTGAGGGTGAAAAGCAGTACTAAAATCAAGCTTGGTGCCCATTGCTTCCTGCAACTTCTACCAAAAATGAGAGGTAAACTATGAACCTGATACAATGGACACAGGTACTCTGTAAAGGCACATAATATGCTTAACATACACCTTCATCAATTTAGCTACATAATAAGTGGCTTTAACACGCAAGAAATGAGCAGACTTGATCAACCTATCCACAATCACCTAGATGGAATTGTACCCATCCTTAGAACAAGGTAACCCAACCATAAAATCTATAGCAATTCTCTCTTATTTCCACTCAGGAATAGGAAGCGCTGAAGCTTCCCAAAAGGCTTCTAATGTTCAACTTTCACTTGTTGATACGTCAAGCACTCATCAACAAAATCAACTACATCCTTCTTCAGTCCATCCAACTAATACAAATTTATGATATTGTGGTGACACCTGGATGTATGTTGTAGGCTATAGAATGTGCTTCCTCAAGGATCTCTTCTCTCAAATTATCCATATCAGAAACGCACAACCTACCATTGATCTATAAAACACCTTCATCATCAAGTGTGAAATCAGTGAACTTCCCTGCACGAATATTCTTTGTAAGCTTTGCTAAAATAGGATCTCAGCCCTAAGCTACTTTAATCCTATCTCTCAGCACAGATCAAACTCTGAACTGAGCTAACAATCCACCAGATCTACTCATCTTCATCATCAGACCTTAATCCACTAACTAGTGCAATTTTTAGATCAATGGTCTTCTCTCCACACCAATGTGAGCAAGACTACTTGAGGACTTCCTACTCAAGGCATTTGCTACCACATTAGCCTTGCCTGAATGATAGAGAATCTCACAATCATAGTCCTTTAGGAGTTCTAACCATCTCCTCTACCTTAGATTCAGATATCTTTGTTGAAAAATGTACTTAAGGCTCTTATGATCTGTGAAAATCTCACAAGTCACCTTGTATAGATAATGTCTCCAAATCTTAAGAGCAAATATCACTATAGCCATCTCTAAGCCATGGGTAAGATGATTTTGTTCATACTTTTTTAACTTCCTTGAAGCATAAGCTATCACCTTACCATTCTGCATCAATACACAACCTAGGCCAACTCTAGAGGCATCACAATACACAGTGAATTTATCTACTCCATTAGGCAAAGTCAAAACTGGAGCTGTGGTCAACTTCTCCTTCAGCAACTAGAAACAGTTCTCATAAGCATTTGACCACTCAAACTTCACATTCTTTTGAGTCAAGTGAGTCATAGGAGCTGCAATTTTGCAAAAACCCTGCACAAATCTCCTATAATACCCAACTAAACCTAGAAAACTATGAATTTATGTAATTGTTATTGGTTTAGGCCACTCTGATACTGCTTTAATCTTCTATGGATCAACCTGAATACCATCTTTAGACACTACGTGTCCAAGGAATGCAACACTCTTTAACCAAAAATCACACTTCAAGAATTTAGCATAAAGCTGATGTTCTCTCAATGTCTGCAGTATAGTCCTCAAATGATATACATGCTCCTCCATACTCTTTGAATATACCAGTATATCATTAATTAAGACCACCATAAACTGATCCATAAATGGATTGAATACCATGTTTATTAGATTCATGAAAGCAGCTGGTGCATTAGTCAACCCAAATGACATCACCAGAAACTCATAATGACCATAATAAGTGTGGAATGCCATTTTAGGAAGACCAGCTTCACTAATCCGCAACTGATGATAGCTCGACCTCAAGTTAATCTTAGAAAAGAACTATGCACATTGAAGTTGATCCAACAAATCATCTATCTTTGGGAGAGGATACTTGTTCTTCACTGTCACCTTGTTAAGTTCTTTGTAATCTATGCACAGTCTCAGGGTACCATCCTTCTTCCTCACAAATAGGACTGGTGCACCCCAAGGAGAAACATTGGGTCTGATAAAAGCCTTATCTAGCAATTCTTATAACTGCTCCTTCAACTCTTTCAACTCTGCAGGAGCCATTCTATAGGGTGGCAATGAAATAGGAGTAATGCTAAAACCACATTTATACAAAACTCAATCTCTCTGTGAGGTGGTAAACCTAGCAACTCCTTAGGAAAAATATCAGGAAACTCACAGCCAATAGGAACATCTGTGAGTGACAACTTCTACGTTGAAGTATGCTTGACAACCCTTCCTCAGCACCTTCCTAGCTGTGATAGCAGAGATGAGATTTTAAGGTGCATAACTCTTATCACCCACAAACTTAAACTCTTCTTCATCTGGAATTCTAAAAATCACCTCTTTACTCTGACAATCCACAATGGCATAGTATTGAGACAAACAACCCATACCTAAAATCACATCAAACTCCATGACATCCAACAACACCAATTCTGCTGGCAATTCTCTACCTCCAAAAAATACCGAATAACTAGAGGAGTAGTGATAGACAAAGGAAAAGCCATCCTCGAAGCTTGCCAACACGACTTCAAAGCAAAAATAGGGGATACAAAAGAATGTGTGGCACCCGGATCAAATAAAACCTAAGCATCCAAGTAACAAACAGGAATAATACTTGCAACGAAGACATTAGATGTCTGAGCATCCTACTTAGTGAGGTGGAAAACCCTGGCCTGACCTCGACCTCCCTACTGACTGGTAGAAGCCTGGCCAAAACCTCTGGCACCTCCTCTAGTACCTCTGCCATGCCCCTATTAGGCTACAATCTAAGTCAAACTCGAGTGCTAAGCTGAAGGTAACTAAAAAGGAGCTAGTGTTGTACTAGCAATCGACTGCTGTGGCTGAAAACTAGAATATAGACATGATATAGCAAAATTTCTCATTTATTTGCATCTAAAGCATGTCAGCAGCACCATATAATAGGGTCCCTAATGGACTCTACCACAAGTCTGACAGGCACTAGCTACTGATCTTGTGTTAGCGTATCCTGAACTCCAACCACTACTGCTGCTAGAAGCACCTAACCTAAATCTGATAGGTCTACGAGGTCCAGCACGACCATATTTGCTACTCCTATATACTCTCTGCTGCTGCCTCTGACTTTGTTGTATTGTGCCTCTCTGCTAACTACTGGAACCAATATGAAAGGTTGAATACAGAGTGGTCTGAAATCCTCTTGACTGAATACCCAACTGATAATAATCAGGCATAGCTCCTTCCCTAACTAGCCTCAACTCTATCTCCTTGGCCAACTCTATCACTGACTTCAGAGTAAGGCCCGCAGTAGGCATCCCAGTAAATGTAGAACCCAGACTAGTGATGTACGCAGTGACAATAAAATACTGGTCTTACATCAAATCCTCTATATATCTGCCAAGTCAGAGAAACTCTCGGTCTAATCCTCGACATATCTGTCACCTCTAGTGATACTCATCAGTCGAAGTCTATAACTCATCTGAAGTGGCTCTGGGCAGAATCTCCTCATAATTCTCTCTCTGAACTATGCCCAAGTCACCGTAGTCATGTATAATTGAATCATCTGAACAAACCAATCTAGGGCTGATCCCTCAATAAATAACTAGATGATTATGATCTACTAGTACTCAGTGTGAGCAGTTCGAGTCCTCATCTTAATAGCGTGCAGAAATTCTAACAGATCTAATGTCCTATCAAAGGCTATCCTACCAACTCTGACGTAGAACAGTGCTACCTCAGGGTCAGACATACCCTACTGATAGGCAGGCTAAATCGATGGTGCAACTTGAGGTATCACAACTTCCTCGTACTTTGGCTCTATAGGCTCCTCATCCTGTAGCTCTTGTTGTCTACAGCGACCTGCCACTCCTCAAGGTTAACCTCTACCTTGACCTCTACGCCTAGCTAGCGGCTCAAAAGGTAAAACCTCATCCTAAAAGGACTTATTATCCTTGGCCTCAATGATCGGTGGAGCGACATGCACTCACCTCTTCATTTTGAAAAGATAAAACCAGAAAGATTCAGACAAAATAGACAATCTAAAGATTACGCAGAATGCTAAATCAAGGAAAACTTATCGAAGACATACTCAAACCTAATTAACTGCAGTAGTTTCAAAGAAAACACAACTTTGAAAACCTAGGTCCACAACATTAATAACCTAGGGTTCTGATACCAACTTTATCACTGTCACGACCCAACCCAGGAGTCATGACCAGCGCTAGAGAACGATAATTCTTTTGAATTCAAAACCCATAGCAAGCCTTAGAAATAAAAGCATGTAATAAATAAATAAATATGCACCATGAATAAAACTTAAATCGATATAAAATAAATACTTAATGTCATATCTTTAGTAAAAATATTTCATACAATATTCAGAGAAAGGTCTCTTTTATGAAAACAACATTCTACTGATACGAAGCACTACTATTGTAGTTTTCTAGAATACAACAAAAGTTTAGATAAATAATTAACATAATTTAGTCGAAACTGAAGAAGTCCAGCATAGGGGTCTACTACTGAGGTTTAAAGACGAGGAATCTCTTAAAAAAAATATTGAGGGGAGTCAGACCTCACTAAGTGAATTATTATAATATATATACATACAATTTAAAACATATACAGTCAGACATCAATATATATATATATATACACGCATTTCACATAGATGCTAAAATCCACTTTTATATATATTGAAATGCAGAAAACATTTATTTAGGTGAAGGATCAAATAAAACTCTAAAACAATTGCAACCTCAAACAAATATCTCACTAGCCACACATGCTTACTTAATTCCAAATAATTTCTCTTATTCCATTTTGGATAGTAGATTGGTCCCGAGACACTAAGTCAACCAAGCTCCAGCAGTCTCATTGTTAATGTGATTGGCCCCGCGACACTAGGTCAACCGAGCTCCAGCAACCACACTAATCACTCATATCAAATCTCAAATAATCAATTAATCAAATTCTCCTCAAATAATTCTCACAATACAGACCCTAACGTCTAACGACTCAGTACATACACAGTCCTAGTACAGCCCACTAGGTAGCATGTTCTATTGATATCCTTCGAATAAAATTGTATATTTATGAAAAATAATAAATGCATAATTAAACATAAATAACATTCATAACAACGAAATATACCACATATATACAAGAAATATAATGAAAATATACTAAATATATTTCAAGTATATACATGCTACATATAACCACAATCAAACATAAATATATTGAATATATATGACACATAAATACCAAATATATTGTCATGACCCAAAACAGGGGCCATGACCGGCGCTAGGGAACAAGAATTCTTTCGAATCCGGAACCCGTAGCAAGCCTAAAAATAAAATAAACATGCAATAGTAATAATAATATATAATGCAGTGAAAATAAAAATCATAAATATAATAATAACATTTGCACCAACTGGATTTAAATCAAATCCTTATCATCATATATATGTAAACTCCTTTAATACAAATCCAGTTCAAATATATAATACAACATCTCTTTAAATATTTAATGACTACTGCAGTGTCTAGATAAAATAAACCCAAGACTCAAATAACCAGTTTACACAAAGAAGTCGGGGCAGAAGAAATCCGGCGTACAGGCTTGCTACTGAGGTCTGAGGAAGATGACTCTCCTGAAAAAATATTAGTCAACGGAGGGGAGTCAGACCTTACTGAGTGAATCACTATAATATATATACATGCATACTAAATGACAATGCATACAATCAATAGTATATATCTAATATGTATATATACAGGCAAATACACACAGATGCAATAAAATCATTTTATATATATTTCATTGAAAATCATCGTTTATGAAGGATCACATAGAACCCTAGAATATCGCAACCTCAAAAACAGTGTTCGACAACACTCTAGCCATACAGGCTCACTTATTCCAAATATATTCACTTATTCCATTTGGATAATAGACTGGCCTCGAGACACTAAGTCAACCGAGCTCCAGTAGTCTGATTATCAGTGTGATTGGCCCTGAGACACTTAGTCAACCGAGCTCCAACAATCACACCTCCAAACCATATCTCACACATCAAATGATCACATCCAAATAATATCCACAAATAGGTTAGTAATATAGCCTAAATGCTATAAGCGAACCGATACGTACTCGGTCCTAGTGCTGCCCACTAGGTAGCACGTTCTATTGATATCCTTCAATAATAAATATAAAATATTCATTCACAATTAAATGATGCATGAATTTAAATAAAATAACAATATAAACCATATATATACTGGAAATATACCAAAAGTAAACCAAGTATATTTTGAGTATATATACGTCAAATAAATCCAATCAAATTACAAATTAAGCTATAAATATATTTAAAAACATTTAAAAACATAAATGGTTAATAAAGCATGCATATAATTCAAAATATACAGAAAATAAACCAAAATAAACTAAAAATAAACTTAGGTAATAATTGAATTACTCATGCATAAATAATCAAAATAAAACATATTTTTCTAAATCATGCACCCTAAACATATATATATAATATAGTAACTCACACTTAATGCGCTCCACGAGATGGGCCCGACGGGCCTGATCCACTAAGCCTCGGTCTCGGCGCAACTAAACAAACAATAACGACATAAATCAGAATAAACCTGACAGAAAATCCTAGAAACTCGATCTAGAATATTAAACACAGAATCGAAATTAGGGTTCGACTGGACATCACGTTTTATGAGAATTCTACCGAAAATTCAGTAGAACCTCCCCTATAAAACGGACATCTCTCTACTCAAAGAGTAAAGCCGACCCTGCAAAGAAACACACTTCAAAAAATAAGCACAACAACTCATCCATAACCCCTCGGTCGGACTCCAAACTATAGTCTATCGACCAGGATCCACAATCACAGAACAATTATAGAAATACCAAAAATACCGTTATAACATAGAAATACATTTTATATGTAGAAATTACATAATTAACCTTAAAACACAGTAAAAATCAATAAAAACTCATTTTATTAGTAAAATCGTATATTACATATATAATTGAAAATAATTCACGAAAAATAGTTTTAATTAGTTAAAAATACTAAATAATTTGTAGAAATCATTTTTATACCTTAAATAACTATTAAAAATATTTAAATTACATTTTTAGCCAATTTTGTGTAAAATTACCAAAATACCCCTATATATAAATATACTATAATTACTTCAAAAATTCACCAAAAATAGTATAACTATCTAAAATTAATTTTCTCCACATATTTTTCAATAATTAAACTCAATTAACCAATTAATTTCAATTAAAAACACAATTAACCCTATTTTTCAAAAATTCCATAAACTAATTAAATTCAAAATAAATACATAGAAATTCATAAAAATTCCAAATAAATTTCTATAATTCATTTAAACACCTATAATTATCATAAAACATAATTTCATAATTTAATTAATTAATTTCTGAAAATTAGAAAATAATATTAAAATATTCAAAAATACCCAAAAATCAAAATAATTCCCAAAAATTCCAAAAAAATTCAAGAACCCTAATATGGCCGAAATCGAAAATTCAAAACCTAAGCAAATCAAGACCATTTTAAGTAAAACAAAGCTTGGAATCACACTCACTGGAGCTCAAGGAGAAGAAAAAGACCGGCGGTGTCAAAAATGGTGGCCAGAAACGTCGTGAACGATGGTGAAGAAGAATTCAGCTTCTCCGGCCAAAATCAACCTTCAGACACCGGAAACGGCTGCAACAAGCGGCGAGGAAGGCTGAGGAAGGTGGTGGCACGCCTGACGGCACACCAACGGCAAGAAATCGGCATAACAGGCGGCGAAACGGCGATGGAGGCAATCGGGGAAGAAGGAGATGCTCGGGGGCAAAATTGTAATTTTCCAAAATTTGATTTTTTTTGACTTATTATATGTATATATATATACTTTACACTATATAATAAAATAATGTTAAATTACACACATTAAATATACACCACACACATATAATTTAATATTTTAAAATTTAATAATAAATAAAAATAATTAAATAACAATAAAAGTAATAAATAAATAATAAAATATTAGGATAATATTAATTAAACCCTAGTTAGATAAATAAGTACACATATATACGGTGTTTAGTATTTTAAAAATATGTATGAGCTCATGCAAGTCCATAAATCTATTTAAAATAATTAATAGTAAATTATTTACATGAAAATTTTTCCGAAAATGAAAGTCTCGTGAAAATTTTACATAAAGCACTTAAAATAATAATAAACAATTAAAATTCAATTTAATTAAATAAAAGCTCATGAAATATCAATATTATATAATAGAATTATTAACACTGCATATCCAGATGAAATATTAAAATATTTAAAAACACGAGATATTACAGTCTTCTCTCCTTATAAGAATTCGTCCCCGAATTTCAAAAAGAAAAGATTACAGGATCAGGAAGGAAAGAGATACGGGTAAGAAGCTCGCATCTCAACTTCAGTCTCCCACGTATGCTCCTCAACTCTGTTGCTATGCCACAGAACCTTGACCATCAGAATCTGCTTCGAACGCAACTGTCGAACTTGATAATCAACGATCGCCACAGGTTCTTCCATAAACGTCAAATCTTCACTCACTTCTACACTGTCGGGCTGTAACACGAGTGAAGGGTCTGAGATATACTTCCTCAACATCGAGATATGAAATACTGGATGCACTTGTGATATACTCGGAGGCAAATCCAATCGATATGCAACAGTGCCAATTCTCTCCAGAATCTCAAATGGTCCGATATATCTCGGTGCTAACTTACCCTTCCTACCAAATCTCATCACACCCTTCATCGGAGATACTTTCAGAAAAACAAAATCTCTAACCTGAAACTCCACATCTCTGCGCCTAGGATCCACATAACTCTTCTGCCTACTAACTGTGGTCTCTAATCTTTGCTTAATCACGGCGACTTTCTCTGCAGCATCCTGAACCATCTCAGGTCCAGTCAAAGCTCTCTCACCAATATCATCCCAACTCAGAGGGGATATACACTTCCTTCCATACAATGCCTCATACGGTGCCATGCTAATACTGCTATGGTAGCTGTTATTATATGCAAACTCAACAAGTGGCAAATGATCATCCCAGCTACCTCCCAAATCCAGGACACACATCCTCAATATATCTTCCAGTGTCTGGATCATTCTCTCAGACTGACCATCTGTCTAAAGATGAAAAGCAGTACTGAAATCTAACCTAGTGCCCATCACTTCCTACAACTTCTGCCAAAAATGAGAAGTAAACACCGAATCTTTGTCTAACACAATGGACACAGGTACTCCATGAAGGCACACAATATGCTTCACATATAGTTTTGCCAATCTAGCTATAGAATAAGTGGCTTTCACAGGTAGGAAATGTGCAGACTTCATCAGTCTGTCTACAATCACCCAGATGGAATCGTATCCATCCTTAGAACGAGGTAAACCTACCACAAAATCCATAGCTACCCTTTCCTACTTCCACTCGGGAATAGGAAGAGGCTAAAGCTTCCCAGAAGGCTTCTGATGTTCGGCTTTCACTTGCTAACATGTCAGACATTTAGTAACATAATCAGCGACATCCTTCTTCAATCCATCCTACCAGTATAAATCTCTGATACTGTGGTACATCTTAGTAACACCCGGATGTACACTATAAGCTGTAGAGTGTGCTTCCTCTAGGATCTCTTCTCTCAAATCATCCACACCAGGAACACACAATCTACCACTGATCCATAACACACCATCATCATCGAGTGTGAAATCAATGAACTTCCTGCTCTGACATTCTCTGCAAGCTCTTCTAGAATAGGATCTCAGCTCTGAGCTACTTTAATTCTATCCCTCAGTACAGATCGTACCTTAAACTGAGCTAGCAGTCCACCTGATCTATTGATCTTCATCATCAGACCTTGATCCACCAACTGATGCAATTCCTGGATCAATGGTCTCCTCTCAACACCAATGTGAGCAAGACTGCCTGTGGACTTTCTACTCAAGGCATCTGCTACCACATTAGCTTTACCCGAATGATATAGAATCTCGCAATCATAATCCTTCAACAATTCCAACCATCTCCTTTGCCTTAAATTCAGATCTCTCTACTGGAAAATATACTTAAGGCTCTTGTGATCAGTAAATATCTCATAAGTCACCCAATACAAATAATGTCTCCAAATCTTTAAAGCAAAGATCACTGCAGTCATTTCAAGGTCATGTGTAGGATAGTTCTGCTCATGCTTCTTCAACTGCCTTGAAGCATAGGCTATCACCCTTCCATTCTGCATCAACACACAACCAAGGCCAATTCTAGAGGCATCACAGTAAACTATGAACTTATCTACACTATTAGGCAAAGCTAACACTGGCGCTGTGGTCAACTTCTCCTTCAACAACTGAAAACTATTCTCACACGCTTCTGACCACTCGAATCTAACATTCTTCTAAGTCAAGCGAGTCATAGGGTCTGCAATTCTAGAAAAATCCTGCACAAACTGCCTATAATACCCGGCTAAACCCCAAAAACTTCAAATCTCTGTAATAGAAGTCAATCTAGGCCACTCAGACATTGCCTCAATCTTCTGTGGATCAACCTGAATACGTTCTTTAGACACTACGTGTCCAAGAAAAGAAACACTCTCCATCCAGAAATCACACTTCGAGAATTTAGCATAAAGCTGATGATCTCTCAGTGTTTATAGTACAATCCTCAAATGATATACATGCTCCTCCATACTCCTAGAATAAACCAGTATATCATCGATGAAGACTACCATAAACTGATCCACATAAGGTCTGAATACCTTGTTCATCAGGTCCATAAAAGTTGTTGGTGCATTAGTCAAACCAAAAGACATCACCATAAATTCATAATGGCCATATCGAGTGCGGAATGCTATTTTAGGAACATCAGCTTCACTGATCCACAGCTGATGATAACTCGACCTCAAGTCGACCTTAGAAAAGAACTGTGCACCCTGTAGCTAATCAAACAAGTCATCTATCCTCGGGAGAGGATACTTGTTCTTCACTGTCACCTTATTTAGCTCTCTGTAGTCAATGCACAGTCTTAGGATACCATCCTTCTTCTTCACAAACAGGACTGGTGCACCCCAAGGAGAAACACTGGGTCTGATGAAACCTTTATCCAATAACTCTTGCAACTGTTCTTTCAATTCTTTCAACTCTGCAGGAGCCATTCTGTAGGGTGGCATAGATATAGGAGTAGTACCTGGAACCACATCTATACAGAACTCAATCTCTCTATAAGGTGGTAAACCTGGCAACTCCTCAGGAAAAACATCAGGAAACTCACAAGCAACAAGAACATCTGTGAGTGACAGCTTCTCCACTGAAGTATCCCTGACCAATGCCAAATATCCCTGACATCTTTTCCTCAACAAGTTCCTAGCCGTAATAGTAGAAATAAGATTCTGAGGTGCTGAACTCCTATCACCAACAAACTTAAAATCTTCTTCATCAGGAATTTTGAAAGTCACCTTTTTATTCCTGTAATCTACCACGGCATAGTGTTGAGATAACCAATCCATTCCCAAAATAACATCAAACTCCATCACATCCAACAGGATCAAATCAGCGGGTAATTCTCTACCTCCCACGAGAACTGGACAACCAGAAAGAACAATATCGATGTCCAAGGAATCGCTCAGAGGAGTGGCAATCGACAAAGGAAAAGCCATCCTCGAAGCTTGCCAATAAGATTTAGAAGCAAAAACAGGAGAAACAAACGAATGCGTGGCACCTGGATCAAACAAAACCCATGCATCTAGGTAACAAACAGAAACAATACCTGCCACGACTGCATTAGATGCCTGAGCATCCTGCTGAGTGAGATGGAAGACTCTGGCCTGACCTCGACCTCCCTGCTGACTGGTAGAAGCCTGGCCAATACCTCTGGCACCTCCTCTAGTACCTTTACCACGACTCTGCTGTGGAACAAGCTGAGTGGAACTTTGATGCTGAACTGGTGGTAACTGAAATGGCACGGGTGCAGCACTAGCAATCAACTGCTGTGGGAATCATGGAATCTGCGGCTGTTGATACCCAGAATAAGGACACGATTTGGCAAAATGTCCTGTCTGCCTGCATCTGAAGCATGTCAGCGGTGTTAGATAACACGGTCCCTGATGGACTCTACCGCAGGTCTGGCATACACTGGCCGCTGATCCAGAACTACGACCACTGCTGCTGCTCGAAGCACCTGACCCGAATCTAAACGATCTACGCTGACCTCCACGGCCATGTCTACTGCTCCGATGCACTCGCTGCTGCTGTCTCTGACTCTGCTGAGTCGGACCTCGCTATTGACTACTCGAACCAACATGAAAACTCGAATACTGAGTAGCCTGCAATCCACTCGACTGAACTCCCAATTGGTAATAATCAGGCATCGCTCCTTACCTAACTAGCCTCAGCTCAATCTCCTTAGCTAACTCAATCACAGACTTCAAAGTAAGGCCTGCTGTAGGCATACCAGCAAAAGCTGAACCCAAACCAGTAACGTAGGTAGTGACCATAAAATATTGGTCTCACATCAGATCCTCTGCATATCTATCCAGACGGAGAAACTTTCGGGTATACTCCTCTACTGATCGATCTCCACGAGAAATGCTGGTCAATCAGAGACGATAGCTCAAACGAAGCGGCTCTGGACAAAATCTCCTCATAAATCGCTCTCGGAATTGAGCCCAGGTCATCGTCATCATATAAGGCTGGATCATCTGAATAAACCAGTCTAAGGCTGGTCCCTCAATAGACAACTCGATGATCATGATCCGCTGGTACTCGGTGTGAGCAATCCGAGTCCTCGTCTCAATCGCATGCAGAAAATCTAACAGATCGAAAGTACCGTCAAACACAATCCTGCCAACTCTGGCATAGAACAAAGCTGCCTCAGGGTTAGACATACCCTGCTGATAGGCAGGCTGAACAGGTTGAACAACTGGAGGAACAGGAACATCAAACTCAGGCTCAACAGGCTCCTCGTCCTGTAATTCTCTCTGCCTACAGCGACCTGTCACTCCTCGAGGTCTACCTCTGCCACGACCTCTACATCTAACTGGCTGCTCAGGAGGTAAAACCTCATCCTGAAAGGACTCATCATCCTCGACCTCAACGACCGGTGGAGCGATATGCGCTCGCCTCCTCATTCTGAAAAGACAGACGAAAAGATTCAGACAAAACAGACAACGGAGGAATAATGCAGAAAACTAAAGCAAGGAATACTTATCAAGACGTACTCGAACCTAGTTCACTGCAGTAGTTACCAAAAGAAAACACAACTTTAAAACTAGGGCCACAACTCACATAACTAAGCCCTGACACAAAACTCCACTCTGATACCAACTTTGTCACGACCCAAAACAGGGGCCATGACCGGCACTAGGGAATGGGAATTCTTTCGAATCCGGAAACCGTAGCAAGCCTAAAAATAAAATAAACATGAAATAGTAATAACAATATATAATGCAGCGAAAATAAAAATCATAAAAATAATAATAACATTTCCACCAACTGGATTTAAATCAAATCCTCATCATCACATATATGTAAACTCCTTTAATACAAATCCAGTTCAAATATATAATACAACATCTCTTTAAATATTTAATGACTACTGCAGTGTCTAGATAAAATAAACCCAAGACTCAGATAAGCAGTTTACACAAAGAAGCCAGGGCGAAAGAAATCCGACGTACAGGCCTGCTACTGAGGTCTGAGGAAGATGACTCTCCTGAAAAAATATTAGTCAACGGAGGGGAGTCAGACCTCACTGAGTGAATCACTATAATATATATACATGCATACTAAATGATAATGCATACAATCAACAGTATATATCTAATATGTATATATACAGGCAAATACACACAGATGCAATAAAATCATTGTATATATATTTCATTGAAAATCATCGTTTATGAAGGATCATATAGAACCCTAGAATATTGCAACCTCAAAAATAGTGTTAGACAACACTCTAGCCATACAGGCTCACTTATTCCAAATATATTCACTTATTCCATTTGGACAGTAGACTGGCCCCGAGACACTAAGTCAACCGAGCTCCAGCAGTCTGACTGTCAGTGTGATTGGCCCCGAGACACTTGGTCAACCGAGCTCCAGCAATCACACCTCCAAACCATATCTCACACATCAAATGATCACATCCAAATAACATCCACAAATAGGTTAGTAATATAGCCTAAATGCTATAAGCGCATCGATACGTACTCGGTCCTAGTGCTGCCCACTAGGTAGCACGTTCTATTGATATCCTTCAATAATAAATATAAAACATTCATTCACAATTAAATGATGCATGCATTTAAATAAAATAACAATATAAACCATATATATACTGGAAATATACTAAAAGTAAACCAGGTATTTGAGTATATATACGTCAAATAAATCCAATCAAATTACAAATTAAGCTAGAAATATATTTAAAAATATTTTAAAACATAAATGGTTAATAAAGCATGCATATAATTCAAAATATACAGAAAATAAACCAAAATAAACTAAAAATAAACTTAGGTAATAATTGAATTACTCATGCATAAATAATCAAAATAAAACATATTTTTCTAAATCATGTACCCTAAACATATATATATATAATATAGTAACTCACACTTAGTGCACTCCACGAGATGGGCCCGACAGGCCTGGTCCACTAGGCCTCAGTCTCGGCGCAACTAAATAAACAATAACGACAGAAATCAGAATAAACCTGACAGAAAATCCTAGAAACTCGATCTAGAATATTAAACACAGAATCGAAATTAGGGTTTGACTGGACATCACGTTTTATGAGAATTCTACCGAAAATTCGGTAGAACCTCCCCTGTAAAACGGACATCTCTCTACTCAAAGAGTAGAGCCGACCCTGCAAAGAAACACACTTCGAAAAATAAGCACAACAACTCATCCATAACCCCTCAGTCGGACTCCAAACTATAGTCTATCGACCGGGATCCACAATCACAGAACAATTATAGAAATACCAAAAATACCGTTATAATATAGAAATACATTTTATATGTAGAAATTACATAATTAACCTTAAAACACAGTAAAAATCGATAAAAACTCATTTTATTAGTAAAATCGTATATTATATATATAATTGAAAATAATTCACGAAAAATAGTTTTAATTAGTTAAAAATACTAAATAATTTTTAGAAATCATTTTTATACCTTAAATAACTATTAAAAAAATTTAAATTACATTTTTAGCCAATTTTGTGTAAAATTACCAAAATACCCCTATATATATATAAATATACTATAATTACTTCAAAAATTCACCAAAAATAGTATAATTATCCAAAATTAATTTTCTCCACATATTTATCAATAATATCAATAATTAAACTCAATTAACCAATTAATTTCAATTAAAAACACAATTAACCCTATTTTTCAAAAATTCCATAAACCAATTAAATTCAAAATAAATACATAGAAATTCATAAAAATTCAAAATAAATTTATATAATTCATTTCAACACCTATAATTATCATAAAACACAATTTCATAATTTAATTAATTAATTTCCAAAAATTAGAAAATAATATTAAAATATTCAAAAATACCCAAAAATCAAAATAATTCCCAAAAATTCCACAAAAATTCATACATGTAGATTAAGCTAAGGGGAACAACATTTTTTAAGGAATTTTTCATGAATCAATCAAATTGAAGTCCAAAAAATTCAAGAACCCTAATATGGCCGAAATCAAAAATTCAAAACCTAAGCAAATCAAGACCATTTTAAGTGAAACAAAGCTTGGAATCACACTCACAGTAGCTCAAGGAGAAGAAAGAGACTGGCGGTGTAAAAAATGGTGGCCGAAAACATCGTGAACGACGGTGAAGAAGAATTTGGCTTCTTCGACCAAAATCAACCTCCAGACGCCGAAAACGGCTACAACAAGTGGCGAGGAAGGCTGAGGAAGGTGGTGGCACGCCAGACGGCACACCAATGGTAAGAAATCGACATGACAGGCGGCGGAACGGCGATGGAGGCAATCGGGGAAGAAGGAGATGCTCGGGGCAGAATTGCAATTTTCCAAAATTTGATTTTTTTGACTTATTATATGTATATATATATACTTTACACTATATAATAAAATAATATTAAATTACACACATTAAATATACACCACACACATATAATTTAATATTTTAAAATTTAATAATAAATAAAAATAATTAAATAACAATAAAAGTAATAAATAAATAATAAAATATTAGGGTAATATTAATTAAACCCTAGTTAGATAAATAAGTACACATATATACGGTGTTTAGTATTTTAAAAATATGTATGAGCTCATGTAAGTCCGTAAATCTATTTAAAATAATTAATAGTAAATTATTTACGTGAAAATTTTTCCGAAAATGAAAGTATCGGGAAAATTTTACGTAAAGCACTTAAAATAATAATAAACAATTAAAATTCAATTTAATTAAATAAAAGCTCATGAAATATCAATATTATATAATAGAATTATTAACACTGCATATCCCGATGAAATATTAAAATATTTAAAACACGGGATATTACATATATACTAAAAACAAATTAAGCATATATGTCACATATATATCAAATATACTAAAAATATACCAACAGTATACTTATTCATTTAATAAAATAATTCATGTTTAAACTCATATTAAAATATGAAAACTTATAATCATACATCTACATGCAATATATATATAAAATAATAACTCACAAATTTGCACTCCTTGAGACTGGCTCGACGGGCCTGGTCCAATAAGTCTCGATTTTGGCACAACTAGAAAATAAATAATAATAACAAATCAGAATAAATTCCTAACTTATATTTCTAAAGGAGACTCGATCTAAGAATACAAAATTCAGATAAACACAGAAATTCAGGATCAACTCGACGTCACGGTTTATAAGAATTCTACAAAAAAATCGACAGAACCTCCTCTGTAAAACAGACATCTCTCTACTAAAAAGTAGAGTTGATCCTGCAAAAAAAAAACATACTTCTAACACACAAGGCTTAACACCTCAGGTTAGGACCCCAAACTGCACAATTCCCCAACCGACATTCACAATTCACCAAAAATATAAATAAAATAATAAATATATTAAAAATCATTAAATTCCATAAGTATCCATAAAATATCAATATATAATATATTTAAACATTAAAACATTAAAACATTAAATACAATTATTTTCACAATAATTAAATAAAATCTCAAATAATAATATAATATTAATAAAAATCCATTTTTTTCAATAATTCCACATAAAATAGTAAAATTTCATTTTTATATATTCAAATAGCTTAAGTAGCCTAAATATTTATTAAAATTAATTAAAAATCCATTTAATCACCAAAATAGTAAATAATATATTATTTGAATATAATTTTCAAAAATTAGTATTAATTAGTTAAAAGTAGTAAATATTTTATAAAAATCATTTTAATACCCTATATAATTCTAAAATCATTTAAAAATATTATTTAACTATAATTTCCACAAAATTACACAATTAACTCATAAATATAAAATTCACATAATATTAATAATATTCTCAAAAATTATATAAATTCACCAAAAATTATTTTAATAATTCTAAAATTATTAACTCAAATTACTAACAAAAATTCAACTAAAATTTCATTAAAAATGATTAATTAACATAATTATAAAAAATTCAACATATAATATTAAAATAATAAAAAATTACACAAAATTCAAATTAATTCAAAAAAATACAAAAAAAATATATTTGAGAAGCTAAAGCTACCATAAATAACATTTGTGAAGCAAGTTTCCATGAATCAAACACAATCAAGTTCACAAAAATAAAAAAACCTAAAACACATAAACTAAAAATTGAAGATACCTAAAAATTGAAGGGACTTGAACTTAAACAGAGTTGAAGAATGGACTCATCAAAGCAAGCGTGTTCAAAAGAGACCGGAATGAAGTCCAATGGTGGCCAGAATCCTCACCAGCGTTGAAGGAGCTCACTCTCGGCCAAGCTTCGATTTTGGTGCTCTGACATTGATCCGACGAGCTGAAGGCGGCGAGGAGGTAGAGGAGGAAGGGAGGAGTTGATGGTGGTGAGTTGTGGTTATGACTGGCAGTCCGGCTTGGGTGGAGGGTGGCTGACCAAGAAGAGGAAGAAGAAAAAGAATAAGAATAAGGAGCTTTGACCTGATTTTCTCCTTTTACTTTCTATTTTTTTAAAATTTTGAAATTATTAAAATACCCTTCCATAAAATAATAATAATAATAATAATAATAATAATAATAATAATAATAATAATAATAATAATAATAATAATAATAATAATAATAATAATTATTATTATTATTATTATTATTATTATTATTATTATTATTACAATGATAATAATAACAATGTTAACAATAACAATAATAATAATAATATTAATAACAATGATAATAATAATCACAGCTTTAATATTATCAAGTAATCCCACGTAAAACAAATTATTTTTACGTAAACAATTTCTTAGGATAAAGTACATAAATATTATTAGCAGATAACAATAATAATATATAATATGTCATGACCCAAAATAGGGGGCCATGACCGGTGCTAGGGAACGGGAATTCTTTCGAATCCGGAACCCGTAGCAAGCCTTTAAAATAAAATAAAAGCATGCAATAATAATAACATAAATAAAATATCTTGCAGCGAAAATTAAAATCTCATATGCAATAAATATAATCCATTCTCATATGCAATAAATATAATCCATCAACTCATTTAATAAAACAACTCATCAAATATATATAATATCTTTCAATACAATTTTCGTTCAACTCTTTAAAATACAGATCTCAAACATATATAAAACATACTGCTCACTAAAATAACTACTACAGTGTTTAGAATACAAAATAAAATTAAGTAAGCAGATTACATAGTAAAGCTGGGGCAGAAAAAATCCAGCGTAAGGGTCTGCTACTGAGGTATGAAGATGAAGAATCTCCTGAAAAATAGTCAACGGAGGAGAGTCAGACCTCACTGAGTGAATTGTTATAATATATATACATACATAGCTAAATGAAAAATGCACACATTCAAATATATAATAAATATATATATAGGCAAATACACACAGATGCAGCACAAAAATCATTTTATAAATACTGAAAATAATATCAGATTGTGATGGATCAAATAGAACCTTAAATGATCGCAACCTCAAATAGTGTTAGACAACACTCTAGCCATACAGGCTCACTTATTCCAAATAAATTCACTTGTTCTATTTGGACAGTAGATTGGCCCCGAGACACTAAGTCAACCGAGCTCCAGCAGTCTGACTGTCAGTATGATTGGCCCCAAGACACTTAGTCAACCGAGCTGTAGCAATCACACTCTCAAATCACATCTCACATCAAATAAATCAATCCAATTAATATCCATAAATAGGTTAGTAATATAACCTAAATTCTATCGTCGTACCAGTACGTACTCGATCCTAGTGCTGCCCACTAGGTAGCACGTTCTATTGATATCCTTCATTTAAAATAAATCCATACATTCATAAAATAAATGATGCATGACATTAATTAAAATAACAATATAAACCATATATATATACTAGAAATATACCAAAAATAAACCAAGTATATTTTGAGTATATATACGTCGAATAAATTCAATTTAATTATAAAATAAACTAGAAATAAACTATAAATATACGTAAAAATATTTTAAGAATAATTCATTAATAAAACATGCATTTAATTTAAAATATACCAAAAATATACCAATATATACCTAAAATATACCTAAATAATTATTAAACCATCTATACATATTACATAAAATTTAAACATATATTTCTAAAACATGCAATCCTAAAACACGTGTATATAAAATAACAACTCATAGTTATGCGCTCCTCGAGACGGGTTCGAAGGGCCTGGTCCACTAGGCCTCGGTCTCGGTGCAACTGAATAAACAAACGATAATACGAAATTAGAATAAATCTAATGTAATTCTAGAGACTCGATCTAGAATACTCGACACATAATAGGAATAGGGATTCGACCGGATGTTACGTTTTATGAGAATTCTATCAAAAATTCAGCAGAACCTCCCCTGTAAAATGGACATCTCTCTACTCAGAAAGTAGAGCCAGCCCTGCAAGAAAATACACTTCGAAAGTACATAATCTCACAACCTTTCGGTCGAACTCCCAAATTATAATTTCACCGACCGAGGTTCACAATTCACGAGGTATCACAGAACACATGAAAATGCCAGAAATATAAAAAATACCCCTTAATAATCAAAATACAGCAAATTAGATATTTAAAATGCTGAAAATAATTATTTAACTGATAATTACAATAAAACCCTAATTTTAATAAAATATTATTAAAAATCCATAATTCCCTATAAATTCATAAATATTAACCAAAATACATTTTATAAATCCAAATTACATAATTAGCCCTTAAACATATTAAAAATCATTAAAAACTCATTTATTTACAAAAATAGTATATTATATATAATTTGAAAATAATTTACGAAAAATAGTTTTAATTAGTTAAAAATACTAAATAATTTATAAAAATAATTTTTATACCTCAAATAACTATTAAAACCAATTTAATTTAATTTTTAACCAATTTAGTACCAAATTATCAAAATACCCCCAGTTATATATAATTTCACATAATTCACTATAATTATACAAAAATTCACTAAAAATAATATAATTACTCAAAAATTAATTTCTCAACATATAATTCAATAAAATTAATAATTATACTCAATTTACCAATTAATTTCAACAAAATACTTAATTAACCTAATTTTCTAAAAATCACCTAAACTAAATAAATTCATAATAATTATACAAAAATCATAAAAAATTACAAATAAATTTCTAAAATTCATTTTAACACCTATAAACACCATAAATCACAATTTCATAATTTATTTAATTAATTTACGAAAATTAGAAAATATTAATAAAATAATAAAAAATTCACAAAAATCAAAATAATTCCCAAAAATTCCAAAAAAATTACAAGATGTAGACTGAGCTACTAGGATCAATCTTTGTGAAGGAAGTTAGCTTGAATCATTAGATTCAAAATTCAAAAAAAATCAAAAACTCAAAGTGGCCGAAATGAAAATCAAGCTTAAATCCTTACCAAATCGAGTTTTCAAACTACAAGGAGCTTAGAATCGGCTTCTATGGAGTTCTAGGAGAAAAACCACATCGGAATCATAAAAAATGATGGCTGGACGAAGGAGAACGGAATCAATGGTGATTTTTGGGTTCCGGCCAAACCACGACCAAATAACGCCGGAAATGGTTAGAAGAGGTGGCAGAGGAAGCTTGGGCAGGTGGTAATTGGCTGAGAGGCACACCGAAGGTAAGAAAGTGGGAGTTGCAGCGGCCAGAGAGGGGAATGGAATGGCAAAGTTGGTAAATAAATCAAACTTCAATTTTTTGTATATATATATATATATATATATACACACACACACACACACACATTAATTTATTAAAGCTATATAATATATGATTAATTAAAAATAAACCCTAAAATATTAAATGTGTGTATATATATATACATGTATATGTATGTATATTAATACGATAATTAAAATCGTGCATGAACTCATGCAAATTCATAAAACCGACCAATATAATTAATAATTATTTATTTAGGTTTTAATTTTCCCAAAAATAAAATTCTAGAGAAAATTTTAAGTAAAAAACTTAAAATAATTAAAAATAACTTTAATAAATAATGAACTAATTAAATAACCAAAAATATATATTAAAATTATTAACACTACATATCCCGGTGCAGTCTAAAATTATTTAAAATATCGAGATATTACATAATAAAATTTAAAATGATTAACATTGCATATTCTAAAATAATATTATTTTATTTAAAATACTAGGTCATTACAGTCACGACCCAAACTAAGAGTCATGACCGGCGTTAGAGAATGAGAATTCTTTTGAATTCGAAACCTGTAGCAAGCCTTAAAAATAAAAAGCATGCAATAAATAAATAAAAATACACTAGAATTAAAGCTTAAATCGATATAAAAATAAATACTTTAATGTCATTTCATAATATAAAAATATTTTCATACAATATTTTGAGAAAGGTCTCTTACTAAAACAACATTCTATAGATACAAAACACTACTGCAACAATTTTCTAAAATACAACAAAATTCAAATAAATAATTTATATAATCTAGTCGGAGTTGAAGAAGTCCAGCGTAGAGGTCTCCTACTGAGGTTTGATGACGAGGAATCTCGTGAAAAAAATATTGAGGGGAATCAGACCTTACTGAGTGAATTATTATAATATATATACATGCAATCTAAAACATATCCAGTCAAGCATATATATATATATATATATATATATATATATATATATATATATATATATATATATATAACCTAAATTAATCACAACCTCAAACAAATATCTCACTAGCCACGTAGGCTTACTTAATTCCAAATAAATTATCTTATTCCATTTTGGACAGTAGACTGGCTTTGAGACACTAAGTCAACCGAGTTTCAACAGTCTCACTATCAGTGTGATTGACCCTAAGACACTAAATTGATTGAGCTCCAGCAACCACATTATTCACTCATATCAAATCTCAATAATCAATCAAATTCACTTCAAATAATTCTCACAATATCGATCCTAAAGTCTAATGAACCGGTATGTACACAGTCTTAGTGCAACCCACTAGGTAGCACGTTCTATTGATATCCTTTGCATAAAATTGTATATTTATGGAAAATAAATAAATGCATAATTAGACACAAATGACATTCATAATAGAAAAATATACCATTTATATACTAGAAATATACCAAAATATACTAAATCTATTTCAAGTATATATGCTACATATAATCCAAAATCAACCATAAATATACCAAAAATATACTAAATGCATATTAAGAATATATCAAATGTATATGTCGCATATATATTGAAATATACCAAAATATATTGAAAGTATACTAAACATATAATTATTCATTTAATGAAATAATTAATATCAAAACATAACTATTTATAATCATGCACTATATGCAATATATATATAAAATAATAACTCACAAGTTTGGGCTCCTTGAGACTAGCTGAACGGGCCTGGTCAAATAGGCCTCAGTTTCCGCACAACTAAAAAATAAATAATAATAATTAGAATAAATTTCTAACTTATACTTCTAAGAATTCTAAAGGAGACTCAATTTAGGAATTTAAAATCCAGACAAACATAGAAATTCAAGATTGACCTGACGTCACATTTTACGAGAATTCTATCAAAAATTCGACAGAACCTCCTCTCTAAAACGAACATCTCTCTACTGACAGTAGAGTCGATCCTGCAAGGAAAAACACACTTCTAATACCACAAAATTCAACAACTTGGGTTGGGACCCCGAATTGCATAAATTCCCAACCAAGGTTCAGAATCACAAAAAATCAATATAAAATAATAAATATATTAAAAATCATTAAATTCCATAAAATATCAAAATATAATATATTTGAACAGTAAATCACTAAATATAATTATTTTCACAATAATTAAATAAAAATCTCAAATAATAATATAGTATCAATAAAAATCAAAATTTTCAATAATTCCACATAAAATGGAAAATTCACTTTTATATACTCAAATAGCTTAAATATATATTAAAAGTAATTAAAAATCCATTTAATCACCAAAATAGTAAATAATATATTATTTGAATATAGTTTTCAAAAATTAGTATTAATTAGTTAAAAATAGTAAATAATTTATAAAAATCATTTTAATACCCTATATAATTCTAAAATCATTTAAAACATATTATTTAACTATAATTTCCACAAAAATACACAATTAACTCATAAATACAAAATTCACATAATATTAATAATATTCTCAAAAATTATATAAATTTACTAAAAATTATTTTAATAATTCTAAAATTATTAACTCAAATTAATAACACTAATTTAACTAAATTATCATCAAAACTAATTAATTAACATAATTATAAAAAAATTCAATATTTTAATATTAAAATAATAAAAAATTACCCATAATTCAAATTAATTCAAAAAAATAAACAAAAATTATTTTTAGGAAGATTAAGTTGCCATAAACTGTTAGTGATATGCACTAGGTCAATCATTTGTGATTATGTATTGACTTTCTTATTTTATTAATAAAGAGGTATTTCATTATCATTTGATTTTATGATAATTGTATGAATGATTAATTCTTACTAAGGCCATCAAGTATGTGACTTGATAGTAAAATCCTTAGATTAAAATAAGAGTTCTATTCTAATTATCTTTAGCCATTTATTCATTATATAAATATTAAAGTATTAAGGCTAGTATGATGTTGATTGATGGTTATGTTTTACTAATCATGAATATAAGATATTAAGTCAACTCATAGGTATATGATGAGAGATCATGTACTGGATTGATCCAATATGAAAATACTACATAGATTATTGTCATAAGTATTTCTCATCACAATGATTTTATTTCGGTCCTTTGACCTTGAAATCATCATGGATTTCTACATAGCTATTTTATGTTTTGACACATTCTAACATTGTCTTTAACCAGACGATTAAATAAGATGTTGTTGGATATGAAATTAGTTATATGAGGAATGTGAGTGATTCAGAAGGAATTTATCCCTCATTAATATGAGAAAGATATCTATGAGCCCTTGATGAGATAGACTGAAGGAAAATGCATGGTCATGCTAAAATGAATTGATAAAGAGTTATCATTTTTAGTCTACTTAGAATCAAGTCATAATATTGAATTATATAAGGATGACATTCTATGCCTTATATTCAATTAAGATATCATGTGATAAAGGGACGATAAAATTCATTGTAATTAGGTTATGTTGAATTATTGACTTCACATGACTTGGGTAGTCATAATATCTTACTAGAGGCCACTTTTGACTTGTAAGCCTAAATAAAAATTTAGGCCCACTGCCGATGTTATGTGAACCTACAGGGTCACACACTTAGAACAAGGAAAAAACGATTATGGGTTTAATAAGCCCAAAATAAATTCTGTGAAAATAAATATTTAAAGTGTTTTTATTTATTTATTTATTTGTTTATTTATTTAAGATAAATGTTATTTTAAATAAATATATAAGATATTATTTCTGATTTGTTTTTAAAACAAAATCAGAATATAAAAAATGAAAAATTACCAAAAGTTCATTGGTAGGTGAAACCTTAATTTAGAGTCTATAAATATGTTATATTCTCTAGAGTTTAACTCATTTGTTTTTCCTGCCTCCAAATTCATTTTCTCTTTTCTTAGAAAACAAACACAGAGTTTTTCTTTTATTTTTGATTTGTGAGACAACTAAGAAAGTTGCTAGCACACACTCCAATTCATTTTTGTGAAGGGTTGTTCGTGTGGATACCTATAGAGGACGCATCCTTTTGGAGACATCTAGATTCAAACAACCAAAGCAAAAAGCTTGAGGTAAAATGTCACCGGTGTGAACCTCCTCTCATCCTTCCAGAAAATCTTACCTCTTCTGTGTTTTGGTGAGATTCTTGAAACCCTAGATTTAATCAAGTAGTCGAATTACATGGATTCAGGTTTAGAAACATGATAAATTTTTAATTTTTCATTGCGTTTGTATCACGGAACCCAATATAAACAACATTTCTTAAGCAAAAATCCATGAATCAAACACAATAATTAAAAAAAAAATTTTGAAACCCTAAAGCACATATACAAAAAACTAGCTAGAACTCAAAATCAAGGGAGATTGAGCTCAAACGGAGCTCAAAATCGAACTCACCGAAGCTTGGAGGTTCGAACAAGACTGGAGTGACGAGATAGAAAGGTCGGAATCTTCATTGGCTTTAATGGAGGTCCGGTTGTTGTAGCTATTGTTTCTACGATTTTCTGCGGCCTTTTAACATTCCATAGGTGGCAGATGGTAGCTGGGAAGGAAAAGAATTCGATAATGGTGAGTAGTGGTGGTGGTTGGTGGTTCGGCGGAGCTAGTTACACAGTGACAATGCGAGAAGAAGAAAAAGAAGAAAAGAAAGAGGGAGAGAGAAAATGACTTGACCCGATTTTGACCCTTTTTTTATTATATATATCAGGAAAAGACTAAAATGTCCTAACAATACTATTTAAATAATAGAAATGATAATAACTTTAATGCATTTAAATAATAAAACCCCTAAATAAATTATTTTACGTAAACAAAATTCTTAAAATATAATAAATAAATAATATTCACAAATAATAATAATATATAAATAAAATTTAAAATTTTATTAACACAGCATATCTCAAAATAGTTTAATATTATTTAAAATATAGGATCATTATATCTATTTTGCTATTTTGCACAGTGTCTTAGCAATTTTGCTGGGCATTGTTCATCACAATAGAAACTATTCACTTTTTTTTAATATAATAATCATATACTTTTATATATCTAATATTTTAAACCAATTTCATTTTAATTATTTTATTTCCTTTTACATGATATTTATTTTGTTAACTTTTTAATTAACAAAATATAAAATTAGTTTAATGTCTTATTATATATATTTTTATTTTTTACATAATTATTTATATTAATTACATATATTATTAATTATAGTCACATGAATATATAATAACACTAAATTTTTTTTATGTAATTAATGATGTTTTATGTGCTTTAATAAATAAATTGTGATGTTTTATATTTTAATAATAATTAATAGTTAATATTTATTTAACTATTAGCTTTACAAAATTTTAGATAATCTTATATAAAATTAGAATTAAGATAATTAATTATTAAACTAAATTATAATTAAAATTAATATAATATTTAATTATAGATTATTTATAAATAATTATTGAAAACTTTCTATGTGGATGAATATGTAAAAAATAAAAAATATGGGTATAATTTATAAAGATAATAAAATGTAAAAAAATAATAAAAAATATAAAAAATAAAAAAAATATTTATTTTAGTGTAAAAATTAATATTATGAGTTAGAAATAAAATGTTGTATATAAAATAATTTGACGCAAAATTTACAATAACTTACTGTTTTGGGTTGGTACTGGATTTATAGAAGCAACGCAACGTTTGTCCTTGAGTTGTAGTTGTCAACTTTTCTTTTGGAACTCCATTAATGAAGGAAGAGAGAACCTTGTGGAAGACATAAGTACCAGTACAAAAAGTAGCCTCTCTTTCTTTCACAAAAATTCCACTCACAATTCGCCACGTCTCTTCCCCATTACCCCACTTTAGATCCCAGCAACACCAATCGATACTTCTCTTCTTTTCTTCCTTCCTCCTTCCTCCAGCCCACAGCTTCAACACAAAAACAAGACAAAACAAAAACAAAAACAAATACAACCCAATTCAATTCTCTGTTTCAAGATCCAATCTTTTCATAGAAACAAAAGCAACCCAATTCAATTTTCCGATTAAAGATCCAATCTTCTTAAAAATCAAGTGGTGGATGGCAAGAACCAACAAGTATGCTTCAATTAACTTCAACCATGTCTATGACAAAAACTTAACCAACAACAATAACGACACTTCCACTTCTAATAACACCCCAGCTAGACAGCCTTCTTCTTCTTCTTCTAGTTATAAAACCCAGCTTTCTTCTTCTCGGGCTCATGGCCGTATGTTGGTTCTGACCCGATCCTCTCCCAAACCCGTTTCTAACATCACTACAACCCCTCCTCTTTCATCTTCTCCACAAATTTCGTCGACCCAATTACATAATATCCCAGATCAAGGTCGCTCTGATCCTGACGATTTGATTTCTCTTCGTCCTTCGGGTCGAACTGGTTCTGGTTCCTCTGTTTTTTCTCCTGTTCCAGTAACGCACAGGGAGAAGGAAGTGGGAACCGGTAAGTTTGTGCCGCCTCATCTTAGACCTGGTTTTGTGGGGAGAGAGGAGAAGCCTGGGCCAGAGGTTTCTAGAGTGAAAGATGCGGGTCACAAGCAACAGCAACAAGGGTATCTCGGGTTCGGTTCCAGGTCGCCGAGTGGGTATGGAGGGGATGGGAGGCCTAAGTCAGGTGGTGGTTATGAGAGGATGATAGGAGGAGGTGAATCAGATTCGGGTTTCATTGATCGACCTAGATCTAGTGGGAATCGACCCAGTTCAAGTGGATGGTACGTTTGTTTTTATCAACAAATGTTTGAATTTCTACTTTTTCCCCCCCATTTTGCTGTTGTTTCTTGTTATAATTGAATCATGCAGTTACCATGTCCTGTTGTATTGTTTTTCCTGTTTTATATAGTTTCCTTTATATGTTCTTAGTGTGCGATTAGTTGATCTTGCCTGAAATGGAGTTGTTATTTGATGATCATGATCTAGTTGTCGAGAGGGTTCAATCAAAGGTTGAATTGTTAATCTAAATTATTGCAACTATATAGAGTCAGCACGAAATAAAAAGAAAATCAACTTAAGCATTCTTGTATCTTTGGTAGCCTATTGGAGTTCTAATGAATTGTAGACATTATAAGAGCAGTTTGAAGTTTTTGCTCGACGGTGCCATGACATAGTCACATGCAAAAGACAATTCCTCGATTTTGCATTCATTCTTAAAAATATTAGACATTCAGATTTCATTATTCTTGCCTACAGTATCACTCAATAGAGCATTATCAAGTCAATTCAAATGGTTTTTCATACAAGTTAAATTCTCACTTGTAATATGAAAGCGTCCCAATTTTGTGTAAGAAACTGTTTTTAAGATTTGTATTGTGGGTTTGGCTTGAAACATGTTATTGTTTTGTGCAAACGGTCTAGTTTAGGTGCTTTATTCTCCTGCATCTTGTGGTAAGGCTTGTTGTTGTTGCCCATTAATGACATAGAGTACACATGTTAGGATCAGGTTTCTAGTGTTTAAGTCATGTTGTGAGGTTGGTTTTCTTGCCGGAGAGCTTCACATAATGTCAGGCTAGAAGAGCATTCAAACAAAGAATAAGGAGGTTAGAAAGGGTTATGAAAATATGAGAATAGACAAACCAGATGGGCATTTTTATGTCACTGAAAGCAGTTTGTTGCAGACATTTCCTTTTCTTGTTGTAAATTTTACTAAAGTATTTAACTTTGAACCGATGTTGTTACAGAGCGAAAGCTTTCCCAAGGACAGGGATGGACAACTGGGAAAGCTTAATCGAAGATAAGAGAACACCCGGGATGCTGTTCTCTTATCCCTGGATCTGGATTTATAATTCTTTTTTGGAAGATCAAGTGGCATTAATTTAACTCATGGAAAGATAGAATTAACCCTGCTGGCACCTTTGGGGGTTTAACCCTGACAATAGAATCAATTTACATTGAATTGGCGTAAAAAAGAAAAAAAGGTCTCGGACGCACAAGTTGCATTATTGCTTAGTAATTCAATTTTTTGTTGCTGTTTAAAGAAAGACAAGGTGTCTAAAGAATGTAGAATTTACTGTGTGATTTTAATTCTCAGTTTAATTTGTTTTACGGATTTTGAAAGCAAGCATCCTGTTGTATGCTGCCTTACCTTTTAATATATATTTTTTCTTAACTACAAAATAGTGTTCGGCTACAATGGAGTTAACAAACTCATTTGATACACAGTGTAGTACTTGCAAGATCTTAACATTTTTTGGGTAACCACTTACGTACACAGAAAGTTGAGCTCCAGCAACCTTATTTTAATTATTTTGGCACACACATAATAATAATAACAATATATTATATTATTATTATTATTATTATTATTACTACATTGGTACACTCATAATTATTAATAAATATTATTACATGCACAAGCATGTTATATATTTTTGTGGAATTTCAAGGATAAACCTCAATGATTGCTCTGAGGCCCAGTACAGGGTTGATCTTATAGCTGCTAAATCCAGCATCACAGAAGAGCTTAGCCCACTCTTTCTCATTCCTCTCCTGACCAGAGACGAGGACCATCATTTTAAGATCATAGAGAAGTGTGGTTTCAGTTGATTCCTTATAAGTCCAGTCTTGATTTTCCATCACTATCTCTATGATTATCACCTTTCCTGACTTCTCTTTTATCGCTTCTTTGCATTTCTTCAGCAATCTTAGGCAATCTTCATCACCCAACATATGACATATCATCTGTACCATCGTAAGATATATTAGATAAAAAGTTACAAAACCATGCAAGGGATGGTTTTCAGAGATTTTATAACATTTAGCGAGGGTTTATCCGTCGCTAAAAATAAGTTTTTGGCGTCGCCAAATGACCATTTTCTTGTAGTTTCAGAAAATTCAAGAGCAACATGAACAAGAAATGCATTTATATACCTTTAATAGGACTGCATCTGCAGGAGGAATATACTCGAACATATCACCTTCAACAAAACTCACATTCTTGCTGCCTTGCAAGCCCGCAACCACATGCGGAAGATCCAAAACACTACACTTCAAGTTTGGAAATGTTTTAACAAGGGCATTAGCCATAGCTCCTGTGTTGCCTCCTACATCAACTAGTGAATTCACCCCCTTGAACACCTCTTCACACCTGCTCGGGATCACTTCCCTAACAACTGAGGTATCACTAGCCATGGCATCATTAAATAAAGAATTAAACCTAGCTTCATGGCTAGCAAGATCCCTAAATGTCTTTCCATGTGCAATGCTAAATGGGCTGCATTTGGCGTCACCATATTGGAACCATGAGCTCAAGTTATCCCATGGTTTCGTGAATACTGGATCAAGAACTGCAAGTAAATATGGTCTAGCACTCATGGGACTATCTTTAAGCAGAAGAAGAGAAGGTTTGGTGAGCAAGTAGCCGTTTGCTTTGCTGCCATTATTGCCAATATTTTGCACTGAAATGAAGCCTGAGTGCACAAGAACTTGCATAAGGCGGTAGACATGGTGTGATTTTGATTGTTGGACATCAGGTAGAGCAGCAACTAGCTCAGAAAGAGTCATGGGTTGGCCATGTTTGTGTATGATATCTGGTATTCCTAGTTCAACAGCACATTTTAGTGACATGGATTTGATGAAGTTGAATGTGTGATTCCATACATGAGCTTGAGCTTGGAGTAGCTCATCTATGCTTTGGTCACCATTACTCAACTCCATTATTTTTCTGCAATGCTCATGTTACTTACTATCTTCAGAATTATATATTGCTCAACTAAACATGAAAACCAACATTTGTTTTACACTTTTGCCCTCTAAAATTTTTTGGTGTAGGAGGCAAAAAAGTAATTTTCGCCCGACGTTGTTATTCACGTTGGCATAACACACACCAGAGTTTAGGATTCATGCGAGATGTACCCTTCAATTGATTATAATTTTGTTTCTGTTTAAATCAATATGTAGTGTATGTTTTTTATTAGGGAGGTAAATGAATTGAGAGATTTATAAGTTAATGGAAGTTTGTCTCAAAAAAATTTGATAAAAAAATTTATTAAATTACAAGAATTTGGACTTGATTTATTTTTGATCTCATTTGATAAATGAATTGAATTGAATTTGAGGTAAATAGTGTTTTACTTATTTTAGCTCATGAGCTGACTAGTTTATAATTTTGTGAAGTAAATCATAAAAGGTTTATTAGTAATTAAGCTCGTTAAGAGATTTATAATTTTTTTAATTTATTATGAATTTAAATTTATTCATTTATTTCAATTAAGTATAATAATTTGAACTAACACGTTAAGAGTTTTATTAGAAAGTTCGTAATTTATTTTTAAAATTTTATTTTAGCTACAAATCAAACTCAAGTTGAATCTGAGCTGAGTAAAATTCTGAATTTTTTTTTGAGCTCAAACGCTTGTAACTTTTGACAAATCATTTTGAACTTTTATAAATTCAACTCATTCAGCTTAATTTGAATCAAATTTATACACGCATTTCATTCATTTTGAGTTTAATATTGAGTAGTTATATCAAGTTCTCTGCATCAATCATTATATGGAGATGGGTCTTGATAAACTGTAGCTAGCTCGCAGAAGAAGAGAGCATGAGAAATTAATCTCAACATTTGCCTTGTTCTGGTGGATGACAAAATTTAAACTCTAAAATCTTTTATTATACTCTTTACATCAAAGAAAATTAAACCAACTGGCATTATAAAATTGATCATTTCATTATCTACTTTTTAGACTGAAATACATTTTAAAGTTTTATAAAAAAACTAGTCCAGGTAAATAAATTCATATGCTCTAGATTAAAAAAAGTTTGATTCAAATCCAAATTCAGAAGTTCCAAATCTTATAATCCAAATCAGGGTCTTATGATATTTTATTTTAATGTGACAACTGTGTCGTAGGGATCTGCTGAATCTATCCAACATTTAACCTAAATGAAAATAAAGTTAGTGCCTTGGTATGTGCTAGTAAAATAATCTACTATCATGATCAACAACCGTTAGAATCAACTGACAAAAAGTTATTCTTTCTTAAGCAAAATCTTGAATTCGAGTTTTGATATATATAGCTGCGTTTAATTAATTATTGAAAGATTTTTGCCACTTTTTTTATTTTGTCCAGTTTGAATCAAATTAATTAAAATTCAATAGATTTTAGATACCGGTAGTTCAGATAAAAAAACAATTCATTATTATGTATGTTAGTTGATTTAAATGGTAAGGAAATTAGATTTCTTTAAATAAATGTTTCGAGTTTGAGTTATGTATAAAAATAAATAAATTTTAGAAGATCTTTATTTTTTATGAGTCACTTGACTTCTATTATAAATTAATTAAAATATAATCAAGACATCATATAAAAAAATCACTAGTTAGCAGTATAAAAAAATTCAGATTTAGCAAACAAAGAAAGGGTGGCAGACGTTATCAATTTAAAATTGCAAACTTTCTTTTCCACTAGGTTGTGCTAATATTATCAAAATCAAATTGTACATTGTACAGTTAATTTTATATTTCAGCTTGGCTTTCTCACAACATTTGTTTATTTTTAATTCATTCATATACGGATATAGAAAAGCATACAAAAAAAAATAAAATAAAGCATTTGTCAATGTAATGCACACTTATTTTAGATAGGCATAATTGGGGTTATTTACCATTTTAGGAGAAAAAAAAATTTATTTATCAAATTATGATGGTTTTAAAATTTGTTTCCATTCCTACGGTGAAATGGAAAAATATTTTTCATTTTATGGTATTTTTAGCTGAGTTGATAATTTGACATAGAGAAAGAATATAAAACAATATTTGAAATAGTATAATGTATAAAATGCTTATTTAAGTAATATTTTGTACTTTTAATTTTTTTTAATAATTTCTAGTTACATAACTCATAACGCTTTAATAATAGTAATCCCATTTTAAAATAATTTCTCTCTCCTGCTATATATATAATTGTGTAATGATTATGTATATAATTGTGTAATAATTATGTTAACTTTTTAAATATTATAAATATTAACTAATTATTGAGTTATGATTATGTTAATTTTAATAATATTTAGAGACTAATCAATGTGTGATGATTGTTAATTTAATAATAATAATAATAATATATCTTATTAGCAACAATAATAGTCAATAGTTGCAATTATTTTATTGAAATGTTCCTTACAATTAAGATAATTTAAAATAAAAATAATAATAATTACATAGATTTACATACTAAAATATATAAAAGTTATTATGAATTTGTATGAATAATAATAAGAGTAGTTAATTTGTGAAAATAATTAAATAAAAATTTGTTATTATTAATTAATGTATTAAAAATAATTAATTAAAATATAAATAAGAATCAATTTTTTTAATAATTGTAGTTACAAGTGAATAGTATCAAAACGCTACTTAGAGTAGAATTCTCTAGGTAAACAGTAGCAAAATACTATTTCAAGTAGCATTTTGTTTTTTTAATAAAAAAAAGTACCATAAAATGGGAATAAGTTTCAAAACCATTATAATTTGGGAAATAAATTTTTTTTCCTCCTAAACTGGTAAATAGCCCGACATAATATGTATGAGGTCTTTTATATTTGACATAATTTATCAGTTTGACACATTGACTTACAATTTTGCCATTTCAACATTTAAATTTGTTTAAAATACATTAATATGATGATATAATTTTTTTTTCATCTCTTTATATTTGTTACTTTTTATTAATTTGACATTTAATTTTTTATTAGTTACGCTCTTAAAATATGACATATATTAATTTATTATTTTATGTCACTTGTACTGATATTGGATTTAAATTGCATTTTATGGGAATTTAAATATTAAAATAATAAAATTATAAATTAAGATGTAAAAAAAAAAAAAGGATAAGTACAAAGTACTATAGCTATGTTATGTTTTTTAGATGTCAATGGATATCTATGACTTTATATTATTGTAGACTTACAATTAAATTTGTAAAGGTACAAATGATAGCTTTTAGTTGTTCGAAAAAAAAAAAATGATAACTTATATATGTACGTAATTGCACGATCAAGAAAGCAAGATTTCTTTCTTGTGTAGCTCAGTCTTTTATAGGATAAAAATTATAATTGAGAAGTGGTCCAATGGTCACACCATTTATTTATTTATTTATTTATTTTTTAAAAATTGCCCGAAGTGCAGGGATTGAACCTGTTGTACCACCCATCTATATTTAGATCATTTAAATTGTATATATATGTCTATTAAGTTGGGTTATATATATATATATATATATATGTGTGTAAAATAAATTTAAGATTATAATACAGTGTAAAATAAATTTAAGATTATAATACATTAATGGAAGAAACAATATAGAGTCTAATAAGATAGTGTTTAATAAAATTAACAATATGTATTTTTATAATTAGAATTCGTTTGTTTTTGGAAAATATTTCCTTTTATATTCTAGTATTTAGATTATTAAAAAAAATAAGAAAAAAAATATTAGAAAGAGTAAAATAATTTAAAAATACAAAAAAAAAAAAATTCTATCATTAAAATGATAAATTATTTTTCAATACTTAAAAATAAGAAAAATTTATCTAAAATGCACATCTTTTTATTTCTTACTTTAATTTTACTTTTCTTTTTTTTTTAAAATTTTTTCTCCTCTTTTTTTATTTTTATTTTATGCTTATTTTTTTATTTCTCTCCTTCTTTATTTCTTTCCTTTTTTTTTTTTTTTTTAATTTTCTCCTTTACCTCTTTTTTTTTTTATTTTCTCTTCATTTTTTTTTACCTTCTCTTCCTTTTTTTATTTTTTATTTTATTTTTTTTATTTTTCTCCTTTTTTTTCCTCCTCTATTATTCTTCTTTTCTCCATTCCTTTATTTTTGTTGTCTTCTCTTATTTTTTTCTCCTTTGTCTCTCTTTTTTATTTACTCTTTATTTTTTTTACCTTCTCTCCTTTTTTCCTTTTTTTTTTTTAAATTTTGCTCCTTATTTTTTTGTCTTCTCTTCTTATTTTCTCATTTTCCTCTTTTCTATTGATATTTTTTTTTAATTTTTTCCTCTCATCCCTTTCTTTTTTCCTTTCATTCTTTTCTATAGATTAATTATTATATAGATTTTATATTAATACATTAGGTCCATTATAATGAAATCATTTATAAAAAATATACATTAAGTTCATTATAAAGAGATAATTTGCATAATAAAAAGTGTTGATCTCACAAAGGATGATGGTTTCCAATTATTTTCTAGTGCTGTAGCCAAACATCAGAAAATATTTTCTCAAAACAATATTTTTGAGAGAAAATATTTTCAATATTTTCTGCAAACAAAGTGAGCCTTAAATGAATTATAATTAATAGTTGAAATTTTGTGTAAAATTTATTATTTTTCATATTTACAAATATGAAAAATTCCATATATATATATATATATTCAATTTCTCAAGTTCAAGTCTTTTTTCTCTTTGTAAAAAAAAATATATAAAATAAAAATTATAAATTTTATTTCCAATTATTGAAAACGCTTTACATATAGATAAGAGATAACTTGGATAGCTAAGCTCTTGATCCATGAGGCAAATATTTTGTAACCCAAAAGGAACCACGCCCAGAAATTTGATATTTGCTTAGGACTATTATAGTTAAAGTTCAAATAAGCCACACCCACCTAAGTATCAAACTTATAGTGCAGGTAAATAATTGTCAAGGATAAACTTTGTTAAATATGTTGAATTTTTGGCTTATAATATTATTAGTCTAAGTTTAAATGCATTTATGATATACAAGGTCAAGTTACGGAAATTTTTATTTAAGTGGATTTGTTTTTTTTAGGAATTAAACTATTATTTCTTTTGTTGAAAGAGAATTCTTGATGAAGTAGGATAGCATATTCTTCTATAAATAGAGTCATAGTTATATGCATTGGGTGTGTCACATTGGTATGCTAAAAAAGCACTAAATTTGCCATCAAGATATTTTAGGCATGAGCTCTTATGTCTCTCTTATTCTAATATTTTGTGAGAGACATATTAATCTAGATATGTGAGGGGTTGTTTGAGTGAGATTATTTGGGTGTAATTAGATTTAATATTTGAGTGTTGATCTTCAAATGCCATGTTATTTTCTCGTACTCTTCGTTTTGTGCAGTGAATTTATTTTGTCCTTTGCCCGTGGACATATGTTTATGTTGAACCATGTTAAATTGATGTGTTTTGTGTATATTTTCAATTATTGTTGTGTTTGTTTACTATCTCAAATAATTTATGATCCTCACACGCTTCCACAAACCTAATTAAATTTCTAACATATCAGAGCTATCTATAATTATTTGAAATTTTTTTATTGATGACATCAAGATAAAGAAATTGTATCGTAATATGACTTGTGGCATGTGACAAGTATCAGTGCAAGTATTGTTGACGCACAATTGGTTGTATGAAACATTGTTGGACAAGAAGCATTTAGTGGTTTGGGGGTAATTAACTTTTGTTTGCACAACAAGGCTCTTTTATTTAAGTGGTTATGGCGTTTGCAAGAGGATGATGAGTCCCTTTGGCGTGTAGCTATTAAAAGTAATTATCATGTTCATCGTGCAGATAATGCTTTAATTACCACTTCCCGTCACTCTTCTTCAATTTGGAGGGCCATTGCTGGCACAATTTCCAATAATTCTTCTTTAGCCATTTTCATTCTGAATAGTTTCACCTTTAAGGTTGGAGATGGCTTTACTATTCTCTTTTGGTATGATAAGTGGTGTAGTTCTTTGATGTGTGTATTTCTTCACATGTTTTTGAGCTGAATTTTAATGATTTTTGAATAAATAATTATCTCTAATTGGGTAGATTTTAAGTTTTCTTTGGATTTCTTTGAGTTTAGAACTTTAATTAAGATTTTATTGTTTTAATTTAGTTTTGATCAAATTAGGAGTTTTTATTTAAAAATTAATAAGTGTTTCCCTTTTTTTTAGAAAAGTTCTAAATTAATTAAGGAATGCTGTAATATGGCCATGACAAAGGTGTGCTTGTGCCCATGTCATGCATTAAAGGAAAAATTAAGGAGCATGGCTTAAGATATAGCCATGCTGGAAGCCATGTTTGTTATTGGATTACGACGAATTTGAGGCTTGACATTGCATACGGTCATGCTCTAGACCGTGCCCTCTTTTGTGTGAATTGAAGAATCTATAAGGGACTAACATGGCTTAAGCACGAGCATGCTTGAAACCATGGCCGTTTCTGTCCAAGTTGAAGAAATTATGAAAGCTCAGCATAGGATCACACATGGGAGCGTGTGAAGCCGTGTCATGAAAGTGAGGATGTGACATGGTTGTGCTTAGGCCATGCCGAGTAGGAGAAAGTTTCCTTTTTGAAGGAAACTTAGGAATTCAAGTGTAATTAAGTTTCCATTGAGTTTTGAATATAAATGGAGGATAAAAAAAGGTGTTTTGATTGATAATTATTTAAAAACACTTTTGAAGACATATTCAAAAGGATATTGAAGAAGACTCGTGCAAGATTCAAGCATTTAAAATCAGTATTTCTTCTTCTTCTTTAATTTCATTAATTATGTCTTTATTTATAGTCATAATTATGCATGACTAAACTCTTTTTAGGGTTTTGATTTGTGTAGCTAGTTAATATAATGCAAATATGCATAGTTATCTAGGGTAGTTTAGTTGTTATTTCATATGATTTTTGTTATGTTTATGTGTTTATTTGATTATGCAATTGTTATTTTTACTTCTAAGTGTCTTTATTAGTTGCTTGTGTGTTTCATACATGTTTTTAGCCTTGATTGGTGCATGAAAAGAGTTTTAGACTTGTTAGAATGAAGAATGAAGCTTTTGAAGCCAAAGGAAGCAAGTTGGAAGCTTTCACGAGTCATCACCACCTTCACGAGTTGTCACCGAATCCTTCTGTGATGAGTCATCAAGCATTCACGAGTCGTCACCATGCATTACTTCTACAAAGGGTTGCAACTTTTTAGCTTTGAGCAGTTTTTGTATTTCAGCCATAACTTTGTCTACCGATGTCCAAATTCAGTGATTCAAGTTGTTATGGAAAGATAACACAGAGTTATATAACTTTCATGAAGAAACTTTCCAGAAATAAATTCATTTGGATGGACGAAAATGCCCTTGAAGTTACAGCATCTGCATAGGATGGTGACCTTTGGTGTCAAGTGGTGCCTTTCCAAGTTCAATCATATACTAGACACTTCATGCAGCTTTTAAAAATAATATATATGCATCAATTCTGAAAAGAAAAAAAATAAGAAAAAAAAAAGAAAAAAAAAGAGAGGAAGAACAACAAAAGAAGAGAAAAATAATAATAGAGCATATTAGAACAAAAATGGAAAAATTGACTAGAAGAAAGAGTGAAAAAGTAAGAAGAGAAGATATTCTGCACCAAGCAAGTATTAGAAGATTGAAAAGGATTTTATCTATTCACTTTCTTTTCTATCCCTTTTCTAAGTTGTATTTGATTTCCTCTCTTTTTTCTTTAAGTATGTATCTTGGCTAAATCTTGTATGAGAATTGCAATTATGAATTAAATAAGAACTACATTTTCTTATTTTATTTATGATTTAATTTCAATTAGTGCTTAATCATGTTGTGTATGCTTGATCACCATATGTAACTTGTTAATTGAATTACTTACAATGAGAATTAGAGTAATTTAGTGGAAGATAATTGAAATTACTTAAGAATTGAATTTAATTTGGAGACAAAGGAATTCATCTTAAAGGAATAAATTAGTATAATGTGTTGTATAATTCTCTCTTGTCTTTGCATTGCCATGAGAATGAGTGTAAACTCCAAGAGGAAATATCTTTAATAGATAATGAAAGTTACTTTCAAAGAGGAATTGACTTTAATTGACAATGAGAATTGCTTTTAAAGATTATATACTAATATCCAATCAATGTGTTATATGATGTAATTTTATAAGTTCTTATTTATATTTTAAATTGTGATTCTTCCATATACTTGTTATAACTTTTGTTTTGTGTTCTTAGAAATAATTAATGTTTAGATTTTCTTAATTATTGTAATCAATATTCCTATTCTAATTTATTTTTCCTATCCATCTAATTATCTATCTGATTAATACAAAATTTTACCAAATTCCCAGTGTTCGACACCCTACTATTCTATACTAAGTCCTAGAGACTAGGGTATACAATTTGACCCGCATCAAATTTTTGGCGCCGTTGCCGAGGAACTTGGTTTAAAATTTTTATTAAATTAGGGTAAAGAAAGGTTGTTTTAGGTCTTATTTTTATTTTTATTTTATTTTTATATTCTTTACTTATTATTTGTAAAATTTAGTTTGTTTTGATTGTGAGTCTACCTTTTTAGATGCTTATTAGAAGCACTAGTGATAGTAATTTGTATTTTGATCCTGAAATAGAATTAACCTTATGTACTTTGCGTAGGGAACAAAGGCAAAGAAGAGAGAACCAATTTAATTTGAATAATATGGCTTAACCGAAAAGAAGAATGCTAGGTGATTTTGCCATGCCCGATATCTCAGGTAGTTTTGGAGGGATTGTGGCCCCAACTATTGCTAACAATAACTTTGAAATCAAACCGAATATCATTCAAATGGTGTAAAATAATCAGTTTGGCGGCTTACAAGGAGAAGATCCTCATGCTCACATATTGACTTTTCTTAATGTGTGTGCAACTTTCAAGATTAATGGTGTGACGGATGATGCTATAAGGCTAAGGCTATTCCCATTTTCGGTTAAGGATAAAGCACAACTTTGGCTTGCTAGTTTGCTAAATGAATCAATCACAACATGGGATCAATTGAAGCAAGCATTTCTGCACAAGTATTTTCCACCATATAAGACGACCAAGTTTTGTAATGAGATCATCACTTTCAAGAAAAATGGGAGTGAGACAATCTATTCAGCTTGGGAGAGATTTAAGGAGCTTTAGAGGCAATATCCACATCATGGCTTGCCGGAATGGATGATTCCTCAAATCTTCTATAATGGGTTGACGGATGAAAATAGAAATATTATGAATGTAGCAGCCAGTGGAAAGTGGATGGATAAAATGGCTAGAGAAGCTATTATCCTACTTGAAGAGCTTGCATCTTAAGGGTACATGGGTGATGAAACAACTATGGCAAAAGCAAGAGGATTTTTGGAGCTTGACATAATTAAATTGCTGAATGCTAAGGTAGATGCTCTCATCAATATGGTTAGTAAAACTCATGTTAATTCTATAGAAAGTGTTAATGTTGTTTGTGAGTCATGTGGAGGACCCCATTCATATTCTTAATGCAATTTAAGTTCATATGAGGATGTGAACTTTGTGCAAGGGGGTTTTAACCAAAGAATGGGGCTGAATTCCAACACTTATAATCCTTAATGGAGGAACCATCCCTGATTCTCATTGTCAAACCCATCCTCCCAATTAAATCCTCCATATAACCCAAACACTAGACCTCAGAACCCACCTGGATTTTCTATGAAGCAACAAACTTTTAATCCTACCAATCCTAAACCTACTCTTGAAAATCTTATGGAAAAATTTGTTAACCAACAAATATCCATAAACAAATAAAATGAGGAGCAATTTAAGCAGCTATAATCTAAACTTGAATAGCTTACTACTCATAACCATATCCTTGAAACCTAAATTGCCTAACAAGCCTCTTCCTCTAATACTAAACCTTTGGGAAAGCTTCCTAGCCAACCGGAGTATGTAAAAAAGGAGTCTTGTCAAGTAATTACCTTGCAAAGTGGTAAGGAGGTTGAAAAAGATCTAAATAAGAAAAAGAGAGTGGTTGATGATGATGATGAGGTTGAGATTAAGGAAGTGGATGTTAGAAGTAAACAACATGATGAAGTGTGTGCCAAGAAAGGTAGTAAGGTAGTTGATATAACACCAATCAAGGAGGATGAACCAAAGGTGGATGTTAAAACTCTTCCTTTTCCTCAAAGATTCATAAGGCGTAACCTAGATAAGCAGTTTGGAAAGTTCGTTAATTATCTCAAGGAAATTACTATCACCATCCCATTTTTGGATGCTATTAGAGACATGCCAGCTTGGGGTAAATTTTTGAAGGACATTATTAGCCATAAAAGCAAGCTTGAAGATTATGGTTTAGTATCTCTTATTGAAGAATCTAAAGCTATGTACTCCAAGTCCCCACCAAAGCTTAAGGATCCCGATTCATTTATGGTTCCTTGTGCAATTGGAGGTACGCATTTCGATAAAGCTTTATGTGATATAGGTGCTAGTGTTAGCCTTATGCCTTATTCTATTTATAAAAAGCTTGATTTGGATGAACTTAAGCCTACCAATATGTGTCTTTCCTTGGCGAATAAATCTATCACATATCCACTTGGGATTTTAGAAAATGTGCCAACTAAAGTTGGGAAGTTTATAATATCGGCTGACTTTGTTGTCTTGGAAATAGAGGAAGACCTTGAGATTCTAATTTTATTTAGGAGACCATTTTTTAGGACAGCAGGGGCAATCATTGATATGAAAAAAGGGAAGATCACATTGGAGGTGGATAATGAATCTTTGGAATTTGATGTGATGAAAATCATGAAGTCAACATTAGTGGAAGTGGCAAGTCGAATTGACTCCATTGATATTATTGATGAATGTATTGATGAAGTAATTCATGAATGTTTAAGACAAGACCCTATGGAGCTGTACATAATACAAGAAGCTAATGAGAAAATCTTGGAGGTGACTCCGTATCAATCTTCTCATAGGACATCAAGATTTGAACCTTTAAGGCGAAAGGATGATTCAAAGGCTACTACATCTAGTGAAGAAGTCAAGTTGGAGCTTAAGCCTCTACCATCAAACCTAAGATATACTTTCCTTGACTCTAACTTTAAATTTCCTTTTATTATGAATTCATCCTTGCCTAGTGAAAATGTTAATGCCTTATGTGATGAGTTTCTTAATCATGAAAATGCCATTGGTTATTCTATAAATGATTTAAAGGGGATCGGTCCTAATGTGTGCATTATATAGAATTCTTTTAGAGGACCATGCTAACCCTTCCATTGAAGGTCAAAGGCGGTTAAACCCCACTCTCAAGGAAGTGGTTAGAAAAGAGGTAATTAAGTTGCTTGATAATGGAATAATATACCCCATTAGTGATAGTAAATGGGTGAGCCCCGTTCAAGTGGTACCAAAGAAAGGAGGCTTAACCGTTATTAGGAATGAATCTAATGATTTGATTCCTACAAGAACAATCATAGAATGGCGTATGTGTATTGACTATAGAAAGTTAAATAAAGCAACTAGGAAGGACCAATTTCCATTGCCTTTTATTGACCAAGTTCTTGAGAGACTAGCCAATTTTTCTTTCTTTTGTTATTTAGATGGCCTTAGTGGATTTTATCAATTCCCTATTCATTTCGAGGATCAATTTAAGACCAATTTTACATGTCCATATGGCACTTTCGCCTTTAGGCGTATGCCTTTTAGTTTATGCAATGCACCTGTAACTTTTCAAAGATGCATGTTTTCCATATTTAGTGACCTACTTGATAATTGTGTAGAGGTTTTTATGGATGACTTTAGTGTGTATGGTACTAAATTTACTCATTGTCTAGACAATCTCTCTAAAGTTCTTGATAGGTGTATTGAACACGGATTGGTCTTGAATTGGGAAAAATGTCATTTTATGGTACAAGAGGGAATTGTTCTTGGTCACTCGATTTCAAAGAGAGGCATTGAAGTTGATAAGGCAAAGATAAAAGTGATTGAAAATTTGCCATCTCCGAAATGTGTTAAAGATATAAGAAGCTTCCTTGGACATATAGGTTTTTATCGAAGATTTATCAAAGACTTCTCTAAGATAGCAAAGCCGTTATGTAAGTTACTTGCTAAGGACGCTGTTTTTGAGTTTGATGAAGCGTGCCTTGACGCATTTGACACTTTGAAAAGAGCTCTTATTTCCGCACCCTTTTTGTAACCACCTAATTGGGAGCAACCATTTGAAATAATGTGTGATGCCAGCAACTTTGTGATGGAGGCTGTTTTGGGTCAAAGAAAAGAAGGCAAGCCATATGTGATTTATTATGCTAGCAAACTACTTGATGAAGCTCAAATCAATTACACCACAACAGAAAAGGAGTTTCTTGTAATTGTTTATGCATTTGACAAGTTTAGAGCATATCTTATGGGGCAAAAGGTGATTGTTTATTTAGACCATGCTGCTCTTAGGTATCTTTTAAGTAAGAAGGAGGCAAAAACTAGACTCATACGGTGGATTTTGATGCTCCAAGAGTTTGATTGGGAAGTAATAGATAAAAAGGGAAGTGAGAATCTTATCGCGGATCATCTATCAAGACTTAATCAAGATGGATTGAAGAAGAATGATGATGGTGTGCAAATTAATGATACATTTCATGATGAACATCTATTGAGTGTAGTATCAAAAGACCTTCCATGGTATGCATATATTGCTAATTATCTTGTAAGTGGTGTTCTTCCTTATGAGTTAGATTATTATCAAAGAAAGAAATTCTCGCATGATGTTAAATTCTATTATTGGGAGGAGCCCTTACTTTATAAGAGATGTGCCGATGGGTTAATTCGGAGATGCATTCCTCAAGATGAAGTTCAAGATGTTTTGAGACATTATCATGCTTTGGATGTTGGTGGACACTTCAGTGCATCAAAAACAACATCTATGGTACTACAATCTAGTTTTTGGTGGCCTACTTTGTTTAAAGATGCTAGAGAGTTTTTACTTACATGTGATAGGTGCCAAAGAATGGGTAACATCACTAAGAAGCATGAGATGCCCCTAAAGGGAATCCTTGAAGTTGAACTTTTTGATGTTTGGGGTATAGACTTCTTGGGTCCATTCCCAAGCTCTTTAGGCTACAAGTATATTTTGCTAATGGTAGACTATGTTTCAAAGTGGGTGGAGGCAATACCAACCATTACTAATGATGCTAAGGTTGTTAAGAAGATGCTTCAAAAAATTATTTTTCCTAGGTTTGGTACTCCTAGGGCATTGATTAGTGATGGTGGTTCCTATTTTTGTAATCATATGATTGAGGCTCTCTTGAAAAAGTACGGAGTAACACACAAATTTGCTACTCCATATCATCCACAAATGAGTGGGCAAGTTGAGATTAGTAATAGAGAAATTAAGTGGATCTTAGAGAAAATGGTATCTTCTTCAAGGAAGGATTGGGCATTAAAACTTGAAGATGCTCTATGGGCATATAGGATAGCTTTTAAAACCCTAATTAGCCTTACTCCTTATCAATTGGTTTATGGGAAGTCTTGCCATCTACCTGTTGAATTGGAACACAAGGCATATTAGGCAACAAGGGCTTTGAATTTTAATTTGATAAAGGCTGGTAAGAAGAGGTTACTTCAACTTAATGAGTTGGATGAGTTACGAATGAATGCTTATGAGAATGCAAAATTATATAAGGATTGCACTAAGATGTGGCATGATAAGCATTTATCTAAGAAGGAAATTCATGAGGGTGAGCTTGTTCTTCTCTATAATTCAAGACTCAAATTATTTTCAGGAAAGTTGAGGTCAAGATGGTCGGGTCCGTTTAAAGTTATTAAAGTTTATCCTCATGGTGCGGTGGATCTTGCTAATGCCAAAGGGGAAATCTTTAAGGTAAACAGACATCATCTCAAACCTTACTTGATTGGTAATGCAATAGATCCAAATTATTCTATCTCTCTATTTACACCCTAATGGAATTGAAGCAAGGTACAATTTACACATTTTTATTTTGAGGTACAATTTTTATATTCCTTGTTTTATTTTGTCATTATTTTATTTCATTTTAGAATAGCATAATTACTTCATGTTTTTATTTGCAAATATATATTTATAATGTCTTGATTTACACATTCTTTTCTATTTCACATTATTTGTTTATTTAGTACTAAGTTTAGTATACTAATTCACCCACATTTCTTTTATTACTAGGTTTATTTTTAGTATACAATTGGTTTATGATTAGTTTTCTATTCTATTTTTCATACATTTTCATTATACTATCACATTTGTCTATTTAAACACCATACATCCACACAATGCCATACATTGTCATGACTCGTCAACCATTGACGAGTCATAATAGTGACATGAGTTAACGAGTTGTCAAGTATTAACGACTCGTAACAGATGAAATTGGTGACGAGTTGTCACATGTTGACAACTCATTCCTGCATAAAACTTTTCTAAGACATCCCTCACATATCCCTCAGTCCACTCACATATGCATATTTATGTACATTTGTCTATATTTCTAATAATTACAATTAACTTATTTATATATATATATTTTACTATCTTTCCAATTACTTCATTTGTCCTATTCTATTTATATTCTAACCAAATTCACCTTTTCAAATGAAAAGTTTGTTTCTTTTCCAAGAATGGACATGTCCTTTCCCATCTAGACACACCTTTTCACCATAACTTACACCCCTATCCCTTACACACCTATTACACCTATAAATAAACCCTTTTGACTGCCCACTCTCCTATATTTCCATTCATTTACTTCCAAAACGAATTTTGCTATCATTTCTTCTCTATTTTATTCTCTACTCTTACTCTTTCATCTTCTCTATTCTCTATTCCATAACCATTTCAAATTTTCATTTCTTTATATCCTTATCCCTCTCCATTCGAGTAAGCCTATCTTTATGGGTAAGACAAGAGGATCTTCATCCAAGAGACCACACTTTGAGGAGGAACCATATCAAGAAGAGGAGGAAAATCTTTCAAAAACTTACAAAGCCAAGTTCCTAATCCTTACCCATGAAGAAGGTGCTAGGCTGACAACAATACAGTTTAGTGAAATCTTGGGTTGGAAGTGCATTCCTAACTCTCTTTTGAATGATATTGGTATGCTTGAATTCTTTAATCAATTGTTAACTCAATATGGACTTATGAAATTTGTTTCTATGCATGAAGACACCATTGTTGATTTGATTACTGAATGTTATATTACTTTGGATGTTAATGCTAAGAATTTATAAATTTTAGAATTTTGTATGGAAGGGAAGCCACATCAACTTACGTATTCTTTTATGAATCGAGTTTTTGGTTTTAAAAAAGATGGATTATGTGATCCCCCTTCTTCTTATAAGTCTAATGATTTCTAGAAGTTTTTGACTGGTTTGCATACACCATTTGATTCTAGGAAAGGCAAGGCTATGTTTATCAAGGACTTGAAATATTGGTTGTTACATAAGGTGCTTGCTTGTGTCATTTTCCATAAAACTGAATTCAATAGGGTTTCTGCCTAAGAATTATTTTTAATGTGGTGCATTTATAATAAGAAACAAGTATGTTGGACTTATTGGATTTTTAATCAAATGTTAGCTTGTGCCTTACATAAAGATGCACCTTTAACCCATGGACATGTAGTTACCATTATTGCAAAAGCTTTGAATGTTAACATTGCTAACTATACTCGTTTTGTTGAGCATTCTTATTTTACTAAGCAAGCTTTTATACAAGGAGAAGTAGTGGATGCTAATTTTTGTGTCATTCCCGCTCGTTCACGATCCTGTTGGTGAAGCATTAGGAGACCTCCACAGGATGAGGATTCTCAAGAAGAGGAAACTGGTTCTGATGAGGAGAGTGACCTTGAGGAAGAATTACCTCAACCCACACCCTTGGGTGATGTTCCTATGCTTACTTACCCTCTTCAAAGTGCACTGGGTTCTTCAAGTGACTACCCACCCATATGGGATCAGATTTTGAACAACCAAATTGCCATGCAAGGGCAATTGAATACCTTGGATCATCATCAATAAGAACTCAATAGTCTCCAATGCAAAATGGAGTACAAATTGAACCAGTACTTTATTCAAATTGGACTCTCGATTAAGTCTCCACCAACCACTCTTACTGATGACTAAGGGAGTATTTCTTATCCTTACCCTTACATTACTTTTCCTTATATTGAGGACAATGCATGTTTTCAAGCATGGGGGAAGGGATAATGATATTAATATTAGTATATTATTGGTATATGTTTGTTTAGTATATTAATGGCATATGTTTATTTTATTCTACATCTTTTTGTTTAAGTTTCACATGTTTATGCATTTGCATTCATTTTCCCATTCATTTTGCTCCCATATTTAATAACTAGCTATCCTTAATAGTCTTTTTGATTTTGATTGAAGTTGAATTTTTAGTAATTTTCTTTTTTAACTTTCATTGCTCAATTGGTAAAATTTTTTAACGTTTCATGTAGTATGAGTAGTAAGTTTATGTTTTTATCTCTTTTTACTATTTCTAAAATTTTATTAATGTATTAGTCAATTTGCTAATTATGCTTAGGCTAGGTAGTAATGATTTAAGCTTAGGTTTTTTTAAAGTCTTAAGTGGCTTTAGAGAACTTATAGCCATAATACTAATACACTTGCTTTTCAATAATGGATGAGGACATTTATGAAAAAAAAAAGTGAATAATGCTTGTGATGTGATGCATCTTAAGTAAGTTATGTGCAATTGAGTATGCTCCTTAGTTGCATTCATTCAGAAAGAGTGTATAATGTCACAAGTAGATGTAACTCGAGTAAGTTGTGTGCATTTATGTTTGCTCCTCATTTGCATTCATTCGGAAAGAGTACATTTAGCAAAAAGGCTTATAAATATATGTCTAAAAATGCCATGAGAAAAGTAAGTTGATGAGTGTGCTTCATATTGTCTCAAGGTTGCTTTTTGCCTCTACAATCCCTAAGTTTGAAGTATGACTATTTTGGCTAAATAGCTTGATTAGAACTTTGACTTTCATTTTTGATTTTTTTCTTAGAAGATTGAGATAAATTGGTGAACTTGTTGCTTATACTATGAGACTTGTTTATTTTACCATTGTTGAGCATTTGAAAGTATGATTATTGAACTATCTTTTTATTTAACTTCATTCATGATTGAAATGACTTGATGAGGATGCTACATTCTTTTAGGAGTAGATGAAAATTTTGCTTAACTTTTCTATGCTTTGATCTTTTCTTGCTTGAGGGCAAGCAAGGTCTAAGTATGGGGGAGTTTGATATAATGCAAATATGCATAGTTATCTAGGGTAGTTTAGTTGTTATTTCATATGATTTTTGTTATGTTTGTGTATTTATTTGATTATGCAATTGTTATTTTTACTTCTAAGTGTCTTTATTAGTTGCTTGTGTGTTTCATACATGTTTTTAGCCTTGATTAGTGCATGAAAAGAGTTTTAGACTTGTTAGAATGAAGAATGAAGCTTTTGAAGCCAAAGGAAGCAAGTTGGAAGCTTTCATAAGTCGTCACCACCTTCACGAGTCGTCACCGAATCCTTCTGTGATGAGTCGTCAAGCATTCACGAGCCATCACCATGCATTACTTCTACAAAGGGTTGCAACTTTTCAGCTTTGAGCAGTTTTCATATTTCAGCCATAACTTTGTCTACCGATGTCCAAATTCAAGAGGATGAATGTAAACTCCAAGAGGAAATATCTTTAATAGATAATGAAAGTTACTTTTAAAGAGGAATTGACTTTAATTAACAATGAGAATTGCTTTTAAAGATTATATACTAATATCCAATCAATGTGTTATATGATGTAATTTTATAAGTTCTTATTTATATTCTAAATTGTGATTCTTCCATATACTTGTTATAACTTTTATTTTGTGTTCTTAGAAATAATTAGTGTTTAGATTTTTTTAATTATTGTAATCAATATTCCTATTCTAATTTATTTTTTCTATCCATCTAATTATCTATCCGATTAATACAAATTTTTACCAAATTCCCAGTGTTCGACACCCTACTACTCTATACTAAGTCCTAGAGACTAGGGTATACAATTTGACCTGCATCACTAGTTTATTACTTGTTTGGATTATTGTTTCCTTTTAATAAATTAATTTTTAGTCAATTTTAGAAGTTGATTTTAATTGTTGTTGTATTTGATTTTAGACCTCATTGAGTATATGTTTTTGGGTAAATTAGTGACAATAAAATTTGTATGATTTATTGGCTCGTAGACTTGTAAAGCTTAGAAACCTCAATCATGAAAGTAGACAAATCATTCGGGGAGTAATAAATTGCTAAAGAACTTAATGAACCCTAGTTAATTGATGTGACCATGAAAATAGGTTGTAATTAACTTTGGTATTCTTAGATGAACTTGAAAGAGACACTAGGTATTTTGAGTGGTTTACCTTTGATTGGGTTAATAAATTAATTTGTTACAAGATCATGTAATCCAAGTAATAGCTAGTGAAACAAATTTAGGCTCTAGATTTTTAATTATTGATTTTTTTTAAAAAAGAATTATTTCAGTTTTAGGTTTTTTTTTGATTATTGATTTATTATTTCATTACAATTATTCAATTTTATTAGATTGTAGGAATATAATTAGGGTTGGTACTTGGTATCAATCTCCTCATGAGAATGATATTCGTACTCACTCTTTATTACTTGTTATGAACTGTGCACTTGCAAAATTTGCCTAACACTCTTCTCCTTTGAGCACTTTATTCCCCACTCTCTTTAAGCTTTTTGCTCTTCCTTATGGTTTTTTTTATAAGAGATGGTCATTGGTCTGATTACTATTAAATTTGGAACTTGACTTGGCAGCATGCTTTATCTTCTAAAGAACACCTTTCACTGGAATCTTTGTTTAACATTATTCGTCAGGTTTTTGTTGCCTATGGTGTTTAAGATTGTTTGATTTTTTTTAAATATTTCCTCTCATGCTTTTTCAGTCAATACAAGCATGTCATACAATAGTTAAAGACTCTTGATTCTATAATTTTGCCCAAGATTTGGCTTAATTACATTCCTAGTAAGGTGGAGCTCTTTGGTTTGTTTACTATGTTAAATTGCCTTCTGATGCGTGACCATTTGTTTCATCTCAATATTTGTCCTATATCTTTGAATTTCTATCCTTTTTGTGGTAGCTTTGGTGAGACTGTAGATTATATTCTTCTTCTTTATAGATTTTCTTAGCTACTCTGGTCATTCTTTTTTCGTTGGTGGGGTTTTTTTACTTCTTTTCCAAGTAAGTTTGTATTATTTTATTAGTACTGGAATGGTTTAATTCAAGAGAAATTTTAGCATAGTTTCTTGATAACTTTATTCTTTATTGTTAGTTGGTTGTTGTGGCTTCATCGAAATGATGTGTTTTCTCTTCTGCCTCTCCCTCTTCTTTGTAGCTTGAAAAGCTTATTTTTATGCATGTCTCTTTTAAGATGAAAGCTTCTGTTCCTTATTTGGCTTCAGATCTTCTTTGTAGTTCTTATGGCATTCATCTATGGACCAATATTTAATTTTTTTATTTTCATGTATTTCTATTTCTTCTTAATGTCTTAGTTCTATAGAGGCGTTTTTTCATCACTTGGTTTCTCTAAGTGGTTTTTCCCCTCAAATCTTATTATTAATAAAAGATTATCTATTTATCAAAAAAAAAAAAAAAAGAAATTGACATCTATAATAAAGATAAAGGATTTAGATAAATGTCATGAATTGAACTTTCTAAGGGCATATGACTAGCACTAGGGAATAGGAAAGCAATAAGCTTCTGAAACCTGTAGTAAGCCTAAGAAAAATTTTCACAATAAAATCAAATCAATTTAAAATTTTTAATGAAAATTTAATAGAATTTCCTTTGTACCGGTAAGAAACCAAACCAGTAAATAAAGGAAACACACTTCCAAATAACATTTCCAATCGACACAACTCCACAATACTCCAATAATCCACATCTAATCCACAAGTACATATAACTTCATCTCAATACAAATGCACAATACAAGTTATATAAATACTTTAACTAACCATTGCGGTTTTTAGAATTCAAATACACAATACTTTAATTAAACAAACATACATAAAGCAGCTGATGAGGAATGAGTCCAGTGTAGAGAAGTAGAACTAACTGTAGACTCCTAAGTTCCTGGAAAAATAATTAAGGGGACTTAAACCTCACTAAGTAAGCTAATACAAGGAAATGCATGCTATTTTAAAATCCTTATTTATTACAACATTTTATGGAAATATAATAAAATATATATAATTTATACTTAAAACCATTATTTTTTCAAAATCATCTTTACAAATCTTAAAGACTTTTATAATCTCTCATAATACCTTTGAAATAGAAATAACATTCTTTAAAATATTTTTTAAGTGGAAAATCATAATAGAACCTTAAACTACAAATCTGCTAGCCACTGGGCTCTCTTTATCCAAATGATTACCAGTTTCCGAGAGCTAAGCATCCACTGAGCTACCAGTTGCAGTCAGTCAATTATTATAGTACTTATTGGTGGTTCCCAAGAGCTATACATTAACCAAGCTACCAGCCCTAGTCAGTCATTTATTCCAATATTTACTGGTGGTTCCCAAGAGCTATGTATCAATTAAGCTACTAGCCCTAGTAAATAATCAATCATAATACACCTGTAAGCTATGCATTAACTAAGCTTCACAAATAAATTTCTCTATAAAGGCCCAACTCAAAATTGTTACCTGTGTACACACAGTCCTGAAGATAGCCATCGGGTAGCCTGTTCTACCAGTATTTTCAAAAAATATTTTTATATAAATAAAATTTACAAAAAAATATGGTAATTGGAAATGAAGTACTCTTAATTTCTTACAATATCCTTATAATAAAAATCATAATACAAACAACCAAATTAAAGAATCAATAATCACCATAATAAAATAATAATGGCAAAATAACATTGAATAGAACCAAACCATAATCAATATATTAAAATATAAAAATCAACCTTTTCAATATTCAAATATTGGGAATATAAATTCTTAAATGGAATCCTCTTCTTAAATATAATAATGCAATCGTACAAATATTTCAATATTAAAATATAAATTCTTTAATTAAATTTTCCTTTTTAAATATATTCAATCAATTTATACTTTATGTGTAAATCTAACACACATTTCAAATATTAACTTACAAATGAAACAAGTAGGCTGACATGTCCTTGTTCGGCTATTGAATACTTATCAAATATTTCTTGATATCTCCACTCCGGTACTCTATAACCAATCTATATAAATACTTATCAAAATAAATTCCTATTAACTCCCAAAAATTCTAAAAACTTATAAAAATGATGGAATAATGGAAATTCACTTAAGAACACCCTAAATAATTAATTTGAGGCTGACGAATTATCTCCAACAATTTAACTAATTTCCACCGTAAACCTTCTGAAATTTATTTTTCAATCTGTGAGGAATTGGAGTTTGGTCTAGTTACTAAAATTGATCAAAATAATTTATCCTAATTTATAAAAATAATTCTTTAATTTTCTAGACCAATTCCAATTCTACTGTGTTTCAGGTGGGACCCACCATATTCTTGCTGGAAAAACACAACATCTGACAAAATCGAATATACTAAAATGTTCTCTATAATTTATAAAGTCTAACTAAAGCCTCAATTGCACAAAAAACCTCATAGAATTCACAAATAAAAAAAGTAAAGGAAATTAATGTTATAATGCAAATGCGCATAGTTCTTTAGGCAAATTATGGTTTAATTTTCATTAGTTTTGTTATCATTGCTTATGTTTACTTAGTTGTGCATTATTGTTTTTTTTTCTTTTGTTTGCATTGTCCTTATATTGATTTTATGTGTTTTGTAGGTGTTTTTAGATCTAATTCATGCATGGAAATGAACTTGGAAGGAGTACAATGAAGAATGATGCATGCAATTTTGAAATGAGGCTTTACAGAAGGGTGCCGACTTGTCACACCGTGCCGAGTTGTGATAGCAAGGTTTGGTGCCGACTCGAAGCAACCTATGCCTACTCATTACCAACTATGCAAGGAAGAAGTAGCTTATGCCGACTCATCACATTATGCTAAGTTGTAATAGAAACATCTTGTGCCGAGTCAGCACAATGGTGACGACTCGACACTAATACACCTTTTCATTATACCTTTTCACTTTTACATCCATTCAAAGAGGCATGAATTGGGATGCTAAGAAGCCTATAACTACATAAATTATTTCTATTTTAGGCATGAAAAAAACATTAGTTATGTATTTAGAATAAATAGCATTATTAGTTTCATTATTAAAAGAGTTGAAGTGTTTAGTGTTCAAGGATATATCCAAGGAATTGAAGGAAGGCATAAAAAAGGGTTGACCATAATCAAGTAACTTCTTGGAGAGCATTAAGGGGTTTTATCAATATCATCTTTTCTCTCTTATTTTATTCTAATTACTTGATGTTTATAATGCTTCTTCATTATTCCTTGATATTGAGCACTATGTATTTTGGCTAACTCTTGTATCTAGAACTACAATGTTGAATTAATCCATGAACTATATTTTTATCTTTTATAATTCATGATTGATTTAATTTTAATTAAGTTTTGAATTATGTTATATATATTTGATCACCATATATAACTTGTTAATCATTTGTTCACAATGAGAATTATGACAAATTGGTGGAAATGTAATTAAAATTACTTGAAGGTTAGGAAAGTACTTGGAGACAATAAATCCACTTTAAGGAGAATTGGCAAAGAACTTAATGGTTTTTGCTTATCTCTACAATGTCATAAGAGTGCTTATAGACTCTAGATGAAAATACCCTTAATTGACAAGGAGAGTTGCTTTTAAGGACTATTGGCTTATTCTCTAATCAATACATGAATTCTTATATATTATTAACTTTATAAGTTTTGGATTAATTCTGAATTATAATTCTAACATGCATTGCTAAAGTTGTCTTTGGCATAGTTTATTTAATTTGTGTAATTAGGAATTAGTAACTTAGAGTTAAATAGAATCAATTAATATCATTTTAGTGTTATTCTGCCTATCCATCTAAGTATCTACTTGGTTAATACAAAATTTACTCCAAGGTCCCTATTGTTTGACACCCTACTTACTTTATACTTAGTTTTAAAGACTAGGGAATTATATTTGACCCACATCAAATTTTGGCACCATTACCAGGAATTTGTTTATTGATTTTTATTAACTTAGGGTAGAGAAAATCTATTTTAGGTTTTAATTTGTATTTGCTTTTATAATTTATTATTTATTTAATCGTGATTAGTTATAAGTTGTTTTATAATTTATTATTTATTCTGATTTTGATTTTACTCTTTATGACGCTTGCTAGAAGTGTTAGTGATAATACTCTCTACTTGGATCCTAAAATTAAAATAACTTTATGTGACTTATGCAGGGAGCAAAGATATAGAAGAGTGAATCGTTAGGAATTGAATAATATGGCTTAACCAGAAAGAAGAACATTAGGCTATTTTGCTATGCCTGACATTTTAGGAAGTTTTAGTGGGATAGTGGCCCCAACCATTGCTAACAATAATTTTAAAATCAAGCCAAGCATTATTCAAATGGTTCAAAATAATCAGTTTGGAGGGTTGCAAGGAGAGGACCTATATGCTCATTTATTGACTTTCCTTAATGTTTGTGCAACCTTCAAAATCAATGGTGTAACAAATAATGCAATAAGACTTAGAATTTTTCCATTTTCAGTCAGGGATAAAGCATAACTTTGGCTTGCTAGTCTGCTAAGTGATTCAATAATAACATGGAATTAATTAAAGCAAGCATTCCTTCATAAATACTTTCCACCATAAAAGACAACTAAGTTTCGTAATGAGATCACAACTTTCAAGAAAGATGGAAGTAAGACAATCTATTCGGCTTGGGAGAGGTTTAAGGAACTTCAAAGGCAATGTCCTCATCATGGCTTACTAGATTGGATGATTCCTCAAATCTTCTATAATGGTATGATGGATGAGAATAGGAACATTGTTAATGCAGCTTCTGATGGAAAATGGATGGATAAAACAGCTAAGGAAGCTATTACTTTACTTTAAGAACTTGCATCTTAAGGATTTTTGGGTGATGAACCAACAATGGCAAAAGCAAGAGGAGTTTTAAAGCTTTACACCATTAACCTATTGACTATAAAGGAAGAAGCTCTCACCAAATTAGTAAGTAAATCACAAATTAATTATATGGAAAGAACTAATGCTATTTTTGAGTTGTGTGGAGGATCTCATTCATATTCTTAATGTAATGCAAATACTAATGAGGATGTGAGCTATTTGCAAGGATCTTTTAATCAAAGAATGGGATTCAACTCCAACACTTATAACTTATAATGGAGAAACCACCTTGGATTCTCATGGTCAAATCCATCTTCTCAATTGAACCCTTCATTTAACCTAAATACCAAACCCCAAAACCCATATGGATTTCCTATGAAAAAATAACCCCTTAATACTACCCAACCCAAATCCAACCTAGAAGCTCTTATGGAACAATTTGCTAACCAATAAATGTCCATCAACAAACAACATGAGGAGCAATTCAAGTAGCTTAGTTCAAAACTTGAATAACTTGCTACTCATAATTGAATACTTGAAAACCAAATTGCCCAAGAAGCCTCTTCCTCCAACACTAAAGCTTTGGGAAAGCTTCTATCATGACCTAAACCCAAAGGGGCACGTGACTAACACTAGGGAATGAGAATACATAAAGTAATTGAAACCCATAGTAAGCCTTAAGGAAAAATTATAATAAAATATAAACAATAATGAAATGAAATATTTTAAATAAAGATAAGTAACACAAATGAACTAATATCCAAAACAATCTTAGATAAAATATAATAATTATCTTTAGTACAAATTCTTAATACATATGACAATCCATAAAATACAACATAATAGTTAACTGTTACTACTACGGTGGTGTTCTGGATATAAAATACATATATAATAATAATGCATCTCATATAAACCTACATAAAATAATTGGAGAAGAAGAAACCCGACCTAAAGCAGGCTGACTAACAGATGACTCTCAAAATCCTGAAAAATAATTGAGGGGAGTCAGACCTCATTGAGTAAGTTAATAAAAGAAATTTATATAGTATGAAAATCTCTTTTAAAATATATTTTAAGAAAATATAAAATATAAAATATAAAATATAAAATTTATAATTTAAAACAGTTGATTTATTGAAATCCTCTTTTATCGAAATAAAATATTTAAAACTCATTAAATACAATATAACATATAATGTGCTTCCTTAAATAAATTTTATAAGAAAACTAGGTAGAACCCTAGTCCACAAATCTAATAGCTTTTTGGCTCTCTTATAATCCAAAGACTGTCGGTTCCCAAGAGCAAATCATCAATTGAACTACCAGCCACAGTCAATTCACTTAAATCAATATTTATTGGTTGTTCCTGAGAGTAAAACATCACTAAGCTACTAGCCCCAGTAATATGTAAATTATTCCCGAGAGCAAAGCATCGTTGAGCCACATAACTTTCAACATTCACTCTCAATCCTACCGGTGTGCACACAGTCCTAATGAAATGCATTAGGTAGCCTGTTCTACTATAGTTTATTTTAAAATAAATAAATATACATAAAATAAGGAAGATTGCAATAAAATAAAATATAAATAAAACTAACTAATCATGTGAAAATTTAACATAAACATGCTAACATAACTATAGCAATATTAGGAGAATTTAATTCAAATACATACATATATATATATATATATATATATATATATATATATATATATATATATATATATATATATATATATATATATATATATATATATATATATTGATTTTTGACCTTAGCAATAATAAATCTTAATTTTGATCTTAACAAACTTAATTTTGAGCATTTAATTTGTTTTTTTTTTTTTAAGTTTGTATAAGTCAGGACTCTATTGGAAGTTAAAATGAAGTATGATTTTCTTGGGTTGATTCAACCTTTGAGATTCAAGGAGGCTTTTGATATCCTTAGGGCTTTATAATAAGAAAGTTATCTTCTTCAAATTTGAAGTAGACATCTTGATCTTTTTGAATTTTTCTTATCAAAATTTGAGTTCATTTGGGTATGCAAATATTAAGTTAAAATCCATGTATGCAGCTGCCATTTTAGATTGTATAGCTCTTAGTATTTTAAAAATATCTTGAGCTACAAAAATCCAATTTAGGTGATTTAAATTGATATGGAAATATAAGTCAAACATATACAACTTTCATGAATAAAGTATGGGTAAATTCAAAATTATTCAATAGAAAATCATGGCTTCAACTTGGGTCTAGCTATTTGATAGTAGTCTGCATTTTAGATTGCACAACTTTTAGTATTTTGGACATATCTTAAGTTACAGAAGTCCAATTTAGGTTATTTAAAATGATATGGAAAAATAAGTAAAATATATTTTCATGAAGAAATTATGGGCAAATTCAAACTTATTCAATAGAAAATCACGACTTTAACTTGGGTATATCTGTCTAATAGTAGTTTGCATTTCAAATTGCACAACTCTTAGTATTTTGGACATATCTTAAGTTACAGAAGTCCAATTTAGGTTATTCAAAATGATATGGAAAAATAAGTAAAATATATTTTCATGAAGAAAGTATGGGAAAATTCAAACTTATTCAATAGAAAATCACAACTTCAACTTGGGTATAGCTGTTTGACAGTAGTCTGCATTTTAGAATGCACAACTCTTAGTATTTTGGACATATATTAAGTTATAGAATTCAAATTTAGGTAATTAAAAATTATATGAAAATATAAGTCAAATATCTATAATGTTCATGAAAAAAGTATAGACAAATTCAAACCTCTTCAATAGCAAATCATGGCTTCAACTTGGGTGTAGCTGTTTGATAGTAGTCTGCATCTCAGATTGCATAGCTCTTTGTATTTTTGATATATCTTGAGTTATAGAAGTCTAATTTAGGTGATTCAAAATGATATGGAAAGCTAATTCAAATATCTATAGATTTTACAATAAAGTGTGGGCAAATTCAAACATTTTGAGTAGCCAATCATGGTTTTAATCCATGAATAGTTGTCTGATAGCATCACTTTCAATGATTCAAAATATAGACATTGGACACATTATTTGCACCTCCAACAGCTATATTTTTGAGTTTTTTTCTATATAAACAACTCTAGAGTTGAATGGAAGTTAAGAAACTTATTATCATTCATTCTTTCTTAAGCTTTCAATTAAGCTCTCAAATTCTCTTAAACAATTATTTATTTGTATAACTCTTATGAGAGTTGGTTATGTGTTAGAAATATAATTTCTCTTCATCTTAAATATTGGGATAGATTAGAAAGGAAGTGAGATTTATCTCTAAAGGAATTAGCTTAAGTGTTGTCCATTAAAACACTTGGGATTTGGTTTTTTGAGTAAGCCTTGAAAAATCAAGTTGTAAGGTTATAAGAGTGAGCCATTAAACTCTTGTGTAATCTCAATCTTGTGAATAAGATTATGGGTGATTGAAAATCCTAACTTGGGGATAAGTTAGGTTGAGACATAGGATTATTATTGAATCTGAAGTCCTTAACTTCCATTAAATTCTTTCAAAGAATTCTTTTAATTTCTCATTTTTATTTGACAGTTCTATTCACCCCCCTTTAGGACTCTTTTCAATTGGTATTAGAGATTGAATTCTAGGTACTTCATTACTAGAATACAAAATCATGGGGAGTGAATCACAAAACATCTCTTCTCTTAGAACATTGTTTGATGGTAGTGACTATCCACATTGGAAATTCAAAATGGAATTATATCTTGATTATGATTCTATCAAACTTTAGGACATTGTCCTAAAAGGTTAGGAATCACTTACAACTATCATTAATGGTGTGGTAATTACTCTTGCAAGAAGCCAATGGAGTATTGATTAAAAGGAAGAAAATCATAAAAATAAAAAAGCTATGATTACTCTAGTCTCTTCAATGATAAGAGAAGAAGGAGGTAAGCTTCAATATTGTATGTCGGCCAAAGAAATGTGGGAGACCTTAAAAAACCACTATGAAGGCAATATTCAAGTAAGAAGCAAGAAGGTTCAACTTCATATGTATGAATATGAACTCTTCAAAATGAAGCCTAATGAATCAATCACAGAGATGACAAACTGTCTCAATGCTCTCCTCATAACCCTTAAGAAACTTATAAAACATTTCTCTAAGGAAGAGGTAAATAACAAGATTCTAAAAATCCTACCTAAGAAGGATTAGGAATCTCGTGTTACTTTAATTAAGGAAGCCTAAGACCTCTCCACTCTATCAACCAATGTGCTCATTGGTAAGCTCTTAACATATAAGCTTACTATCAAGCAAAGAGATGAAGAACAAGAAGACAAAGAAGAAAAGAAAAAGAGCATTGCTCTAAAAGCTCTTCAAGAAGATGGTGAAGAGGAAAGCATCAAAGATTCTAGTGATGAAGATGGTGACATTGCCATGCTCACTAGGAACTTTAAGAAGTTTTTGAGAAAGAAAAACTTCTCAAGAATAAAGGACTTCAACAAGAAGTTTGATGGAGATGGGAAGAAGAAAACTAAGGAGGTTAATTGCTATGAATGTAAGAAACTGGGACATATTAGAAGTGAGTGTCCTAAACTCAAATTCAAGAACAAGAGATAAAAAGATAAGAAGAAGGCATTCAAAGCTACTTGGCATGATTCCTCCAAATCTGAAGAGGAAGAGGAACAACAAGAAGTAGCCAATCTTTGCTTTATAGCCCTTGAAAATGAAAATGAGATGTGCTTGAAATCCATAAGAACAAAAAGTAAGTGGTATCTTGATAGTGTATATTCAAGGCATATGACGGGAGATAAAGAGCAATTTAACAAACTTGATGCTAATGATGGAGGACACATTACTTTTGGAGATAATGCAAAATGTAAAATTATTGGCAATAGAGAAATAGTTAATCCTCAATCCTTATCTATACATCATGTGTTGTTGGTTGATGGTCTTAAGCATAATTTGCTTAGTATAAGTCAATTATGTGACATAGGAAATAAATTAACTTTCTATCCTAAAAATTGCTTTATTAGTATTCTTGATGAAAACAAAGTAATTCTTAGTGGTGAAAGAGTAGACAATTTTTATGTCATTGATTTGAATAAAATTGATAATAAAGACATAAAATGCTCAGTTTCTATCTCCCATGACACATGGACATGGCATAAAAGGTTAGGACATGCGAATTTGGAGCTTTTGAATGATCTTTGTAAACATGATTATGATTGGTTTACCTAAGCTTGAATTCACTAAGGATAAAGGAAAAAAAATCCAAGTCCTCATTTAAGCTAAAAAATGTAGTGTCCACCTCTAGGTCACTTAAACTTATACATATGGATTTATTTAGACAAACTAGAGTTACTAGTCTCGATGGAATGCACTATGCATATGTATTGGTTAATGATTACTCTAGATTTACATGGTTATGTTTCCTTGCTCAAAAGAATGATGCATTTAAAGCTTTTAAAAGTTTGCAAAAAGATTTAAAAAAGAAAAAGGCTTTTATATTTCTTCTATTAGATGTGATCATGGAATCGAATTTGAAAATAATTTTTTCAAAAACTATTGTAATGAAAATGGTATTTCTCATACATTTTCATCTCTTAGAACTCCTTGATAAAATGGGGTAGTTGAATGAAAAAATAGAAATCTTGTGGAAATGGCTAGAACAATGCTTCATGAGTATAATTTGCCTCCATATTTTTGGGCAAAATTCGTTAACACTTCTTGTTATATTTCAAACCGAGTTTTCAAAAGACTAATTTTAAATAAAATATCTTATGAGCTATGGAACATAGAAAGCCTAAAGTCTCATATCTAAAAGTATTTGGATACAAGTGCTTTATATTGAACACCAAGGACAAACTTGGGAAATTTGATTCTAAAGTTGACGAAGGAATTTTCCTAGGCTATTTTATTTCTAGTAAAGCGTATAGGGTCTTTAATAAGAGAGCTCTAGTAGTTGAAGACTTAATGCATGTGGTATTGGATGAATCAAACTCACTTGATCCTAGAAAGGATGTTTGTAGTGTTAATGATCTTGTAGGTGACAATGAGATTATGGAAACATAAGAAGAAAATGCTAGTAAGCTTTTGGAACTTGAAGATCAAAGAAAGGAGGAAAATGAGGAGACATCTCAACCTACCTTGAAGGATAAACTTCTAAAGGATTGACAATTCAAAAAAGCTCACACTCAAGACCTCATTATACGTGACACTACAAAAGGGATAACTACTAGATCTTAATTAAAGTCTATTGTTAATTTAGCCTTCATTTCTTAAATTGAACCTAAAAATATTGATGATGCTTTGTGTGATGAATTTTAAGTCCTTGCTATGTAAAAAGAGTTAAATCAATTTGAGAAAAATAAGGTTTGGACCTTGGTTCCTAGACTTAAACATCATCCTATTATAGGCACCAAATGGGTGTTTAGAAATAAGATGAATGAACAAGGTGTCATAACTAAGAACAAGGTAGACTAGTAGCTAAAGGTTATAATTAAGAGGAAGACATTGATTATGATGAAACCTTTGCCCCTATCGTAAGGTAAGAAGCTATTAGGATGCTACTTGCATTTGCATCATTCGTGGATTTCAAACTTTATCAAATGGATGTTAAAAGTGCATTTTTAAATGGTTTTATTGAAGAAGAGGTGCATATTGAATAACCTCCAAGTTTTAAAAGCTTTGATTTTCCAAATCATGTATTCAAACTTTCCAAAGCATTATATGGATTGAAATAAGCTCTTAGAGTATGGTATGAAAGATTGAGCAACTTCTTATTAGAGAAAGGTTTCTCTAAAGGAAAAGTTGATACAACTCTTTTCATAAAGAAATCCAAGCATGATTTATTAATTGTTCAAATATATATTGATGACATTATATTTGGTGCTACTAACCATTACTTATGTGAGGAATTCTCTAATTTAATGCAAGGAGAATTTAAGATGAGCATGATGGGTGAACTCAAATTATTTCTTAGACTACAAATTAAGCAATGCAAAAATGGAATTTTCATCAATCAAACCAAGTATGCAAGAGACGTTCTCAAGAAATTTGGCATGGATGGAGCTAAGATAAGTAAAACTCTAATGAGCATCACAACCAAACTTAACAAAGATGAGAATGGCAAACTAGTTGATAAAAAGCAATTTAGAGGTACGATTAGATCTCTTCTTCATTTAACTGCTAGTAGACCCGATATTATGTTTGCTACTTGCTTGTGTACTAGATTTTAATTAAGTCCTAAAGAGTCTCATTTGAATGCTATCAAAAGAATTTTTAAATATCTTTATGGTATAATGCATTTAGGACTTTGGTATCTTAGGAGTTCATCCTTTGACTTGATTAGTTATTCTGATACAAACTTTATCGGTAGTTTACTAGATAAAAAAAGCACTTTCAAAACTTGTCAAGTTTTAGGACCATGTTTAGTTTCTTACTTTAGCAAGAAATAAGTTTCAGTTGCCTTGTCCACTACTGAAGCTGAATATATTATAGCAAGTCTTTGTTGTTCACAAGTTTTGTGGCAAAAACAACAGTTGTTAGACTATGGTGTAAAACTTGATCACATTCTAATCAAATGTGACAATACAAGTGCTATCAACCTTAGCAAAAATCCCATTAAGCATTCTAGAACTAAGCATAGAGACATTAGACATCATTTCTTGTATGATCACGTTCAAATTGATGATATCCTACTTGAATTTGTTGATACAAATAATCAACTTGCAATTATCTTCACCAAGCCTCTCAATAAAGAGAGATTAAATTTTATTAAGCATGAACTTGACATGATTGATGGTTCTAGTTTATCTTGATTTTATGTTTAATTGATTGTTGAACTATTTTCATGTGAAATCATGTTGTGCTTATAGATTACTTTGATTGATAATATTTTGATTTTAATCTTAATTTTTTTTCGTTAGGTTATATTTGGTTTATCTTTTTAAATTTCCTTTTGCCTTTTGTCAAAAGAGGAGAAATAATTGGAGTTTGCATATGTACCTAGTTAATTTTTTTTAACATGTGTACTTAGTTTGTTTTTAATTTTAAAACTCCTTTAAAAAATGTGTTTATGTTAGTGACATATTATATTTTTGTTTGATATAGGGGGAGAAAATTTGTTTAAATTTTTGCATGCATATTAACATTATGGCTAATTTTGTTGTACATCATATGTTACAAAAGTCTTTATTTTGCTTACTTTATGTATGACATAGATTTTATAAAGATTTTAAGTATCTTTGTTTTCATTTTCCCTTTATATCTCTCTTTTTTCTTTTTGCTTTTGACAAATGGGGAGAAATATATTTAAGTTTGTTATTTGTTAATATACATGTGTATAATATTTCATTATTGTGTTTATACATGCATAATCTCTTCTTAGGAATTGTTTTTATTTTTGATAAGACATGCATTACTATACATGTGTATAATATTTTATTATTGTGTTTATACATGCATAATTCATGTACAATTTCTTCTTAGGAATTGTTTTTATCTTTGATAAGACATGAATATCTTTTTAGATATTATTTTGATCTTTGATAAGACATGAATATTTTTACACAGATTTGGTGTATCTTTGTTGTGTTCATAAAGGAAGTGATGCATTTTAGTAGCACTATATGAATATATGTTTAAAATTATTTCCTCACATTGCCTAACATTTATTTAAATGATCATGTTGTCATATTTTATGTTTTTAATAAATTTGTAATAAGAATGCCATGTTTTTATCCTCTTGCTATATTTTATATTGTTTTCATTTTTCTATAAAAGGGAATAATCTATAAAAGAAATATAAATTTATTTTATTTGGTATAATTATTATCACAAATATTATCACACACTTTACTTTGTATTATTTTTTATTAAACTCAAAATAAGTTTGTCAAAATAAAAAAGGGCGAGATTGTTGACCTTAACAATAATAAATCTTAATTATGATCTTAAAAAACTTAATTTTGAGCATTTAATTTGTTTGTTTAAGTGTGTATAAGTTAGGAATCCATTAGAAGTTAAAATGAAGTATGATTATCTTGGGCTAATTCAACCTTTGAGATTCAAGGAGGCTTTTGATATCCTTAGAGTTTTATAATGAGGAAGTTATCTATTTCACATTTTAATAGACATTTTGAGCTTTTTTAATTGTGCTTTCTTTTCAAAATCCAAGTTCATTTAGGTATGCAATTATTAAGTCGAAATCCAGTATGCAGCTACCTTTTTAGATTGCAAAGCTCTTAGTATTTTAGACAAAGCTTGAGCTAAAGAAATCCAATTTAGGTGATTCAAAATGATATGGAAAGATAAGTAAAATATCTAAAAATTTAATGAATAATGTATGGGAAAATTAAAACTTATTCAATATAAAATCACGGCTTCAACTTGGGTATAGCTATCTGATAGTAGTATGCATTTTAGATTGCATAGCTCTTAGTATTTTAGACAAATCTTAAGTTAAAGAATTCCAATTTAGGTGATTAAAAATGATATTTAAATATAAGTAAAATATATAAAAATTTAATGAAGAAAGTATGGGAAAATTCAAACTTATTCAATAGAAAATTATGGCTTTAACTTGGGTATAGCTGTTTGACAGTAGTCGGCATTTTAGATTGCGTAGCTCTTAGTATTTTGAACATTTCTTAAGTAATAGAAGTCCAATGTAGGTGATTCAAAATGATATAAAAATATAAGTAAATATATACAACTTTCATCAAGAAAGTATGGGTAAATTCAAATTTATTCAATAGAAAATTATGGCTTCAACTTGGGTATAGCTGTCTGATAGTAGTCTGCATTTCAGATTACACAGCTCTTAGTATTTTGGACATATCTTGAGAAATAAAAGTCCAATGTAGGTTATTCAAAATGATATGAAAATATAAGTTAAATATCTAAAACTTTCATGAAAAAATTATGGGAAAATTCAAACTTATTCAATAGAAAATCACGGCTTCAACTTGGGTATAGCTGTCTGACAGTAGTCTGCATTTTAGATTGCATACCTCTTATTATTTTGAAAATATATTAAGTTAAAGAAGTCCAATTTAGGTGATTCAGGGTTATATGGAAAGATAAGTCAAATATATACAACTTTTATTAAGAAAGGATGGGCAAATTCAAACTTCTTCAATAGAAAATCATGGCTTTAACTTGGATATAACTGTCTGACAGTAGTTTGCATCTTAGATTGCACAGATCTTAGTATTTTGGACATATCTTGAATTAAAGAAGTCTAATTTAGCTTATTTAAAATGATATGGTAATCTAATTCTAATCTCTATAGCTTTTATGAAGAAAGTGTAGGCAAATTCAAACGTCTTGAGTAGCCAATCACGGTTTCAATCCATGAATAGTTGTATAATAACATCACTTTCGATGATTCAAAATATAGACATTGGAAAAATTATTTGCACTCCAACAACTATATTTTTGAGTGTTTGTCTATATAAACACCTATAGAGTTGAATGGGAGTTAAGAAACTTGTTATCATTCATTCTTTCTTAAAAAGCTCTAAAATTCTTTTAAACAATTCTTTGTTTGTATAACTCTCGTGAGAGTTGGTTATGTGTTAGAAATATAATTTCTCTTCATCTTAAATCTTGGGATAGATTAGAAGGGAAGTGAGATTTATCTCTAAAGGAATTGATTTAAGTGTTGTCCATTAAAACACTTGGGATTTGGTTTTTTGAGTGAGCCTTGAAAACTCAAGTTGTAAGGTTATAATAGTGAGCCAAAAAAACTCCTTAAATTTTTTTGTTGTTCATTCTTCCTTCTCAACTACCATTCAATTCTTTCAAATAATTCTTTTAATTTCTCATTTTTATTTGATAGTCCTATTCACCCCCCCTCTAGGACTTTTTTCATAATTCTTTAATAAATTCTCCTATTTATTAAATCAATAAATTTATATTTAATATAAATATCCTATACATAATTTAGTTATTAACTTACAGGTTGAAGATACTCCTCTGCGTAGTTGTGCTCGACCTCGACCTATCGACTCAACTGGAGGCATGGTTAAAGAAAAGGAATAATTAAAAATGGAATTAAAAACAAAATTCCTACAAATTGTAGATTTCTAGAGAAAGACTCAATTAAAAATCCGACTCTATTAAAAATTGACCCAATGTCATGTTTTACGAGAAATCTACCAAAAATTCAGTAGAGTCTCCTTAGTAAAATAGATATCTCTTTACAAAAGTAGAGCCAACCCTGCACCGAAAAACACTTTAAATACCAACAACAACTCCAAATCTTGGGTTGGGCTCCCAAACTACATTTTATGCCCAATTGAGAACCAATTTCACAAATCACAATAGATATTAATAAAATTCCATGTAAATACTAAAATTAATTTATTTACACAATAAAAGCATAAAAGACATTTATTTACAAAATAATCAATAAAATCCACATTAAAAATCAAATTATGTTATAAAGGCCCTTATTCTAATTTTTGAAATTAAATTGCATTTAATTACCGATAATTATTTAAATTATTCAATTATATAATTAAGCAACCGAAACTCATTTAAACCTTAAAAATCATAAATACAATTTTATCCATATATCATTCTGATAATTACTAATAATTAGCTAAAAATTGAAATTAATTCATAAAAATTATTTTAATATTATTTATTACTCAAAAATTATCCAAAACATCATAATTCACCATAATTTCAATTAAAAAATAAAATTTACTAATTTATACTAATTTTCCCAAAAATTTATTTTTGACATAAATATTCAAAAATTTATAATAAAAATTCGGTACATAATTTTAATAAACTTCCTTAATGAAACTTACTTAAAATAACTAGTAGAATTTATTAATAAATAAAAATTTTTTCAGCTTGGGAATAATGTCGTGAACAGTAACCTAAAACCCCAAAAATTCAAAAATTTCCTAAAAATTCACAAAAAGTAATATTTGGAAACCTTACAATACATACAATAATCAATCCTAAATAACTAATACAAAATAAAATTAAATTGACCTTCAATTTCATAATTTAATGAAAATACCCAAATTTAAATTTTGCGAAATTAGAGTTGTTACCGGTTAAGTTTCTCGAAATTGATCAAGGATTATCAAAGTTCGGGTCAAGAGCATCAATTCAAGCCCATATTTGGTTGGAGAACTTGTCGAAAAAGACATTGGTCTCCTCCCTCAATTTTCAGCACATAAGGAATCAAGGGGAGATAGGACTCCAGTGATTACTGTAGCTGTTGGCGGTGGCGAGGGCATCATTTGGTGGTGGTGCGACGTGTTGGAGCGGCAGTGGCCGTAGTGGATGGCTGTAGGTGGCAGTGTTGCTTGTTGGTTTCATGTGGAAGAGAAGAGAAAGGAGGGAGGGAAAGAAGAGAAGGAGAAGGAGGGAAAAGAAAAGGAAGGGAGGAAAATAAAATTATATATATATATATATATATATATATATATATATATATATATATATTAAAGTGTACACAAATACACTAAATCAATACTAAATTAGATTAAAAATATTAAAATAATATTCAACCCCAAAAGTTAAATTTAACTTCACTAAAAATCAAATATCCCAATTTAATATAATAATATAAAATAAAAATAATTATTAACATTGTAAATCTCATAATTAATTTCTTAATTGAATTTATAGAAATTCAGGTTTTATAGCTTCCTAGCCAATTGGAGTTTGTACCTCTTAGTGAAAATGGGCCCTTTACAATCCAACAAGTACTTTCACCTTTTTAGATCATAATATGAACACAAATACTTGAGAAATAAAAGAGAGAAACACATAATAAATTAATGCGAAAGACTTTCAAATAGAGAAAAAACATGGGCGTTGTCAAAAGACAACAAAGAGAAAAAATATTCACTATGTGGAAAATTATTACAACCACACTACAAAATATTTAACTCTCACACATACCTAAAAGCTCAAGTACACCCCAAAAGAATTTTCCATAAATTCTCTACTAGTATAGCTAATAGCTCTCAATGGTACACTCTTACAGATACCCAAGAGCTCAAGTCTACCTAAGAAAATTTCTCATAAATTCTCTACTAGTATAACTAGTAGCTCTCATTATTACACCAAATATTACATGTAGTTAACACACACCAAATATTTATGGTGATTGATACACTTAACAAAGGAGGGGAAGGAGTCCTTTTATAACCAACTAACTCCCTCATTCTTTCTCTTTTAACCAATGTGGGATAACATCCATTTTTAATTTTTTTAATCATCTTTCAACAGTACCAAAGGAGACTTGCGAAGCAATTACTTTGACGAGGGGTAAGGAGGTTGGAAAGGATGTTAGTAAAAATAAGAGAGTGGTTGATAAGGAAGATGTAGTAGATATAGGAACAAACAAAGGAAATAAAGAAGTGGATGTTAGTAGTAAAGATGAGGTTAAGGTATTAAGGAAGGGTAAACATGGAGATACACTATCACCTAAAGAAGATAAACCTAAGGTAGATTTCAAAATAATTCCTTTCCCTTAAAAATTTATTAGGCGAAGTTTAGATAGAAAATTTGGTAAGTTTCATAATTATCTTAAAGAAATTACCATTACCATACCATTTGTGGATGCCATTAGAGATATGCCAGCATGGGGTAAATTTTTAAAGGATATTATTAACCATAAGAACAAGCACGAAGATTATGGATTAGTATCTCTTATTAAAGAATCTAAGGCTATGTATTCTAAGTCTCCACCAAAGCTGAAGGATCCTGGTTGCTTTACTATTCCTTGTGTAATTAGAGGTACTCTTGTGATAAGGCTTTATGTAATATTGGTGCTAGTATTATCCTTATGCCATATTCCATTTATAAAAGGCTTGATCTAAAAGAACTTAAGCCTACCAATATATGTATTTCGATGGTGGAAAAATCTATTAAATATCCATTTAGCATTCTTGAAAATGTGCTAATAAAAGTGGGAAAGTTTGTGATACCAGTTGATTTTGTTATGTTGGATATAGAGGAAGATCTTAAAATCCAAATTTTGTTTGGGAGACAATTTTTTATGATAGTAAGAGCAATAATTGATATGAAGAGAGGAAAGATTACATTAGAGGTAGATAATGAGCATATGGAATTTGATGTGTTTAAAATGATGAGGTCTATACCAGTGGAAGTGGCAAGCAGAATTGACTCTATTTATATTATTGATGAATGCATTGAAAACTTAATATATGAATGTTTGAGGCAAGACCTTATTGAGCCATACATGGTGCAAAAAGCTCATGTGAGACTCTTAGAGACAACTCTATACCTTCCTCCATATAGTACTTTAAGGTTTGAACCTTTAAGGAAGGATGAAGATTCAAAGGCTTCATCACTAAATAAAGAAGTAAAGCTAGAGCTCGAGCCTTTACCATCAAATCTAAAATATGCATTTCTTGACTCTAACTTTAAATTTCCTTTTATTATGAATTCTTCTTTGTCGAGTAATAGTGTTGACGCTTTATGTGATGTATTGCTCAGTTATAAGAGTGCTATTGGTTATTTTATAAATGGTTTAAAGGGTATTGGCCTTAATATGTGTATGCATGGAATCCTATTTAAGGATAATGCCAAGCCTTTTATTAAAGGTCAAAGGCGGCTAAATCCAACTGTAAAAAAGGTAGCAAGGAAGGAAGTAATTAAGTTGTTTGATAATGGAATCATATATTCCATTAGTGATAGTAAATGAGTGAGCCCCGTTCAAGTTGTTGAAAAGAAAAGAGGCTTAACTGTTGTTAAGAATATTGACTTAATATCTACTAGAACTATCATGGGATGGTGTATGTGTATTGACTATAGAAAATTAAATAAAGCAACTAGGAAATATCACTTTCCATTGCCTTTTTTTGATGACTCATTACAGAGACATGGCCTCACTTGTCGTTCGCTCTACGTCGAGTCGGCATTAAGGTGATGACTCCTGATAGTAATACTTTGTGCTGAGTTGTCCCTTGGTGATGACTAATTACAGAGGGCTATTGTGTCGAGTAGGCACATTGGTGCTGACTCATGCCTTCTTTTATGTTTTACAATTTCATTAATAACTATATATACTTATACATACACATATTTAATCATAACATATTTTTATTTGTATATCACATACCTTTTCATTCTATTTGCCTCATAGCTATAACTTTATAAGCTAAAAAAAAATAACAATATAAATAGTGAAAAGTCATGTCCCTTTTCAATAAAGGTTATGACCTTTCACTATCAACTTACACCTTATTCTACTATATATATATATATATCATTTGACTACACTCCTCACACACCCTTTCCAATTTCCCATGCATTTATTCTTCAACACATCCCTTCATTCTTCTTCATTTCTCACCATTCTGTTAATATTTTAACTTTTGCCTTCATATATTCCCATCTTCCTAACCCAATAAAATCCCATCATTCTCTTCTCCTTATTTTCTTTGCTTTTCATTTCCTCAATCTTTATTTTCTTATTCTTCTCCAATAACCATTTGTATCATCATTTTCTTCATCTTTTACTCATTTCACTTTTGTTACTTACATATAACAAGCTCTTGGAAATAGGTAAGACAAGAGGTTCCTCTTCCAAAAGGCCACATATTAAAGAAGACCATCAAGAGGTAGAGGATCTTTCACTTACTTAGAAGGCCAAGTTTCGAATCATTTTACATGAGGAAGGTGCTATGTTCACAACTATTAAAATCTGAGAAATTATAGGTTGTAAGTATATTCCTAATTCTCTCCTTAATGATGTGGGTATAAGTGAATTTTTAATCAAATGTTGACAACTTATGGGCTTAAGAAGTTTATATCAATGCATGAAGATGCTTATGTTGAGTTAATTACTGAATTCTGTACTACTTTAGATGTGAACTTAACCAATTTCCAAATTTTGGAATTTTGCATGCTAGGCAATAAACATTAACTTACCTATTCATTCATGCAACATGTCTTTGGTTTTAAAAAGGATGGTTTATGTGATCCCCCAAAGTCCTTTAGATTGAATGAATTCTAGACATTCTTGACTAACTTGTAAACACCATTTCAACCTAAAAAAGGAAAAGCTATGTTTATTAAAGATTTGAAATATTAGTTGTTGCACAAAGTCCTTACGTGTGTGTTCTTTCATAAATATAAATTTAATCGTGTCTCTACACAAGAATTACTTTTAATATGGTACATTCATAATAAAAAGAAAGTATATTGGACTTATTGGATTTTTAACTAATTATTGACTTGTGTTGCACATAAAGATGCCCCATTTACCCATGGTCACATTGTTACTATTATTGCTAAAGTGTTGAATGTTAACTTTAATGATTTCACTCGTGTTGTTGAGTGTTCTTACTTTACTAAGCAAGCCTTTGTGAGAAGTGAAGTTGTCAATGTTGCATTTTTCTTGATTCTGATAAGGTCTTGATCTTGTTGGAGAGGGCTAGAACATTTGCCACAAGTTAAAGAATCTCAAGAAGAGGAAGAGGAAGTGGAACCAGAGCAATTTCCTACTTATACACCACTTGGTGATGTGCCATTACTCACTTATCCTATGCAGGGTGACGCTGGTGGTTCTTTAAGTGGACACTCTCATATTTGGAATCAAATCATGGACACTTAAATTGCCATGCAATGCCAATTGAATGAAATGGAGACTAGGAACCAAAAACTTAATCGTAGGCAAAGGAAAATGGAGTATAAGTTGAATCAATTCTTTGCATATTCCAAATACAATATTGAGTCTCCTCCGCCCACCCCTTTAAATGATTAGGGGAGTATTACTTTCCTTTCCTTACTTTTATGGTAACATATTAGAGACAATGAGCATTTTAAATGTAAGGGAGGGGAATATTAGTAGTAGTTTTTATTTTATTATGTGATGTGTTTTATTAGTTATTGTTATCTATGCTTAATTTTGCTTACTTTTAACTTCTCCATATTTTTAATTAGTTTTCTCTTCAAATTCATTTTGATTTTTATTGACTTTTCTTTTTTATTATTATGTTGGTAATTATCTTTCCATGCTTAATTGGTAGAATTTTAAAGTTTCATCTAGTATAGGCTTTAAGTTTTTCTTTTTATCTTTTATTATTATTTTCAAAGTATAGAGAATGTCTAGTCAACTTTTTAATTATGCTTAAAGCTAGGATGGTTAGGATTTAATCTTAGGTTTTTAAGGATTGAAGTGGCCATAGGGAAACCATAACTATAATATGTGTTACTAACTTTTCAATAATGGATGATGACATCATAAAAAAAGAAAAAAGAAAAAAGAAAAAAAGAAATGATAATAATAATAATAATAATGATGATGATGATGATGATGATGATGATGATGATGATGATGATGAGTGTAAGTGAGTATGCTCCTTAATTACACTTATTCAGAAAGAATGTATGATGTTACAAGTTGTTGCATTTTGAGTAAGTTGTGTGTAAGTGAGTATGCTCCTTAATTACATTCATTCGGAAAGAAATGCCAATTAGTCCATAAAAATATATGTAAATATAATATTTGTGTCTAAAAATTCTATGAGAATTATTGGTCAATGCGTGTGCTTAATCCTTGTCCCATGGCTACTTTAGTTTTTAAAATTCCTAAGTTTGATTAATTAGCATTATGGTTAGAAAGATTGATTAGCACCTTGACTTTATATTATTTGATTTTGTTCTTAAAAGTTTGAGAAAAATTGTTAAACTTATTGATTATGGTATGAAATTTGTCTTATCTATCATTGTTGAGCAGTAGAAGTTTAGTTACTAACTCTCTTTTCCTTAAATTTCTTTCTTGGTTAAGATGACTTATTGAGATTACTATATCTATTTTGGAGAAGATAGAAGAATTTTGTTCTTTTCTCACTTAGGTCTTATGTCTTGCTTAAAGGCAAGCAAGGGTTAAGTGTGCGGGAGTTTGTTATAATGAAAATGAGCATAGTTCTTTAGGCTATTTATGGCTTAATTTTCATTAGTTTTGTTATAATTGCTTGTGTTTACTTAGTTGTGCACTATTGTTTTTTATTTCTTTGTTTACATTGTCCTTACGTTGATTTTATGTGTTTTGTAGGTGTTTCTAGGTCTAATTCATGCATGGAAGTGAACTTGGAAGGAGTACAATGAAGAATGATGCATGCAATGTTGAAATGAGGCTTTAGAGAAGGTTTTGACTCGTCACACTATGTCGAGCCATGATAGTAAGGTTTGGTGCTGACTTGAAGCAACCCATCCTGACTCATCACCAACTTTGCAAAGAAGAAGCAACCCATGCCAAATCATTACGCTGTGCCTAGTTGTGATAGAGACATCCCGTGTCGAGTTGGCTCAACACCAATACACCTTTTCATTACACCTTTTCACTTTTACATCCATTCAAAGAGGCATGAATTAGGATGCCAAGAAGCCTATAAATACATAAAATTGTTTTTGTTTTATGCATAAAAAAAACTAGTATTGTATTTAGAATATATACCATTATTAGTTTTATTATTAAAAGAGTTGAAGTGTGTAAGCACCCAACTTCGGGATGCAATTGTGCACAATTGCGACGTAAGCCCCTATGATGAAATTCATTCAAAAATTGAACTTGGTTGTCCATTTTCTGGACTTTAGGGACTAAATTGTAATATTTTTAAGGATTTGATTGCAAATAAGTCAAATTTTTAGGGGTCTTTTGGTAAATAAAAATCAAAATTATGGATTTCTGATTGAAAATCCATAATGCTAGCCGAAATTATGGATTTTCGATTAGAAATCCAATTTTTCAATTGGCATTACACAATGCTGATGCATAAAAGTCCCTTTTTTCTTATATTTTGTGTATTTTTTCTTATTTTTATCGATTTTTTCAGTGTTTTGATTGGTTGAAAATTGAATTTTTATTATTAGTTTTATTTGAAAAGATTTTGATGCATTCAAAACACGTAACGTTCAAAGATCAAAACCTTATCTTATCAGTTTGTTTTGAGAGATGAGTTTGTTCCTCCAAAGGAGGAAGCCAATACGCACAGACTTTGCATTTAAAAGCAGAGTCTACATGCATGCATAAGGGGACCTTTTTTTGGAGAGGATTTTTTTGGGGAGATAGACACAAAGCAGAGTCTCACACATAAACCCTAAAAATTTAGACGCCACTGAGAACACCCTGTGCATAAAAAAAACTTTAATTTTTTCTATCAAAGCTTTTTTATACAGTCCTTTCAACAAGAACAATTCACCATTGTTTTTTTAATCTGAGTCCAGAATCAGCAACAACTCAATTTCAACGGTGAAAATCCTAGTATGATGGGCTAAAAAGGGCATTTGCACAGCATCTAAATCTTTAGTGTTATTATCTATTTCATTTTTTACTCTTTTCTATTATTTTCTTTTTATGATTTTTCTTTTATTTTTTGTTATTATTTTGATTATTTGATTTCACTACTAATATGATTACGTTTGTGTTTTATTTTAATGTCTGCATGTGGATTAAGGAGGATACTGCCTATGTTTTGATGAACAAAAAGTCCATGGAATGCCATGGAAGATCCTGTGTTATTTTCCAGTAGAACTTAGGATTTTTTTAATCTTTATTTTGGATTTTGGTATCCTATGTAGTTTTTTTAATTCATTGCTATATAATTGTTAAATTTTAATTTTGTACGTAGTTTGTAATAGCCCCAGTAGTGGGAATAGTGAAAGATTTAATTTTCTACACTTTAAAATTAATTAGTAAATCTAGGTTCACTTGGTAAAATTAATTAAAATTAATGGTGGCTTTAGTTAATTAGGGGTTGTATATAATTAAATTAGGTTTTTTAGACATCATATATGAATGTATTTTGATTTGATTTTGTTATGTTTTTTTTTAATGTTTTTGGGCTCCAAGCCCACGTTTAGGTCTAGCCCACTTAATAAAGAGGCTTAAAAATAGTTTAGGACTTTAAATAATTAAAATCAATTTAGGCCCATTAGGTTAATTAGATTTTAGGCCCACTTAGTTACTTAAAACTTGTTTAGACTTAGCTCAACCCACTTAAATTCAGTTCTTTTAAAATAAATAGACATAGGCCCACATTTCACTTAAAATAAAACCAAGTTAGACTTAGGCCCACTAATTTAAATTTTATTTAAAATTGAATAGACTTAAGCCCATTCTTTAGACAAAGTAAAATAAATAGATTTAGGCTCACTAATTAATAAAAAATATAGGCCCACATTTAGTCTCTTTCTCACTTGTAAATTAAATGTAAATCTATCTAACTTTTTAATAAAATTAACATAGTTTAGACTTAGGGACAACACGATCTTGAGTGCATTTTTTATATGTAATTTTATTGACTAAATGCCTAGGGTTAGATGGATGTTAAATAGGGTTTAATAAAATTGCATGTAATTAGAGGATGAAATAATCATTTATAAAATTATTCTAAATGAACACGAGACTAAGAGAAGTTAATATACTATATCCAGAATCTCCTGGTTGTGGTACTATCCTTCTTTTAAGGAATCGAGTACCACCTTTTCAATTTGTCCCAATTATTGGGTGGCGACTCCTAATCTCCATGCCATGTCTTTGTGACAGTGGTTAGTGTGTTCTCTAAGGCCCTGAGCTGAAACAGTGTCGTGGTTGGTATAATCTTGGATGCACGCTAAACCCCGCTGTCTACAGTGGCGATTCCATTGGGGATAAGAGATATCGATTCTACTTGTTTTCTTTAGAATTATTTTATCGATTATTATTTCATTCTTGCATTCATTCTGCATGTCCCTACTAAACGATGGCATTGGTTTATAATTCCATGATTCCACTAGCTTTATGGAGTTGTAGATTGGCTAACCATCACTCTTAGCCTTAACTCGATTCAAGAGAGATTACTAGGCTCATCCGACTAGAGTCTGTAACCTAAGTCCTTAAGGGGGGTAATCTTCTCTTAAGTTGGTAAAGGATGCTGGGCCCCTCTGACCTTGGCCTGTAATTCAAAGTCCATAATAGAGAGCATCTTGCTAAGGGAACCTTAACTTTTCATTGGACCCTAACCACATATAATGGCCTAGTTACTTCCCCTAGGATTTTTACCCAAAGTGCTCGTTTGTTTGAATTTCCATAAGGTAATTCCATTTATAAAAGCCCAGGCCTATAACTTTGAAGCTCATTCAGGCTAATAAGGATTAGGCTAGACCTTTATATTTAAAAATGTTGTTTATGTGCTTTTTGTTTTAAAGAGAGATTTGGCATGCGCGTCGGCTCTTAATATCCCCTATTAATATGAAGGCCAAGAAAAAAAATCCTAGGAAAAGAAACTTGCCATTGAACACATGTGTGGGAGGAATATGGTTGGAAGGCTTATGCTTGCATGTTGCCTGTTGATTGCTTCTTGATACTTGATACTTACTACTTGCTAAGTGCTTGCCTTATATTTGTTGTATAAACAGATGCATCATGCATACATATAGTTCATCCATCATACTAATACCTTGTTTTGCAGCCATCATAGATTCATCTGGGTCTTCTAGTGTTTGGGGATGAAGAGGTGGCATAATGACTAGAGTTGATTTAAGTCTAAAGTCCATAGCTTAAGGCATTTTTCATAAATTGGAGAGACTAGAGGGGAGTCCAATCAATCCACTATTCTTAGAAGCTGAACCAGCTCAGACTGAACATACTGAAATGGAACAACAACCAGAGATGTGGACCTTAGAGGACATTAAGGGTGCTTTGATGGATGACATGAGAGCTATGATGCAAAATGAACTAAGAAAGGCTTTGGCCAGACTTATGCAACCTGTTGTTGAACAACCACCTACTGTTGTTATTGAACAATCACCTACTGCTACTATTGAACAACCACTTGTTGTAGGAGCTCCACTTATTGCTGTAGCTCCTCCACCTACTTCTAACAATGTTGGGGGGCAACTTGTTGCTAGAAATGTGCCTGTTACTGATGTGAGATTGTAAGACGTTAAGAACTACATGGTAGAAAAGGCAAAGAGAGAATCACTTGAATTGGTTCAAGACCTTGAGTCCAAGCAGATGTAAGCACTGACTTAGAAAATGTCCAAGACAGAAGAGCTGATTAAAGGACAAGGACTGGGATATTCTTTTGACTTTGATGACATGCTATAAATGGAGGGAGATAAACTACTTGAAAAATTCAAAATGCCTTAACTGCAAAAATTTAATGGGAGAGGAGATCCTAGAATTCACTTAAGCCAATACACAACAACCATGAGCACTACTAAAGCACCATTGTCAGTAGTTGCTAGGCTGTTTGTGCTATCTCTGGAAGGAATGGCTGTAAACTGGTACCACGCGTTAGAAAAGTTTATTAGGGTTGATTGGAAGGAACTATGTACTGCATTCTTGAAAAAATATGATTATAACACTCGATTGGAAGTGTCAATTAGGGATTTAGAGTTGACTAAGAAGAAACCAAATGAGTCCTTTTCTGATTTCTTAACTCATTTCATGAATAAAGCAGGGATGATGAAAAACAAGCTTGTTGAGAAGGATCAAGTTAGAATGATAGTTCGTAATGTGTCACCTAATTTGGTCGAGAGGCTATAGATGATGAATCCCAAAATCTTTGTGGATTTGTATGATGATGGGTTACAAGCTGAGGAAATTGAGAGTGAGAAAAAGAAAACTACTAGAGGCATAGTAACCTAAAATTACTCAACTGGGGGCACATAACAGGGGAGCACTAGCCGGATTGTGGAGGTGCGTGCAGTTCAACTACCTTGAAGGTTCTCGAACTTTAACCAACGACTCTCCAAAGTCCTAGAGAAGCTAATTCAAAAAGGCCTACTTTGACCCTTAACCTTTTCTAAGCCACCAAACCCAAATCTCCCTGGCTATGATCCAAACAATTACTGCAAGTTTTATCAAGTAGCTGGCCATTCCACAGATACCTGCATTCGCCTAAAACACGAAATCCAAAACCTGATAGACTCTAAAAAAATCACCGACCCTGAGAAATCCAATTCCAACCTAAATATTAGAAACAACCCTTTCCCATACTACCAAAATGTTCCACCACCAACCACCATGATGATCAACTCAAGGATTAGTGAAGAAGAAGTGCTAAGCTCCTTCAAGGACCTAAACCCTATACCCAAAGGAGAACTTTTTGGATAGCCACAAAGAGGAGTTAAAGATTTGTTGGGCTAGCCTTCAGGCAAGTTTAATTACAGAGTATTCTACTAGAAACTACCCTATACTAATATCCCTATTGAATCAATTAAGCCCTTAGGTTGGAGAGATGAGTTTGATGATAAGTCGGTAAAAGAAGAGCCTGAAATTCCTGAGCAGTCGCTAAAAGGAGTTGAAGATCTATTAGGACAACCTTCAGGCAAGTTCAATTATAGAGTATTCTATTCTAAACCAGCTTTCACTGACATCTCCATGGAATCAATTATGCCTACAAGGTGAGGTGATGAATTTGAGGATGAGCCTTTGGCTCCTGAACAGTCTCAAGAAGGAGTTGAAGATTTGCTGAATTAACACTTATGCAAGCTCAATATGGGAGATCTGAAAGGGAAGGAAACATGCACAATGGAAGTGTGGAAAGATTGGAAAAGAGACTGAATCATTAAAGTTATTGACATCTTGGATGACTCTAATGAAGAAAGCCCAGGTGGTTTCGATATCTAGAGTTATGATCCTAAAGTGAATCATGTCACTAGAAGTGGGAAGAATTATAAAGCAGCAGAAAAGAAAATAGAAAGAGTAACAGAAAGAGAAGAAATAGAAGATGCAGAGATAGAAGAAGAATAAAAAGAGGATATGATTTTGGAACAACTGAAGAAAGCCAAGGCAAATGTTAGCATTTGGGAATTACAGAGGCATTCGAGTAGTCATAGAAGGGCTATGATTAAAGCTTTTTCAAATATGAATATTGAAACAGTAGCTACGCCTGAGGCTATGGTAGCAAAGGTGACAAAAAAGAAACATAGGTTGATAACATTTTCAAATGATGACTTGCCTTTAGAAGGAAGAAACCATAATAAGGAATTGTTTATCCTAGCTGAGGTGAGGGGAAAGAGAACCAATTTTGCTATGGTCAATGATAGTTCTCCTATTAATGTATGTCCTTTGAAAATCTTGCCTAACTTAGGTTTGAAAGCTAAAGACTTAATAGATTCAAGCCTGATAATCAAAGCTTATGATGACAACACTAGGAATGGGGAGGGGACATTCCAAGCTCTGGTTAAAACAAGACTTATGGAATCAACCATTGAATTTACCGTGCTAGACATTCCAGTCACTTATGCCTTATTGTTGGGATGGGCATGGTTCCATGCTTTGGGAGGGGTACCCTTAACTGTGCATCAAAAGATACAATTCCCTTATGAATGTTATGTCATGACAATAGAAGTTGAAACCAATGCAGCTGTGGCATCCACATTGGATAAACAGAAACAAGTGTGTGCACCCCCTGGTTTCTAGATTATTGGGATATTTGATGGGACTAAAATGGATATGAGAGTAGCAAAAATGATGGAGAACATGAATTACTGGCTTGGACAAGGACTGGGGAAGTAACTGGAATGTCCAAAAGGTAGAAGGGCAAGTAAGAGATTCAAAAATTAAGATGACATAACAGGATTGCATTTTGGTATCCTATGTAGTTTTTTTAATTCATTGCTATATAATTGTTGAATTTTAATTTTGTACGTAGTTTGTAATAGCCCCAGTAGTGGGGATAGTAAAAGATTTAATTTTCTACACTTTAAAATTAATTAGTAAAACTAGGTTCACTTGGTAAAATTAATTAAAATTAATGGTGGCTTTAGTTAATTAGGGTTTGTATGTAATTAAATTAGGTTTTTTAGAAATCATATGTGAATGTATTTTGATTTGATTTTGTTATGTTTTTGGGCCCCAAGCCCACGTTTAGTTCTAACCCACTTAATAAAGAGGCTTAAAAATTGTTTAGGACTTTAAATAATTAAAATCAATTTAGGCCCATTAGGTTAATTAGATTTTAGGCCCACTTAATTAATTAAAACTTGTTTAGACTTAGCTCAACCCACTTAAATTTATTTCTTTTAAAATAAATAGACATAGGCCCACATTTCACTTAAAATAAAACCAAGTTAGACTTAGGCCCACTAATTTAACTTTCCTTTAAAATTGAATAGACTTAAGCCCATTTTTTAGACAAAGTAAAATAAATAGATATAGGCTCACTAATTAATAAAAAATTTAGGCTCACCTTCAGTCTCTTTCTCATTTGTAAATAAAATGTAAATTTAGATAACTTTATAATAAAATTAACATAATTTAGACTTAGGGACAATATGATCTTGAGTGCATTTTTTATAAGTAATTTTATTGACTATATGCCTAGGGTTAGATGGATGTCAAAATGGGTTTAATAAAAGTGCATGTAATTAGAGGATGAAATAATCATTTATAAAATTATTCTAAATGAACACGAGACTAAGAGAAGTTAGTATTCTGTATCAAGAATCTCCTAGTTGTGGTACTAGCCTTCTTTTAGGGAATCGAGTACCACCTTTCAATTTGTCCTAGTTATTACCCTAAGTGGAAACTCCTTATCTCCATGCCATGTCTTTGTGATAGTGGTTAGTGTGTTCTCTAAGGCCCTAAGCCTAAACAGTGTCGTGGTTGCTAAAATCTTGGACGTGCGCTAAACCCCGCCGTCCACAAAGTGTTTAGTGTTCAAGGATATATCTAAGGAATTAAAGGAAGGCTTCAAAAAGGGTTTACCATAATCAAGTAACTTCTTGGAGAGAATTAAGGGGTTTTATCAGTATGATCCTTTCTCTCTTGTTTTATTCTAATTACTTGATGTTTATAATGCTTTTTTTTTTATTGTTCCTTAATATTGAGCACTATGTATTTTGGCTAAGTCTTGTATATAGAACTACAATGATGAATTAATCTATGAATTACATTTTTATCTTTTAAAGTTCATGATTGATTTAATTTTAATTGAGTTTTGAATTATGTTATGTATGTTTGATCACCATTTATAACTTGTTAATCATTTGTTCATAATGAGAATTAGGAAAAATTGGTGGAAATGCAATTGAAATTACTTGAAGGTTAGGAAAGTACTTAGAGATAATAAATCCACTTTGAGGGGTTAAAGAATTGGCAAAGAACTTAATGGTTTTTGCTTATCTCTACAATGTCACGAGAGTGCTTATAGACTGTAGAAGAAAATACCCTTAATTGACAACGAGAGTTGCTTTTAAGGACTATTGGCTTATTCTCCAATCAATACATGAATTATTATATATTATTAGCTTTATAAGTATTGGATTAATTCTGAATTGTAATTCTAACATACATTGCTTAAAGTTGTCTTTGGTATAGTTTATTTAATTTGTGTAATTAGGAATTAGTAACTTAGAGTTAGATAGGATCAATTAATATCATTCTGCCTATCCATCTATGTATCTACTTGGTGAATACAAAATTCCCTCTAAGTTCCATAGTGTTTGACACCCTACTTATTCTATACTTAGTCTTATAGACTAGGGTATTATATTTGACCCGCATTAATTAAGAAAAAAATTCACCAAATATTCTACCATTATCGATCAGATGCGAGGTTAGTACCTATAGATTCCTGAAGATGAGAGGGACGTAATGGAGGCCACCCCATCACTTAAACCCACTGAAAGAGTGTATATCGGAGAATTTAGGCCAACTGGTGTAAGCACCCAATTTCAGGATAATAAAGTATGGATGCGATAAAGGACTCAAATGATGAAAATGTTATAAATAGGTCTTCAACACTTGAAGTCTGAAACCTCAAAAGTTTGAATGCATTTTTAAAAAAAGTTTAAATGGTTTTTAAGGACTTACTTGTAATGTTTGTTTTAGCACCTAATTGAAAAATTTAAACTCTTTTAGGGGTCTTTTTATAATTAAAAGTTAATAAAAGATTGGAATTATGTAATTTCGATTAGAATACTACATAATTTCGGTTGGAATTAAATGTGTTCTATCTATTTTTTAATTTAATTTAATTTTTTATAATAAATAAAATTTGATTTCTTGAATTCTGATTGGTCAAATAATATTTATCTGAATTTTTAGGAAATTAAAGTCCTTTTAAAATGAAAACTCTGAGAAGGGCAAGTCACAGTAGGATAAGTTTTTAGCTAGGGTTTTTTCCTTTAAAAGCACAACTAAAACTCTTTTAAGGGGGAACCTCACTTTTTGAGAGCTCACTTTTCAGACTTTTTTGGATGGCTCTCTCTTGGTTTTTTTTCTCTGCATTTTTAGAGGCTTTTCTTCTTTGTCTCTAAGCAGTATGCAAATATTTTTCTCGGTGTTTTATTTGTTTTTTTAAGCAAGGAGCAACAAACTTTTGAGAAGAAGATTAACAAATTTTTGAAGATCTATTTAGCAAGCAATGGTGATTTTTACTAGTATGAGGGGTGAACCATATTGCATCCATAATCATCATCTTCTTTCCTACCTTCTTCTATTTCTTATTTTATTATTTTGGTTTTATTAAATTTTAATTTTTATTGTTATTCACTAATCATGGTTTATTCTTTGGTTTTGGTGATTATGGAGGAAATTACACAATGATCTTACTTAGAGAATAAAATCCATGAAGGTCCATGGAATGCCATGGATTGAACTTTATAGCTAAATATAGCTTCTAGGGTTTTTATTATTTGATTATTATCATTTTGATTGTTTTATTATGAATTTAGTTTTTTTTTGGATTGTATTAATCGTTATTTTCTTATTATTTTCAATAGCTCTTTATAATAGCCCTAATAGTGAGAATCATGAAATCATGTGTATGTGATTGTTTGTCTTATTTTAATTAATCGATTAGTAAAATTAGGTTTTTAATTGGGTAATTACTTAAAATTAATGGTTGTAGAGATATTTAGGGTTTTTTTTTAATTAAAATTGGATTAGATTTAAGTGGTTAGAATTAGGGTTGCTTATTAATTATTTTATTTATTGTTTGAGGTCACTTTAATTAAATTAGTTTTTTTTTAAAAAAAGAGATAGATTAATTGATTGTTTTGGTATTTTTTTTAATGTTTGTGGCTTGTTTAATTATTTTTTTTTTATGTTTTTTAGCCCCTAAGCCTATGATAGGTTCTAACCCATTTAAATAAATTTAGGTCTAGATTTTAATTAATTGAAATGCATTTTGGGCCCATAATTAACTAGATTTAGGGTAAAGATAATTTAGGCCCATTTAGTTAATTAGATATAAGTCCACATAGTTAAATTAAATTAATTTAGATGTAGCCTATTAAATTGAAGCCTTTTTCATAACTTATAGATTTAAGATCACATTATAATTAAAATATGTTGAACTAAGCCCACTAATTTAAATACTTTATAATTTGTAGAATTAGGCCCTTTTTAGAATTAAATAAATAGACTTAGGTTCACTTAATTAAAATTAAATAGGAATTAGGCCCATTAGTTTTTAGGATCACTTGTAAATTAAAATATGTAGATTTAACTCATTTAATTAAAATCAATATAGGTTAGACTAACTTAGGGATTACGAGTTTAATTGAATGCATTGTTTACATGTATTTTTCATGACTAGTTTGTCTGGAGTTAATTGTTTAAATAAGGGTTTATATGAAATTGCATGTAAATAGAGGATAAGATAATTATTCATAAAGTAATTCTAAATGAACACAAGATTGAAAAAAGTTAGTATTCTGTATCCAGAATCTCCTGGTTATGATGCTAGCTTTCTTTTAGAGAATTGAGTACCACCACTTTTGATTTATCTCGGTTATTACCCTGGGTGGTGACTCCTCATCTCCATGCCATGTCTTTGTAACAGTGGTTAGTGTGTTCATTAGAGCCCTAAGCTCAAACAGTGTAACGATTGCTAAGATCTTGGACGCATGCTAAACCATACCATCTATAACTAATTTCTTGCAATTTTACACTAATCTAAGCCACTCCAAGCAAAATGAACACCTCTAAGATGAAGAGGATAATGAGACAAGTCTATAGTTCAAATTTGAGGTCGATTGGAGTTCGTTTAGGGGTTAAATGAAGAAAAAGAAAAGTTTTGGACTAAAAGGAAATTTGCCATAAAAAAGCCTCTCACCCACTATTTTCCTCATTTCTGCAGATGCCATTCCCTTTTTATAATGGTAGTGGACACCCACGTGTCACATGAGTTTTGTTATACTCGTAAACTTAGCCCATGTGCGGCCTAGCACACTTGATTCACCTAAACATCAAGGATGCTAGTTAGCCTTCTAACGATAGCCAAACTCAACAAGATGGCAAGGAATATGACAATGAAAGTATGCTTAAGTAAAAAGCATAAAGAGAGCATAAGACCTAAAAAATGTATGCTTGTATTACTATATTCTCAACCATGTACAAATGAGAAATAAGGGGGTATTTATAAGCATGAGTGGCTACTATTCCCACCTCCGTAAAGGAATGTTCTAGAATGCTATTAGAATGCTTCTAGCTCCCTAAACAAGTTACTTACATCCATACATATATGGAAGATTCTAGACTAGTCTATATATTACTAGATATGTCTAGCACATACAAGAGATTTTCATAATGTTCAAGAGTGTTCTAAAGAATTCTATATAACTCTAGCACTCTTAGCAAAAATTTTGGACTTCAGCTCCATGGTGTGACATTTTCCCCCACCTAATCGGGTAAAGTCCCCATTGCCTTATCTTTCTAAGCCTTGATTTGCTCCTTGAATTGCCATAAATCATGAATAGGCTACTAACTTGCTTTACTCTTGAGAAGCCCATTCCATTTGAGAAAAAACTCGATTGTTAGGGGTTGGTTGGATTGTGGCACCTTATAATGGGAGATGATGTACTCCACCTCTTTTTCATATTGAGCTCTAACATTGAAAGGATCTCTTTTGGATTTCCCTTAGCTTGGATCATCAAGACCCTCCCTGTTATGGACCAATCCACCTGTTATGGGTCACCACTTGCTAAAAATGACAATGCTAGGGGGAAACCTTTATATGTTGCTAGAAATGTACCTACTATGGAAAGGAAATTAGAGGATGTTGAGAACTAAATGGTTGAAAAGGAAAAAAGGGAATCACTTGAGCAAGTTCAAGAGTTGGAATCCAAGTAGATGAAATCATTGACTTAGAAAATGTCCAAAATAGAAGAATTGATGAGAGGATAGGGCATTAGATATTCATTTGATTTTGATGATATGATGCAATTTGAGGAAGATACACTTCTTGATAAGTTCAAGATGTCACAACTCTAGAAGTTTGATAGTACTAGGGACCTAAGGATCCACCTTAGTTAATATAAAACTACTATGAGCACCACTTTTGCTCCTTTATTTGTAGTTACCAAATTATTTGTACTATCCTTGGAGGGTATGGCTATTAATTGGTATCATGGGTTGGAGAAATCTATTTGATTGGACTGGAGAGAATTGTGCACTATTTTTTAAAACAATATGACTACAATGCCATGCTTGAAGTGTCCATTAGGGATCTAGAATTGACCAAGTAGAAACCTAATGAATCATTTTTAGGTTTTCTAATTCATGAATAAGGCAGGATTAATAAAGAATAAACTAGCTAAGAAGGATCATGTTAGGATGACAATCTAAAATGTGTCACCTAACTTGGTTGAGCGATTGCAGATAATGAATTTTAAGACATTTGTAGAACTTTATGAAAACTGGTTGCAAGTTGAGGAGATTGAAAATGAGGAAAAGAAGATTGTTAGAAGCACCACAGTAGGAAACTACCTGACTGGGGGCACACAATATGGAAATACTAGTCGAGTTGTATGAGTCCATGCTATTCAACAACCCATGAGATTCTCAAATTTCAACCAACGCCCATCTAAAGTCCTAGACCATTTGATCTAAAAAGGTTTCTTTAGACCCTTAACCTTCTCTAAACCACCAAACCTAAATCTCCCTAGCTTTGACCCAAATAGTTATTATAAATTTCACCAAGTTATTGGTCGTTCCACTGACTATTGCATGTGCCTTAAGCACGAAATTCAAAACCTCATAGACTCTGGAAAAATCACAGACCTTGAGAAATCCAAGCCAAACCCAAGCACCAAAAACAACCCTTTCCTAAATTATCAAAACATGCCACACCCAACCACCATGATGATCAACTTAGGAGTAAGTGAGGAAGAAGTGCTAAACTCCTTTGAGGACTTTGACCTTAAAACTAATGAGAGATCTTCTAATGCCCCTAAAGATGTGGAAAGAGTAGAAGATTTATTAGGATAGCCTTTAGGTAAATTTAACTATAAGGTGTTTTATTCCAAACCACTGTCTTTCGATTACCCATTAAGTCAATTATGCCTCCAAGTTGGGGTGATGAATTTGATGATGAGAAGATGCCAAATAAGAAAGAAAAATGCATGGTATAGAAAGATGGAAAGAAGGAGTGGACTATTAGGGTCATTGACATATGGTATAATTCTGATGAAAAAGGTACTAAAGGTTACAATGTATAGGTTGATAATCGAAAAGTCAGTCATGTTACTAGAAGTGATAGGGGTTATAAACTGATGGAGAAAACTATAGAGAGAGAAGAAGTTGTTAAAAGAGAAGACTTATATGAACATGGTGATGACCTGATCCTTGAATAGCTTAAGAAGGCAAAAGCAAATGTAAGCATTTGGGAGCTCTTAATGCACTCAAGTAGCACAGGAAGGCTCTGGTTAAGGCTCTAGCTAAGATGAATATTGAAACTACTAAAACCCTTGAGGCAATGGTGGCTAAGGTTATTGAGAAAAAGCACAGTGTTATCACTTTCTCTAATGAAGATTTACCTATGGAAGGGAGGAATCATAATAAAGCCTTGTTCATTCAACTGAAGTAGGAGGGAAAAGGACCAATTATGTGATGGTGGATGATGGGTCTATAATTAATGTTTGTCTACTATAGATCCTACCTAATCTAGGAGTGAAAGAGGAGCATTTAACAAAATTATACCTCGTAATCAGAGCTTATAATGATAACACAAGGAATGTAGAGGGAACATTTATGGCTCCTTTAAAGACTAGACTATAGAGGTAATGGTAGAATTCACTATACTAGATATCCTTATCACCTATGCCTTACTTTTGGGTAGGCCTTGGTATCATATTTTGGGGGGAGTGCCTTCAACTGTGCATTAAATGGTAAAATTCCTTCTTGATAGAGAAGTTGTAACTTTAAATGCTAGTATGGGCAAGACTATGTTTATAGTTATGGATAGTAAGAAGTAGGTAGTTACCCCTCCTGGTTTCTAAATAGCCATGATTTATAATGGAATTGAGATAGACCCAAGGGTTATGAGCATGATTAAGAAGATGAATTATTGGTCTGGACAAGGATTGGGAAAAAATGAGCAGGGAAGCCCAAAACTCCCAAATATCAAAAGCCAAGATGATACAAGGGGATTGGGCTATACATGAGTTTGATTTAGCAATAAAAGACTTAGAAGAAGGTTCTTCAATGAGAACAACCTCTCAAAGAATGTGGGACTACTAAGGGATAGCTTTGTTAAAGAAAGGAAAGAGAAGTTTTACCTAGGTGAAAAGGAGCCTATCCAAGTAGTTGGGGTAAATATTCCTGGGTTTAAGATCTTTAAGAAGCAGATAGTTAAGAGTCTAGTGCAAGATAACAAAGACAAGGTGATGAAGAAAGTTGCTGAGAAGATGGGGATTGAGGCTATTGAAATCTACTTTGTCTACCACCTAACGAAGAACCACCACAAGATTTAAATTGCATTATTAATAATAGTTTTAATGATTTCTTTTATGAAGAAACTAATGTAATAACATTCGATTTGCTTAAGGATGAAAACTCTATTTTTCTTATGATCAATGATATTAACTCTGGTTTAGCTTACTTGTGTGATGTTGATTCTGATGTCTTGTGCATTTTAATAATGATCGTTCATGCATATTTGACATTAATTCTATTCAATTAGATTCGTTAAACATGGGTAAAAATGAACAACCAAACCACATTTCTATATCACATGATTTAACACCTAAAGAGAGGGAAAATTTTGAGAGAATACTAATAAAAAGAAAGGTAGTATGCACTAGGTCAATCATTTGATTATGCATTGACTTTCTTATTTTATTAATAAAGAGGTATTTCATTATCATTTGATTTTATGATAATTTTATGAATGGTTAATTCTTACTAAGGCCATCAAGTATGTGACTTGATAGTAAAACCCTTAGATTAAAATAAGAGTTCTATTCTAATTATCCCTAGCCATTTATTCATTATATAAATATTAAAGTATTAAGGCTAGTATGATGTTGACTGATGGTTATGTTTTACTAATCATGAATATGAGATATTAAGTCAACTCATAGGTACATGATGAGAGATCATGTACTGGATTGACCCACTATGAGAATACTACATAGATTATTGTCATAAGTATTTCTCATCACAGTAATTTTATTTTGGTCCTTTGACCTTGAATTCATCATGGATTTCTACATAGCTATTTTATGTTTTGACACATTCTAACATTGTCTTTAACCGGACGATTAAATTGGAATGTTGTTGGATATGAAATTAGTTATGTGAGGAATGTGAGTGATTCAGAAGGAATTTATCCCTCATTAATATGAGAAAGAAAATTGCATGGCCATGCTGAAATGAATTCATAAAGAGTTATCATTTTCAGTCTATTTGGAATTAAGTCATAATATTGAACTATATAAGGATGAAATTCTATGCCTTATGTTCAATTAATTTATCATGTGATAAAGGGATGATAAAATTCATTGTAATTAGGTTATGTCGGATTATTGACTTCACATGACTTGGGTAGTCATAATGTCTTGCTAGAGGCCACTTATGACTTGTAGGCCTAAATAGAGATTTAGGGCCACTACCAATGTTATGTGAACCTACAGGGTCACACACTTAGAACAAGCCCAAAACGAATATGGGTTTAATAAGCCCAAAATAAACTCTGTGGAAATAAATAATTAAAGTGTTTTATTATTTATTTGTTTATTTATTTAAGATAAATGTTATTTTAAATAAATAAATAAGATATTATTTTTTATTTGTTTTTAAACAAAATTAGAATATAATAAATAGAAATTACCAAAAGGTCATTGGTAGGTGAAACCCTAATTTGGAGTTTATAAATATGTTATATTCTCTAGGGTTTCATACACTTATTTTTCTGCCTCAAAATTCATTTTCTTTCTCCTTAGAAAACAAAGACATAGTTTTTCTTTTGTTCTTGATTTGTGAGACAATCAAGGAGGTTGCTAGCACACACTCCAATTCGTTTTGTGAAGGGATGTTCGTGTGGATACCTATAGAGGACGCATCCTTTTGGAGACGTCTTGATCCAAACAACTAAGCCAAAAAACTCGAGGTAAGGTGTCACCGGTGTGAACCTCCTCTCATCCTTCTAGAAAATCTTGCCTCTTCTATGTTTTGGTGAGATTCTTAAAATCCTAGATTTAATCAAGTAGTCGAATTACATGGATCCAGGCTTGAGTATGTGATAAAATTTTAATTTTTTTGTTGCGTTTGTATCACGAATCCCAACAGTGGTATCAGAGCCACTTGTAATTCGATTAATTGATTATGTGTATATGTGATATATGTTAGGGTTTATGATTCGTTTTGAAAAGGGTTTTCAAAATTATCAAAAAGGGTTTTGATTTGTTGTGTGACAATTCTTAGTAATCTATTTGAAAATAGAATTAAACATTAATTTGATTAATGTTTGTAATGGTTTAATGTGATTAAACTAAAAGCAGTTTTTGATTTTATGAATTCAGAATGCTGTTTCATAAAAAAAAATGTATTCAGTTTTTTGTTTTACTGAAAATGAATTCTATATGATGTTTTTACGAAAAAATGAATTAGGTATAATGTTTTATTAATGTGATTTAATGAAACCAAAATTCTATTTTCGAAAACCTAATCACTTAAGGATATATATTTGCTATGTATTATGTTTTGATTAATATGATTAATTGAAATGGCATATTTCTTTCCTGTTTTAATTAGGAAAATCATTTTCTATTTTGTTCAGGAAAATTTTTTTTGATTAAATCTGAAATAGAATTTTTGTGATTATGCAGATTATGTGTTAAGGGCAATCTGTTTAAATGTTAAACAGATTATGCAGAATGGATCTGTTTTATATAGATTCGTTCAAGCTGTAATTTTGATTACACAAATTAGGGTTTTCTTAATGGATGCGTCTGTTTTAATAAAAAAAAATTTTTTTTGATATGTTTTGAACGGATTTTTCAGACTGTAAAATGTTTACAAAAAGTGATATTTTTAAGTAACAAGCTGATTTAATAATATGATTACGAAAGTTGGTTAATTGCTTCCTTGACGTAAATTAGGGTCTTAAGGTGGCTGTTTTAATTGAGCATTTTTGTCTATTTTTGAACAAATTGATTTTATAGTAATTTGATTACGAAAATTCATTAATGTTCAGAAATTTGAAAGGCAATTCACCGAAGAGCTAAGGTAAAGTGTTTATCGTCAGACCGTCAGTCAGCGGGACCGCCACCTGGGGCACTGCCCCCAGACCCCGCCAGGGGCGCTGCCCCTTGGACCTCGCCATGGGGCGATGCCCCTTGGAACCCTACTAGGGGCGCTGCCCTTAGGACCCCGCAAGGGGCATTGCCCCTTAACCCGAAAGAATTATCACATTATTTTATTTTTTAACATAATTATTGGATTTAATAACTAAATACATTATTATGTTATACATGTTTGTTGTTTTATGCATGGTGCATAGCATGGCCCTTAGACCAATGTGATTGGATTTTATTTTTATGGGTTGTAATTTTAAATACGGCCTGCGAGTCATTTTTGTTTTATTATATTTATTTTATTAGAATAGTATAGAATAAATTACAATAATTTTTGTAAATCAAAACCCATGGTGCAATTCAAGTTGGAGGCCCAGGATGGAGATCCAAGGTGGGAACCAAAGAAGGAGATCCATGGTAGAAGATGGAGATCCAAGTTGGAGGCTCAATTTGTAATTGTAATATTACCTAGGTTTGACCTTTGATCTTCATATTGGCTTATGAAGATCAACTTAGATTTGGGCCATGCTATGTCACATTTATTTTTGTTGTTATGTATGTGATGCCATGTGATGCCATATGATGCCATGCAATACAACATAACAATAACTAAATAAGATTAAATAAAAATGAACCCTCATTTAATATTAAGTTATTATAATGTCTTCCATAAGTTCAACACTTGTCAAGCCTTAGATTATTATATATGAGCCTGCCAAAGCAGGGTGTATAAATTTATCTGGGGAAGGCAAGTTGGATAATGGTGCTATCCAAACGTTTGATATGGTTTGACTTAACTAGGTTATCAAAATGGTTTTAGACCTAGGGCATTAGATGGGATTTTTTTTTTGCCATGACATGTGATGTCAAATCCTATACCATCCAAGCGTTACATGAGATGTAATTGATAAGATTTGTCTACCTAAATAACCATATTTTAGGCGATGAGCCAAAACTCACTTAGAGTATAGTGAAATATGGATCTTGGCCCACTAAAATTTATAAAATTAACTTAGAGGGTTATTGATTTGAGTAAATTTAGTGGGAGTTTTTTTTATTATGCCTCATACATATTTAATAAAATACTGAATGGACTTTGCATATATTTATTGTAGATAATGACTTCAAACACTACACTTACCATGTCACTGTGATTGATCCTTGAGAAGGATAAGCTTAATGGGACTAACTTTCTTGATTGGTAGAGAAACCTAAGAATTGTTCTTAGGCATGAGAGAAAGGAATACATCCTTGATCAACCCATCCCTGAGGAACCAGCTGCCAATGCTCCTTGTCACGACCCAGACTAAGAGTCATGATCGGCGCTAGGGAACGGGAATTCTTTTGAATCCGGAACCCGTAGAAAGCCTAAGAAAATAAAATCATACAATATTATTTAAATTATTTTCTTCTTTTTGAATATTTTAATATTATTTTCTAATTTTCGAAAATTAATTATTTAAATTATGAAATTATGTTTTATGGTTAAATTAGGTGTTGAAATGAATTATAGGAATTCATTTGGAATTTTTATGAATTTTTATGTATTTATTTTGAATTATTGAAGTTTATGTAAATTTAGGAAATTAGGGTTAATTATGTTTTTAATTGAATTTAATTGGTTAATTGAGTTTAATTATTAATATTATTGATAAATATGTTGAGAAAATTAATTTTGGATAATTGTATAATTTTTGGTGAATTTTTGAAGTAATTATAGTATATTTATATATATAAGGGCATTTTGGTAATTTTACCCTAAATTGGCTAAAAATGTAATTTAATTGGTTTTAATAGTTATTTAAGGTATAAAAATGATTTCTATAAATTATTTAGTATTTTTAACTAATTAAAACTATTTTTCGTGAATTATTTTCAATTATATATATAATATACGGTTTTACTAATAAAATGAGTTTTTATTGGTTTTTACTGTGTTTTAAGGTTAATTATGTAATTTCTACGTATAAAATGAATTTCTATGTTATAAGGATATTTTTGGTATTTCCTGAATTATTCTGTGTTTATGGACCCCGGTCGGTAGACTGTAGTTTGGAGTCTGACCGAGGGGTTGTGAATGAGATGTGGTGTTCATTTTCGAAGTGTATTTCCTTGCAGGGTCGACTCTACTCTTTTGAGTAGAGAGATGTCCATTTTACAGGGGAGGTTCTGTCGAATTTTCGATAGAATTCTTGTAAAACGTGATATCCGGTCGAACCCTGATATCGATTCTATATTTAATACTCTAGATCGAATTCTAGGATTTCTGTTAGGTTTATTCTAATGTTGGTTATTTATTATTTTTTTAGTTACGCTGAGACCGAGGGCTAGTGGACCAGGCCCGTCGGACCCGTCTCGTGGAGCGCACTAGGGTGAGTTGCTATACTATATATATATGCCTTAGGATGCATGATTTTAGAAATATATGTTTTATTTTGATTAAATTGCATAAATAATGTGATTTGTATTTAAGTATATTTTTGGTTTATTTTTGGTATATATTAAATTATATGCATGTTTTACTAATGAACTGTGTTTAAAATGTTTTTAAATGTATCTTTAGTTTATTTTGTAATTTAACTGGATTTATTTGACGTATATATACTCGAAATATACCTGGTTTACTTTTGGTATATTTCTAGTATATATATGGTTTATGTTGATATTTTATTGAACTTCATGCATCATTTATTTATTTGTGAATGAATGTTTTATATTCATTAATGAAGGATATCGATAGAACGTGCTACCTAGTGGGCAGCACTAGGACCGAGTACGTACCGATACGCCTATAGTATTTAGGCTATATTACTAACTTATTTATGGATATTGATTGAATGTGATTATTGATATGTGTGAGATATGGTTTGGGTGTGATTGCTGGAGCTCGGTTGACCAAGTGTCTCGGGGCCAATCACACTGGCAGTCAGACTGCTGGAGCTCGGTTGACTTAGTGTCTCGGGGCCAGTCTACTATCTAAATGGATTAAGTGGATATATTTGGATTCAGTGAGCCTGTATGGCTAGAGTGTTGTCTAACACTATTTTCGAGGTTGCAATATTCTAGGGTTCTATATGATCCTTCATAAAAGATGATTTTCAATAAAATATATATAAAATGATTTTATTGCATCTGTGTGTATTTGCTTGTATATATATTAGATATATATATACTGTTGCTTGTATGCATTGTCATTTAGTGTGTATGTATATATATTATAGTAATTCACTCAGTGAGGTCTGACTCCCCTCCGTTGATAATTTTTCAGGAGAGTCAACATCTTCAGACCTCAATAGCAGGCCTATACGCCGGATTTCTTTCGCCCCGGCTTCTTTGTGTAAACTGCTTACTTGAGTCTTATTTTTTATAATCTAGACACTGCAGTAGTTGTAAATTAAATCATGGGATTTTATGTATTTTTATTTATGTGAGATATTGTATTATATTTGAAACTGGATTTGTATTCAAAGATTTATATATATGAGATGAGATTTGATTTAAATCCAGTTGGTGAAATTAATATTGTGATATTTATGATTTTCATTTCCGCTGCATTATATATTGCTACTATTATTGCATGTTTTATTTTATTTTTAGGCTTGCTACGGGTTCCGGATTCGAAAGAATTCCCATTCCCTAGAGCCGGTCATGGCCCCTATTTTGGGTCGTGACAAAGTTAGTATCAGAGCAGAGTTCTGTGTCAGGGCTTAGTTATGTGAGTTGTGGTCCTAGTTTTCAGAGTTGTGTTTTCTGTTGAACTACTGCAGTGAATTAGGTTTGAATATGTCTTGATGAGTATTCCTTGATGTAGTTTTCTGGATTATTCCTCCGTTGTCTATTTTTTCTGAATCTTTCCGTTTGTCTTTTCAGAATGAGGAGGCGAGCGCGTGTCGCTCCATCGATCGTTGAGGCCAAGGATGGTGAGTCTTTTCAGGATGAGGTTTTACCTCCTGAGCAACCAATTAGACGTAGAGGTCGTGGCAGAGGTAGACCTCGAGGAGCGACAGGTCGCCGTAGGTAGAGAGAGTTATAGGACGAGGAGCCTGTAGAGCCTGAGTTTGATGTTCCTGTTCCTCCAGTTGTTCAGCCTGTTCAGCCTGCCTATCAGCAGGGTATGTCTGACCCTGAGGCAACTTTGTTCTATGCCCGAGTTGGCAGGATTGTTTTTAATGGTACTTCCAATCCATTAGATTTTCTGCATACGATTGAGACTCGGACTCGGACTGCTCATACCGAGTACCAGCGGATCATGATCGTTGAGTTGTCTGTCGAGGGACCAGCCTTAGATTGGTTCATTTAGATGATCCAGCCTTATATGATGACGATGACGTGGGCTCAGTTTCGAGAGCGATTTATGAGGAGATTCTGTCCAGAGCCTCTTCGTTTGAGTTATCATCTCCGTCTGACCAGTATTTCTCATGGAGATCGATCTGTAGAGGAGTATACCCGAGAGTTTCTTCGTCTGGGTAGATATGCTAAGGATCTGATGCGAGATCAGTATTTTGCAGTCACTACCTACGTTACTTGTTTGGGTTCTGCTTTTGCTGGTATGCCTACAGCAGGCCTTACTCTGGAGTCTGTGATTGAGTTGGCCAAGGAGATTGAGATGAGACTAGTTAGGTAGGGAGCGATGCCTGATTATTACTAGTTGGGAGTTCAGTCGAGTGGATTGCAGGCTACTCCGTACTCTAGTTTTCATGTTGGTTCGAGTAGTCAGTAGTGAGGTCCGACTCAGCAGAGTCAGAGACAGCAGCGGCGAGTGCATCAGAGCAGTAGACATGGCCGTGGAGGTCAACGTAGATCGTTTAGATTTGGATCAGGTGCTTCGAGCAGCAGCAGTGGTCATAGTTCTGGATCAGCGGCCAGTGTTTGTCAGACTTGTGGTAGAGTCCATCAGGGACCGTGTTATCTGACACCACTAACATGCTTCAGATGTGGGCAGACAGGACATTTTGCCAGATCATGTCCTTATTCTGGGTATCAGCAGTCGTAGATTCCGCGATTCCCACAGCAGTCGATTGCTAGTGCTGCACCCGTGCCATTTCAATTACCACCAGCCCAACATCAGAGTTCCACTCAGTTTGTTCCACAGCAGAGTCGTGGTAGAGGTACTAGAGGAGGTGCCAGAGGTGTTGGCCAGGCTTCTACCAGCCAGCAGGGAGGTCGAGGTCAGGCCAGAGTTTTTCATCTTACTCAGCAGGATGCTCAGGCATCTAATGCAGTCGTGGTAGGTATTGTTTCTTTTTGTTACCTGGATGCATGGGTTTTGTTTGATCCGGGTGCCACGCATTCGTTTGTTTCTCCTGTTTTTGCTTCTAAATCTTGTTGGCAAGCTTCGAGGATGGCTTTTCCTTTGTCTGTTGCCACTCCTCTGAGCGATTCTTTGGACACCGATATTGTTCTTTCTGGTTGTCCAGTTCTCGTGGGAGATAGAGAATTACCCGCTGATTTGATATTGTTGGATGTGATGGAGTTTGATGTTATTCTGGGAATGGATTGGTTATCTCAGCACTATGCCATGGTAGATTGCAGGAATAAAGAGGTGACTTTCAGAATTCCTGATGAAGAAGATTTTAAGTTTGTGGGTGATAGGAGTTCAGCACCTCAGAATCTTATTTCTGCTATTACGACTAGGAAGTTGTTGAAGAAAGGTTGTCAGGGGTTTTTGGCATTGGTCAGGGATACGTCAGTGGAGAAGTTATCACTCATAGATGTTCCTGTTGCTTGTGAGTTTCCTGATGTTTTTCCCGAGGAGTTTCCAGGTTTACCACCTCACAGAGAGATTGAGTTCTGTATAGATGTGGTTCCAGGTACTACTCCTATATCTATGCCACCCTATCGAATGGCACCTGCAGAGTTGAAAGAGTTGAAGGAGCAGTTGCAAGAGTTATTGGATAAAGGTTTCATCAGACCTAGTGTTTCTCCTTGGGGTGCACCGGTCCTGTTTGTGAAGAAGAAGGATGGTACCCTGAGACTGTGCATTGACTACAGAGAGCTGAATAAGGTAACAGTGAAGAACAAGTATCCTCTCCCGAGGATAGATGATTTGTTTGATTAGCTACAGGGTGCACAGTTCTTTTCTAAGATTGACTTGAGGTCGGGTTATTATCAGCTGTGGATTAGTGAAGCTGATATTCCTAAGATAGCGTTTCGCACATGATATGGTCATTATGAGTTCTGGTGATGTCTTTTGGTTTGACTAATGCACCAGCAGCTTTTATGGACCTGATGAACAGGGTATTCAGACCGTATGTGGATCAGTTTATGGTAGTCTTCATTGATGATATACTGGTTTATTCAAGGAGAATGGAGGAGCATGTATATCACTTGAGGATTGTACTACAGACATTGAGAGATCATCAGCTTTATGCTAAATTCTCGAAGTGTGATTTCTAGATGGAGAGTGTTTCTTTTCTTGGACACGTAGTGTCTAAAGAAGGTATCCAGGTTGATCCACAGAAGATTAAAGCAGTATTTGAGTGGCCTAGACCTACTTATGTTACAGAGATTTGAAGTTTTCTAGGTTTAGCCGGGTATTATAGGCGGTTTATGCAGGATTTTTCCAGAATTACAGCCCCTATGACTTGCTTGACTCAGAAGAATGTTAGGTTTGAGTGGTCAGAGGCTTGTGAGAATAGTTTCCAATTGTTGAAAGAGAAGTTGACCACAACGCCAGTATTAGCTTTGCCTAATAGTGTGGATAAGTTCACAGTTTATTGTGATGCCTCTAGAATTGGTCTTGGTTGTGTGTTGATGCAGAATGGAAGGGTGATAGCCTATGCTTCGAGGCAGTTGAAGAAGCATGAGCAGAACTATCCCACACATGACCTTGAAATGGTTGCAGTGATCTTTGCTTTGAAGATCTGGAGACATTATTTGTACGGGGTGACTTGTGAGATATTTACTGATCACAAGAGCCTTAAGTACATTTTTCAGCAGAGAGATTTGAATCTGAGGCAGAGGAGATGGTTGGAATTGTTGAAGGATTATGATTGTGAGATCTTATATCATCCGGGTAAAGCTAATGTGGTAGCAGATGCCTTGAGTAGGAAGTCCTCAGGCAGTCTTGCTCACATCAGTGTTGAAAGGAGACCATTGATCCAGGAATTTCATCTGTTGGTGGATCAAGGTCTGATGATGAAGATTAGTAGATCAGGTGGACTGCTAACTCAATTTAAAGTGCGATCTGTACTGAGGGATAGGATTAAAGCAGCTCAGAGCAGAGATCGTATTCTGGAAGAGCTTGCAGAGAATGTCAGAGCAGGGAAGTTCACTGATTTCACGCTTGATGATGATGGTGTGTTGTGGATCAGTGGTAGATTGTGTGTTCCTGATGTAGATGATTTGAGAGAAGAGATCTTAGAGGAAGCACATTCTACAGCCTATAGCGTACATCCAGGTGTCACTAAGATGTACCACAGTATCAGAGATTTATACTGGTGGGATGGATTGAAGAAGGATGTCGCTGATTATGTTGCTAAGTGCTTGACGTGTCAGCAAGTGAAAGCTGAGCATCAGAAGCCTTCTGGGAAGCTTCAGCCTCTTCCTATTCCCGAGTGGAAGTGGGAAAGGATAGCTATGGATTTTATGGTCGGTTTACCTCGTTCGAAGGATGGATACGATTCCATCTGGGTGATTATAGATAGATTGATGAAGTCTGCACATTTCTTGCCTGTTAAAGCCATATATTCAGTTGCTAGATTGGCGAAGTTATACGTGAAGCATATCGTATGCCTTCATGGAGTACCTGTGTCCATTGTGTCAGATAGAGGTTCGGTGTTTACTTCTCGTTTTTGGCAGAAGTTGCAGGAAGCGATGGGCACTAGGTTGGATTTCAGTACTGCTTTTCATCCTCAGACAGATGGTCAGTCTGAGAGGACGATCCAGACACTGGAAGATATGTTGAGGATGTGTGTCCTGGATTTGGGAGGTATCTAGGATGATCATTTTCCACTCGTTGAGTTTGCATATAATAACAGCTACCATAGCAGTATTGGTATGGCACCGTATAAGGCTTTGTATGGAAGGAAGTGTAGATCCCCGTTGAGTTGGGATGAGATTGGTGAGAGAGCTTTGACTGGACCTGAGATGGTTCAGGATGCTGCAGAGAAAGTCGTCGTGATTAAGCACAGATTAGAGATCGCAGTTAGCAGACAGAAGAGTTATGCGGATCCTAGGCGCAGAGATGTGGAATTTTAGGTTGGAGATTTTGTTTTTCTGAAGGTATCTCCGATGAAGGGTGTGATGAGATTTGGTAGGAAGGGTAAGTTAGCACCGAGATATATTGGACCATTTGAGATTCTGGAGAGAGTTGGCACTGTTGCATATCGGTTGGATTTACCTCCGAGTATGTCACAGGTGCATCCAGTATTTCATATCTCGATGCTGAGGAAGTATATCTCAGACCCTTCACGCGTGTTGCAACCTGACAGTGTAGAAGTGAGTGAAGATTTGACGTTTCTGGAAGAACCTGTGGCAATCGTTGATTATTAAATTCGACAGTTGCGTTCAAAGCAGATTCCGATGGTCAAGGTTCTGTGGCGTAGCAACAGAGTCGAGGAGCATACGTGGGAGATTGAAGCTGAGATGCGAGCTTCTTACCCGTATCTCTTTCCTTCCTGATTCTATAATCTTTTCTTTTTGGAATTCGGGGACGAATTCTTGTAAGGGGGGAAGACTGTAATATCCCGTATTTTTTTTAAAAATATTTTTACACTGTACCGGGATATACAGTGTTAATAAATTTTGAATATATATTACGATATATTTTACTAGTTGATATGTATTTAAAACCTATTTTAATTATTGTGTATTATTTACAGTGTTTTACGTAAAATTTTCCCGAGACTTTTATTTTCGGGGAAATTTTCACGTAAATAATTTATTATTAATTATTTTAAATATATTTTCGGACTTGCATGAACTCATAAGTATTTTTAAAATACTAAATAAAACCTATGTGTGTAAATATTTATTTAATTAGGGTTTAATATATTACCCTAATATTTTATCATTTTATTATTAATTGTTTATTTAAATTAATATAATAATATGTGTTGTGTATTTTTCCCACATATTTTATTTATACACTATATTTTAATATATACATATTATTTTATTTTTTATTTTTATTTTTTTTATTTTTTTTTCTTTTTCTTCTTCTTCTTCTTCCTCTCCTTCCCGTGCCCGACCACCCCCTCACCACCAACCACCATCTGTCACGCCGATCCCCTACCATCGGTGTGCCTCCCGGCTTGCCACCGTCGTTCCCAGCCGTCCCCCGGCGCCAGCAACCGTATTTTCTTCTTTTTCGACACCGTTGGTCTCTTTCTTCTCCTTAAGCTCTAGTGAGTGTGATTCTAGCTTTGGTTTGAGCTTAAATGGTCTAGATTTGCTTAGGTTTCGAATTTTCCAATTCAGCCATATTAGGGTTTTTGATTTTTTTGAGCTTCGAATTGATTGATTCATGAAAAATCCCTTAACAAATGTTGATCCTAGTAGCTTAATCTACATGTATGAATTTTTGTGGAATTTTTGGAGATTTTTTGGATTTTTGGGTATTTTTGAATATTTTAATATTATTTTATAATTTTCGGAAATTAATTATTTAAATTATGAAATTGTGTTTTATGGTTAAATTAGGTGTTTAAATGAATTATAGGAATTTATTTGGAATTTTTATGAATTTCTATATATTTATTTTGAATTATTGAAGTTTATGTAAATTTGGGAAATTAGGGTTAATTATGTTTTTAATTGAATTTAATTGGTTAATTGAGTTTAATTATTATTATTATTGATAAATATGTTGAGAAAATTAATTTTGGATAATTTTATAATTTTTGGTGAATTTTTGAAGTAATTATAGTATATTTATATATATAAGGGCATTTTGGTAATTTTACCCTAAATTGGCTAAAAATGTAATTTAATTGGTTTTTAATAGTTATTTAAGGTATAAAAATGATTTCTATAAATTATTTAGTATTTTTAACTAATTAAAACTATTTTTCGTGAATTATTTTCAATTATATATATAATATACGGTTTTACTAATAAAATGAGTTTTTATTGGTTTTTACTGTGTTTTAAGGTTAATTATGTAATTTCTATGTACAAAATGAATTTCTATGTTATAAGAATATTTTTGGTATTTCCTGAATTATTCTGTGTTTGTGGACCCCGGTCGGTAGACTGTAGTTTGGAGTCTGACCGAGGGGTTGTGAATGAGATGTGGTGTTCATTTTCGAAGTGTATTTCCTTGCAGGGTCGACTCTACTCTTTGAGTAGAGAGATGTCCGTTTTACAGGGGAGGTTCTGTCGAATTTTTGATAGAATTCTCGTAAAACGTGATATCCGGTCGAACCCTGATATCGATTTTGTGTTTAATACTCTAGATCGAATTCTAGGATTTCTGTTAGGTTTATTCTAATGTCGGTTATTTATTATTTATTTAGTTGCGCCGAGACCGAGGGCTAGTGGGCCAATCCCGTCGGACCCGTCTCGTGGAGCGCACTAGGGTGAGTTGCTATATTATATATATATGCCTTAGGATGCATGATTTTAGAAATATATGTTTTATTTTGATTAAATTGCATAAATAATGTGATTTGTATTTAAGTATATTTTTGGTTTATTTTTGGTATATATTAAATTATATGCATGTTTTATTAATGAACTGTGTTTAAAATGTTTTTAAATGTATCTTTAGTTTATTTTGTAATTTAACTGGATTTATTTGACGTATATATACTCGAAATATACCTGGTTTACTTTTGGTATATTTCTAGTATATATATGGTTTATGTTGATATTTTATTGAACTTCATGCATCATTTATTTATTTGTGAATGAATGTTTTATATTCATTAATGAAGGATATCGATAGAACGTGCTACCTAGTGGGCAGCACTAGGACCGAGTACGTACCGGTACGCCTATAGTATTTAGGCTATATTACTAACTTATTTATGGATATTGATTGAATGTGATTATTGATATGTGTGAGATATGGTTTGGGTATGATTGCTGGAGCTCGGTTGACCAAGTGTCTCGGGGCCAATCACACTGGCAGTCAGACTGCTGGAGCTCGGTTGACTTAGTGTCTCGGGGCCAGTCTACTATCTAAATGGATTAAGTGGATATATTTGGATTCAGTGAGCCTGTATGGCTAGAGTGTTGTCTAACACTATTTTTGAGGTTGCGATATTCTAGGGTTCTATGTGATCCTTTATAAAAGATGATTTTCAATAAAATATATATAAAATGATTTTATTGCATCTGTGTGTATTTGCCTGTATATATATTAGATATATATATACTGTTGCTTGTATGCATTGTCATTTAGTGTGTATGTATATATATTATAGTAATTCACTCAGTGAGGTCTGACTCCCCTCCGTTGATAATTTTTCAGGAGAGTCAACATCTTCAGACCTCAATAGCAGGCCTATACGCCGGATTTCTTTCGCCCCGGCTTCTTTGTGTAAACTGCTTACTTGAGTCTTATTTTTTATAATCTAGACACTGCAGTAGTTGTAAATTAAATCATGGGATTTTATGTATTTTTATTTATGTGAGATATTGTATTATATTTGAAACTGGATTTGTATTCAAAGATTTATATATATGAGATGAGATTTGATTTAAATCCAGTTGGTGAAATTAATATTGTGATATTTATGATTTTCATTTCCGCTAGCATTATATATTGCTACTATTATTGCATGTTTTATTTTATTTTTAGGCTTACTACGGGTTCCGGATTCGAAAGAATTCCCGTTCCCTAGCGCCGGTCATGGCCCCTATTTTGGGTCGTGACAAGACTGGCTCCGAGACACTAAGTCAACCGAGCTCCAGTAGTCTGACTGTCAGTGTGATTGGCCCTGCAATCACACTATCTAACATACCATTAATCTTAGTCAAATCAATTAAATCAATTATAGTCACCCAATTTTAACTCTCACTCAATCCTAATCTATCCTACCGGTACGTACACGGTCCTAGTGATGCCCACTAGGAAGCACGTTCTATTGATATCCTTCACTTAGAATAAATCATTCATTCGGAAAATAATTAATGTAGAACAATATTCATAATAGTAAAACCAACCATATATATATATATATATACCAAAAATATACCTAAAATATACCCAGTATATTTCAGGTATATATATATATATATATATATATATATGTCAAATAAAATACGAAATAAACTAAAGATTAAACATTAATATAGTTAAAAACAATTTAAATGAGTAACAATAATATAACATGCATTATCTTAAAAATATACTTAAATATGCAAAAGATATACCCTAAGTACACAAATCATTTAATAAAACATTTATGTATAAATATTCATTTAAATACGTGTTTGTGTTTAACAAATATTCACAAATATACTAAAAATAAACCTAATTATCTAGCATGCATATATCAAAAATAAACCCTAAATATACCACTAATGTGCTAGGTTTAATTTAATAATAAAACATTTATTTATTTGGAAATAAATCAAAAATATACCAAAAATAAACTTAAAAATAATTTAAGTGTAGGTTTATAATTTAACATGCAATTATTTAAGAATAAACCTAAAATCTACTAAAACTATACCTAAAGTATACTAATCATTTAATAAAATAATTATGTCTAAGTGTACATTTTAAAACATGTGTATATTACTCAAATGTATTAAACCTAAACCTAATTGTTTAATGTGCATATATCAAACTAACATGCATAATTATTTAATATGCATATATATAAAAATGCAACCCTAGATATACCAAAAATATTATAATTTAAATCCCTTTTAAAACATACAACGAAAATGAAAAATTCTAAATAATGCACCCTATATGCAGTGCATATATATATAGTATAATAACTCATATGTTAGCGCTCCACGAGACAAACTCGGCGAGCCTGATCCGTTCGGCCTCGGTCTCGGCGCAGTTAGACAACAAATGACAACATGAAATCAGAATAAAGTTAACAAAAATTCTAAAGACTCGATCTAGAATTTTAGACACAAAATTAAAATAGGAATTTGACCGGACATCACGTTTTATGAGAATTTTACCGAAAATCCGACAAAACCTCCCCTGTAAAACGGACATCTCTCTACTCAAAGAGTAGAGTCGGTCCTGCAAAGAAATACACATCGAAATAAACACAGAATTACAACCACAATTCCTTGGTCGGACTCCAAACTACAATTCACCGACCGAGGTTCACAATTCACAAAATAATTATAAAATACCGAAAATGCCCTTATATAATAAAAATACATTTTATAAATCCAAGTTATGTAATTAACCCTAAAACATACTAAAAATCAATAAAAACCCATTTATTTAGAAAAATAGTATATTATATATAATTTAAAAATAATTTATGAAAAATAGTTTTAATTAGTTAAAAATACTAAAAATTTGCAGAAATCATTTTTATAGCTCAAATAATTATTAAAATCAATTTAATTATATTTTTAGCCAATTTAGTGTAAAATTACCAAAATACCCCTATATATATATTCACTATAAATGTTCAAAAATTCACCAAAAATTATATAATTACTCAAAAATTAATTTCTCAACATATAATTCAATAATATCAATAAATACACTCAATTTACTAATTTATTTCAATTAAACACATAATTAACCCTATTTTTCAAAATTACATAAACTTAATAAATTCCAAATAAATACATAAAAATTCACAAAAATTACAAATAAATTTATATAATTCATTTCAACTCCTATAATCACCATAAAACACAATTTCATAATTTAATTAATTAATTTTCGAAAATTAGAAAATAATAATAAAATAATAAAAAATTCACAAAAATTAAAATAAATTCCAAAAATTCTAAAAAAATTACAGTATGTAGATTAAGCTTCCAAGAACAAAGTTTGTGAAGAAATTTTTCATGAATTAATCAGATTAAATCTAAAAAAAATTCAAAACCCAAAATGGTTGATTTTGAAGAAATTGAAACCTAAGCAATTCTAGACCAAATCAAGTGAAACAAAGCTTGGAATCACACTCACCAGAGCTCAAGGAGAAGATAGAGACCAACAAAATCAAATTTGGTGGCCGAAAAGTGCTTGGTCGTAGCTAAGTCGATTTTTGGCTTCTTGATGAAAATCCTGCCAAACAACGCCGGAAATGGGAGCTTGGGACGTCGGGAATGGCTGGAAGGGAAGGTGGCACACCGGAAAACACAGTGACAGTAAAGAAAACCAGCTTGAAATGGCTGAAAACGTGTTGGAAGGAAGAAGATGAAGGAGGGGCAAAACTGTAATTAAATAACTTTGATTTTTTTGTTAAAATAAACATGTATATATGTATATGTATATATATATATATATATATATATATATATATATATATATATATATATATATATCCACCTTATATATATTATAATAATATAATCCCACACACAAATGATATTCACCACACAAATATTTTATTATATTTAATAATTTATACACTTAAAATTAATTAATTAATACAAAACTTAAATAAAAATAAGGAAATTAATTTAGTTAAATAAGTACACATATATACAATTTATTTTAGCACTTTAAAATTATATATGAGTTCATGCAAATTCATAAAACTAGTCAAAATAAATAGTATTAAATTATTTACATGTCAATTTCCCTGAAAATACAATTTCCGAGAAAATTTTACGTAAAGTACTTAAAATAATATAAAATAATTAAAATTAGCTTTAAACAAATAACAAACTCATAAAATATCATAAATATATATACAAAAATTATTAACACTGCATATCCCGATGCAGTATAAAAATATTTAAAAACTCGGGATATTACACTCCTAGAGCATAAAGGGATGCTTATACCAAGCATCTCAATGATTCTACTGATGTCACTTGTGTTATGCTTGGATGTATGGACTCTGAGCTACAAAAGCAGCTGATGGAAATGGAGGCTTATACGATGATAGGCCATCTCAAGGAAATGTTCCAAGAGAAAGCTAGAATTGAAAGGTTCAATACCATCAGGGCATTGCTTTCCTGCAAGCTGACTACTGGCGGCTCTGTCAGTCCTCATGTTCTCAAGATGAAGGGTCATCTTGATCACTTGGACAAGCTTGGTCTTAAGATTGAACAAGAACTGGCTATGGATATTGTTCTCCAATCTTTGCCTGAAGCTTATGATAGCTTCGTTATGAATTTCAATATGCATAGTATGGAGAAGACTATTTCAGAATTACATGGGATGCTGAAAACTACTGAAAAGAACATCAAGAGTAACACCAGGGATGTTCTCATGGTCAATAAGGGAAAGGTGATGAAAAGGGTTGGAAAGGGCAAAGGCAAGGTTCTTAAAGGCTTTCAGAAGCCCAAGCCAAAGCCTAAGCCCAAATCCAAAGCTGAACCCAAAGCAAAGGAAGGAATTTGCTTTTTCTGTAATGAGCTAGGCCATTGGAAAAGAAATTGCAAGCTCTATTTGGATGATCTGAAGAAGAAAAAGGGTGGTGAGACTACCTCTTCAGGTATTTATGTTATAGAATTAAATTTATCTACTTCTAATTCTGATTCTTAGGTATTAGATACTGGATGAGGATCTCACATTTGTACAAATGTGCAGGGTCTAAAAAGGAGTAGATCATTGGCAAGAGGCGAAGTGTACCTATGAGTTGGCAATGAAGCAAGAGTTGTTGCTTTAGCTATAGGAACTTATGAGTTACCTTTGCCTAGTGGACTTGTTTTATCTTTAGAAAATTGTTATTATGTACCTACTATGCGTAGGAATATTATTTATGTTTCTTGTTTGGATAAGAAAGGGTTTGAATTTATTATTAAGAATAATAAATACAATATTTATCAGGATAACATTTTCTATGGATATGCTCCATGCACTAGTGGACTTTATGTTTTAGATGCTGAAGACACTAATGAAATTCCAATCTATAACATAGATACAAAGAAGTCTAAATCTAATGATTTAAACTCAACCTATCTCTGGCATTGTCATTTAGGCCATATAAATGAGACACGCATTTTAAAGCTACACCAAAATGGGCTTTTAAATTCATTTGATTATGAATCATTTGATACATATGAATCTTGTTTACTTGGAAAAATGACTAAAACACCTTTTACTGGATAAAGTGAGAGGGCTAATGACTTATTGGGCCTAATACATTCTGATGTATGTGGACCATTAAGCTCAACTGCTAGAGGAGGTTTTCAGTACTTCATAACTTTCACGGATGATTTTAGTAGATATGGTTATCTCTGTCTAATGAAACATAAATCTGAATCTTTTGAAAAGTTCAAAATTTTCAAGAATGAAGTACAAAATCAACTTGGTAAAAATATTAAAACACTAAGATTTGATCGAGGTGGTGAATATTTAAACTAAGAATTTGTAGATCATCTTAGAGATTGTGGGATTGTTTCACAATTGACTCCTCCAGGTACACCACAATGGAATGGTGTGTCTGAACGCAGAAATCGAACTCTATTGGATATGGTTCGATCTATGATGAGTCAATATGATCTTCCAATCTCTTTTTAGGGATATGCTTTAGAAACTGCTGCATTCATTTTGAATAGGGTTCCATCGAAGGCAGTTGAAAAGACACCATATGAGATCTGGATTGGAAAAACTCCCAGTTTGTCTTTTCTAAAGATTTGGGGATGTGATGCTTTTGTCAAGCATCAAATCTCAGATAAACTAGCACCCAAATCTGACAAATGCCTTTTTATGGGATATCCTAAAGAAACTAAAGGATATTACTTCAACAATGCGTCTAAGAACAAAGTGTTTGTGTCTCAGAATGGTGTATTTTTGGAAAGAGAGTTTATTTCCAAAGGAACCAGTGGGAGCACAGTGCAACTTGAAGAAATTCAAGGCCCACAAAATAGCTTTGTACCTAATATGGAACTGCAGCTGAATCAACAAGAAGTTGTTGAGCCTGCACAAGTACTAGAAGGCCCAAGGAGGTCTGGTAGGACACGTCAAATCCCCATGAGATATGGATTTCTCATAACCGGTGATAATGATGTGTTAATTGTGGATCAAATGAGCCCACATCCTATCAGGAGGCCATAAATAATCCTGACTCTGAGAAATGGCTTGAAGCCATGAGATCTGAAATGCAATCCATGTATGATAATCAAGTATGGACCTTGATTGACCCAAATGATGGTTTAAAAACTATTGGGTGCAAATAGGTTTTCAAAAAGAAAATTAACATGGATGGCAATGTGCATACCTTTAAGGCAAGACTGGTTGCAAAAGGTTTCAAACAAACATATGGTATAGACTATGATGAAACCTTTTCACCAATGGCTATGCTAATATCTATTCGAATTCTCCTTGCCATAGCTGTATACTATGATTATGAAATATGGAAAATGGACATCAAAACAACATTTCTTAATGGGAATTTACTTGAGGATGTGTACATGACACAACCAGAGGGTTTTGTTAGTCTTGAGAATTCTAGAAAGGTATGCAAGCTTCAAAGATCCATTTATGGATTGAAGCAAGCATCTCGGAGTTGGAATCTTCATTTTGATGAAGCAGTCAAAGAATTTGGCTTCATTAAAAATGATGATGAACCTTGTGTATACAAGAAAGTTAGTGGGAGTGCTATTGTGTTTTTGGTGCTGTATGTGGATGACATACTACTCATTGGAAATCATATCCCTATTTTACAAAGTGTTAAATCATGGTTAGGGAATTGTTTCTCAATGAAAGACTTAGGTGAAACTGCTTATATATTAGGCATCAAGATCTATGGAGATGATCTAAAAGGCTTATTGGCCTAAGTTAAAGCACTTATACTGATAAGATATTGAACAGGTTTAGTATGCAAGATTCCAAGAGAGGATTCTTGCCAATGTCGCATGGCATTAGTCTCAGCAAGACTCAATGTCTTATGACATAAGATGAGCGAGACCGCATGAGTAAAATTCCATATGCTTATGCTATTGGATCTATCATGTATGCAATGTTGTGTACTCGACTTGATGTTTCATATGCCTTAAGCACAACGAGCAGATACCAGTCAGACCCAGGTGAAAGTCATTGGACATCAGTTAAAAATATCCTTAAGTACTTGAGAAGAACTAAGGATGCATTTTTACTGTATGGTGGTCAGGAAGATGAGCTAGTTGTAAATGGTTACACAGATGCCAACTTCCAAACTGACAAGGATGATTTTCGATCACAGTCAGGATATGTGTTTTGTTTGAATGGAGGTGCAGTGAGCTGGAGGAGTTCCAAGCAAGACACTGTTGCTTATTCTACAACAGAAGCTGAGTATATAGCTGCCTCAGAGGCAGCTAAGGAGGCTGTTTGGATCAAGAAATTCGTAACTGGACTAGGTGTTATTCCCAGTATATCAGATCCAGTGAACTTGTATTGTGACAATAATGGAGCTATAGCCCAAGCTAAGGAGCCCATATCACATCAGAGATTTAAACACATACTCAGGCGCTATCATCTCATTCGAGAAATCATTGAGAGAGGAGATGTCAAGATATACAGAGTACCTACAAATGATAATGTTGTTGATCCACTGACTAAGCCTCTTCCACAACCTAAACATGAGAGTCATACTAGGTCAATGGGTATTCGATATGATCTTGATTGTGCCTAGTGCAAGTGGGAGATTGTTAGTGGTATGCACTAGGTCAATCATTTGATTATGCATTGACTTTCTTATTTTATTAATAAAGAGGTATTTCATTATCATTTGATTTTATGATAATTATATGAATGGTTAATTCTTATTAAGGCCATCAAGTATGTGACTTGATAGTAAAACCCTTAGATTAAAATAAGAGTTCTATTCTAATTATCCCTAGCCATTTATTCATTATATAAATATTAAAGTATTAAGGCTAGTATGATGTTGACTGATGGTTATGTTTTACTAATCATGAATATGAGATATTAAGTCAACTCATAGGTACATGATGAGAGATCATGTACTGGATTGACCCACTATGAGAATACTACATAAATTATTGTCATAAGTATTTCTCATCACAGTAATTTTATTTTAGTCCTTTGACCTTGAAATCATCATGGATTTCTACATAGCTATTTTATGTTTTGACACATTCTAACATTGTCTTTAATCGGACGATTAAATTGGAATGTCGTTGGATATACAATTAGTTATGTGAGGAATGTGAGTGATTCAGAAGGAATTTATCCCTCATTAATATGAGAAAGATATCTATGGGCCCTTTGATGAGATAGACTGAAGAAAATTGCATGGCCATACTGAAATGAATTGATAAAGAGTTATCATTTTCAGTCTACTTGGAATTAAGTCATAATATTGAACTATATAAGGATGACATTCTATGCCTTATGTTCAATTAATATATCATGTGATAAAGGGACGATAAAATTCATTGTAATTAGGTTATGTCAGATTATTGACTTCATATGACTTGGGTAGTCATAATGTCTTGCTAGAGGCCACTTATGACTTGTAGGCCTAAATAGAGATTTAGGGCCACTACCAATGTTATGTGAACCTACAGGGTCACACACTTAGAACAAGCCCAAAATGAATATGGGTTTAATAAGCCCAAAATAAACTCTGTGGAAATAAATAATTAAAGTGTTATTTATTTATTTATTTGTTTATTTATTTAAGATAAATGTTATTTTAAATAAATAAGATATTATTTCTGATTTGTTTTTAAACAAAATCAGAATATAATAAATAGAAATTACCAAAAGGTCATTGGTAGGTGAAACCCTAATTTGGAGTCTATAAATATGTTATATTCTCTAGGGTTTCATACACTTATTTTTCTGCCTCAAAATTCGTTTTCTTTCTCCTTAGAAAACAAAGACAGAGTTTTTCTTTTGTTCTTGATTTGTGAGACAATCAAGGAGGTTGCTAGCACACACACTCTAATTCATTTTGTGAAAGGCTGTTCGTGTGGATACTTATAGAGGATGCATCCTTTTGGAGACGTCTTGATCCGAACAACCAAGCCAAAAAGCTCAAGGTAAGGTGTCACCGGTGTGAACCTCCTCTCATCCTTCCAGAAAATCTTGCCTCTTCTACATTTTGGTGAGATTCTTGAAATCCTAGATTTAATCAAGTAGTCAAATTACATGGATCCAGGCTTGGGTATGTGATAAAATTTTAATTTTTTTGCTGCGTTTGTATGACGAATCCTAATAGTATTTGCTCGGTCTTATGAGATATGCTAGGCTTAGATAGAGGAATTGTAGAGCATCACATTCCAATGTATCCAAAAGCTAAAACTGTTAAGCAAAAACTTTATAGGTTAAGACCAAAGTGGGCAAAAAAGATCAGGGAAGAAATTGTTAAGCAAATCTAGGCTAATTTTCTAGAAGTGGTAGAGTACCCTCATTGGTTGGCAAACATAGGACTAGTTCCTAAGAAGGATGGAAAAGTTCGGATGTGTGTAGATTTCAGAGATCTAAATAAAACATTCCTAAAGGATGACTTCCCTTTACCTTATATTGATGTGATTATTGATAATGCAACATCTAGTGCATGTACTCTTTCATGGATGGATTCTCAGGTTATAATCAGAAAATGTTGGTAGTTATGAACAAGATTAAATATGCTTTTATCACAGAATGGGGGACATATTGCTATAAGGTGATGCCCTTCAGATTAAAGAACGTAGGCACAACCTATCAAAGAGCAGCCACCGTTCTATTTCATGATATAATGCACAAAGAAGTGGAAGTATATGTCAATCATATGATGGTTAAGTTATAAATGAGGGAAGGACATTTTGAGGCTTTAGATAAGTTTTTGGCAAGAATAGAAAGATACAACCTAAGGGTTAGTCCGAAGAAATGTATATTTAGGGTCAATTCTGGAAAGTTGTTAGGGCATATAGTTAGCAATAGGGGAATAGAAGTTGTTCCAAACAAGATCAAAGCAATTTAAGAGATGACAGCACAAAGAACAGAAAAAGAAGTACAAGGGTTTATTGGAAAGCTACAGTACATTAGCAGGTTTATTGTGAAACTCACCATGGTTTATGATATAATCTTTAAGCTCTTAAGGAAGAATCAGCCAATAGAATGGAATGAAGAATGTTAGAAAGCCTTTGATAAGATTAAAGAACACCTTATCAATCTACCTGTGTTGAGACCACTAAGATAAGGTAAACCCTTAATCTTATATTTGGCTTTAGAGGAAAAGGCAATGGGGGTAATGCTAGTGCAAGAAGGACTAGAAGAGGTAGAGTACACAGTTTATTATTTTATTAAGAAGTTCCTACCATATGAAGAGAAGTATAATCTTGTGGAGAAGACATGTTTGGTTATGATATAGGCTATAAAGAAGCTGAGACATTATTTCCAATTTTACAAGGTACAAGCTATTTCAAAGATAGATCCTTTAAGGTACCTATTTCAAGTACCAGCTTTAATTGGAAAGATGTCTCAATGGTTGGTACTTTTGACTGAGTTTGATATTGAGTATGTCGTTACCAAGGTCATCAAAGGAAGATCAGTAGAAGAATTCCTAGCATAAAATGCAGTCAAAGGAAATGAGCAGTGGAATCTAAAGTTTCCAGATGAGAACTTAGTAGTAATAGAACAACATGAATGGAAGTTTTATTTTGATGGAGCTATGAATGGTAGAGGAGCAAGGCTAGGAGTGATTCTTGTCACACAAGGAGGAGAAACCATCCCAATGGCTAAGAAATTAGACTTCAAAGTTACAAATAACATGGTTGAGTATGAGGCATGTATCTATGGGGTAGAAGCAGCATTAGTAGTTAGAGCTAAAGACCTACTGGTTTATGGAGATTCCATGTTTGTCATTAGCCACGCTAACAAGGAGTGGAAAGTGAAAGAAGTGAGGTTAAAACCTTACATCTTCTATTTAAAAAAGCTAATGTGAAATTTCACTAAATGTCTCTTTATGCATTTACCAAGAGATGAGAATAAATGGAAGATGCTTTGGCAATGCTCTCTTTAATGTGGAATAAATCGACAAGGTTAATGATGAAGCCTTTTGTAATAATGAAAACAAAAGCTTTGTTTTATGGTGAAGAACAAGTTATGAGCATTTGAATGGGGCTAAAAGAAAAGCCATGGTTTCATGACATCTAGAGATTCATTGAGGAAAGGAAATACCCAGATGAAGCAACTTCCAAAGAAAGATATGCTCTTCGTGTTCTTGCATGCCATTATGCAAGTCATGATGGGGTATTACATATAAAAATGCCGAATGGAATACAACTGAGATGTCTCAAGAAGGATAAAGTAGAACATGCAATGATAGAGATTCATGCAGGGTTTATGGATCTCACATGAATGGGATAATTCTAGTAAAGAAAATAATTTGGCAAGGGTACTATTAGATAAGCATGGAAAGAGACTGTATCCAAATAGTGAGATAATGTCATCAGTGCCAGATACATGGGAACCTCAATCATCTTCCCCCTATAGTGCTAAATAGTTTAACATCTCCATGGCCTTTTGCAGTATAGGGGATAGATATAATAGGGGAGATAAGACCAATTGCCTCGAATGGCCATAAATATATAGTGGTGGCGATTAACTATTTCTCTAAATGGATAGAAGTAGAATCCTTTGGTACCTTGAAGGCTAGACAAATGGCAAGGTTCATCAAGAAGAATCTCATCTGTAGGTATAGGATCCCACATCATGTTATGACGGATAATGGTGTTCAGTTTTAGGTAGAGATAACTAAATTATTGTAGAGATACAAGATCGAGCATCATAAATCCTCACCTTATCGACCTCAGGCTAACAGTGCAGTTGAAGTAACTAATAAGAATATAAAGAGGATCCTCTCTAAGATGGTGAAAATACATAAAGATTGGTTTGAGTATCTCCATTGTGCCTTATGGGGATATAGAACTACAACATTCAATGCTACAAGACAAACACCGTTCTCATTAATATATGTCTATAAAGCAATTTTTCCTATAGAGACTTAAATCAAATCCTTGAGGGTCGTTATGGAAGTGAAAATCCTTGAGAATGAATGGATACAAAAGAGACATGATCACCTCGTATCTCTAGATGAGAAAAGGATGGATGCTTTATTTCACACTCAGATTTACCAGAGAAGATTAACAAGAGCCTTTAACAAGAAGGTTAAACCTGGAAAGATAAAGGCTGGAGATATGGTACTAAAGCAGTCAAGGGCAATAGTGTTTAATCCAAGAGGAAAATTAAGATCAAATTAGGAAGGATCATATTTAGTCAAGATGATTCTACCTAAAGGAGTTGCAAAGATATCAGATCTAAAAGGGAATGAGTTCACTGAGCCAATCAACCTAGATTGCCTCAAGAAATACTACCTTTAAAAAAAAGTTTGCTAGGTAGAAAACCTAAAAAGGCTAGTCAGGAAAAATTAGGACATTCCCGCTGTTCAGAAAACCTGGAAAGGGCTGGTAGGCAAAAATTAGGGAATAAAGTAAAAGAGGTGATCCCGTTGATTAGAAAACTCATAAAGGGCTAATTAGGTAAATATTAGAGAAATAAAAGTGAGAGAAAAATATTCAGTTAGAAAATTTGAAAGGACTAGCTGATAATTGGAGTTATATCATGTACTCATTTTGGCCCAATTAATGAATCAAATTGAAATGGAATTTCTATCGAATATTGCATATTCTATCTTTATTATAAAGCATAAAGACTTAAAGAAAAAACAAAACATAAAAGTATAAAAAACTAGAATTATGAGATCACTCTTTTTGTTTTTGTTTCTTCTTTAATGACTCATTTAGTAATACTTGAGTCCTTTTGTACTTAGCAAATCTTGGTGGTTCTGTAGATTGCATGATAACCCAAGTCTTGTAGTTATCATCAGTAGTCATATTAGCATTCAAGCGCATGTTCCACTTTAAAGCTCTGTGAGGCCACAGGTTCTTTACTTTGTCTAGAAAGTCTTGTCTTAGAGGGAAGCCTTCAAAGTTAGATATAACAGTCATAATAAATTATGGATGACCATACTAATAAAAAAGGTGTGAAGGAGAAAAGAAGGTTGAAAAGTGAAATCCATGAATAGGAACACATTGGACATATACGTTGATGGTTACAAACTTCAACTTCCACCAAAGATAGACCCATGTAATCTTAGTATCAACAATGCCTTTAATCCAATCAATCCATTAATCTATAGTGTGTTTGTCCTTCATCTTTAATGGATGAGACTGTAGATGATGAGGTTGATAAATCAAAGCATTGGTGTGGGCATTAAGCAGACTCAATTTCTCATATAACCAAATCTAAAAAAAACTACTAAGTTGAAAACCTAAAAGGGCAGCTTAGGCAAAAAAAAGGTTACATACCTGAAGGAGAAGCAAACTACCTGAGAATTGATTTTAAATCTTGAAATTATCTAATCCAATGATAGTTTTAACAAGTATGACATGCACAGTGTTACCTCCAATTTCCACTTGTTTTAGGACATTGACAATCCTCGTGTTAGCATCTCCATGAGAAGCTACTAGCAGATACTGGGCATACAAGCAAAAAGAAATAGTCCTAATCTAAGCAACATTATTTTTGTCCCTAGTCTTACAAGTGGTAATTAAAGAAGAAAGACTAATAGTTCCAGGGCTATATGCATACATGAAGATGTTACTTGAGTGCATATCAAAGAGTGCCATGAATCTATTGGGAAACTGGATCTCAATATCAGGGAGAGCAATCATAGTAGTTGAGTCCAAAGAATAGCCAAGAATAACAACAAACTCCTCGATTAATGGACACAGCTCCTGTCCATTGAATCTGAATACATGGTCCTTGATATCCTAGAAGGTGGTAGTAACATGAAGAAAAATATGGTTTATTTTTAGATGTTGAAGGGATTTTAAGGATTTTTCATGAAAGGGTAGTAGTCTATTCCAATCATCTCCATTAAAATTAAGGGTGGCTTATGTCATGATGAAAGCCAATAAAAAGAGGGATAGGAGACAACCCTTTTGCAATCCCCTTATATGGGCACAAAGGCTAATATGGATGGGATTAGGATTTTACATTTTTGGATCGAACTTAAATAAGGAATTAGAACAAAAAAGGAGCAAGGAACTAGAGCTAGACTTTCGATCAAAAATCCAAAATTCTAATCAGTATTCTAGATATCCAATGAGAAATCTAGAATTCCAATCAAAATTATAGAAATTATAGAAATTTGATCATAAATTTATAATACCAATCGAATTTCCTAGTTTTTTGATAATAAAAGAAGATTAATTAAATTCTAGGTTTTGATCCAAAACAAAAAGTCCATAAACTATTTAGAATATGTGGAGTAGTTCATAGTAAAAAAAAGAAGAAGATGGGTATAGTCATGAAAACACAAGCCCTAAAGATAAAAGATTAGTCATCATGAGCTCCATGGCCAATGACCCCACCCTCTAGCTGGATTGTCACTTTGATCTAGGGGCATAGAAGTCTTAGCCTCATGATTGTCAAAGCTAAGACTAGCAAGCTATCTATGAAGCCTCTTATTCTCATGCTTTAGATCTCTAACATAGCTTTGTTGCATTAAGAATAGTTAGAATCATGCATATCATACATAACATGCATACATTTGCATACTTATTGTAAATACTAACCCTCTAACTATTTATGATCTATATAGTAAATAATCTCTGGGATGAGGTGAGTCTATACAGATACTTTACTTGTGTCCAAGGTACCTGCAAAATAAAGTATACTAATTCAATCATGAATGTTAGTTTGTACAGGATTGGGAATGAAAATTGCACTTACATGTGAAGCATCAGGAGGAGAGAAGCTAGAAATCTGAACTACATCAAAATACACGTGTTGCTCAATGAGAGTCTGAACCGCAGGAGCCCAGTAGTATGTGGACCTCGAGGAAGTATCACCTTAAGTAGCTCCACTATGCTGAGTATGCTCAACCTCCTACTCAGTACTTTTAGTGTCACCCTTAGAGTCCTCCTCCATAGCAACATTAATAGCTTCTTCAACCTACACAGAAAAGCAAATATCATCCATAGTGATGAAAGAGATGAAGTAAAAGATGATAGTGAGGAATGGTGATGAAAAGCACACCTCAGCTAGGTCTATAGGAACTTACTCTAAGAGATTCTCTTGAATATACTCCTGATAGTGATAAGAATGTTCAAGCAAAGTCAATGCATCATATCCCTCAAGAGCTGTTCTAAGCTCAAGACTAGTTATGCTACAGCTCCATAACATTAAAAAGGGAATAAAAAAAGGAACATGTCTCTAGGAAGGTCCCATATGCCAATGATAGACACACTCACCAAGATACCACATATGGCAACTGTAACCAAGGAGCAGAACCCTCATAGTCTTAAGCCTTATAGTTGTAGTCATGAAACTGTATCGCTAAATGTCTTCATCGCCAATCAACCAATTTGATATAACCTACAAATTCATTTAGATAAATTTTATTTAACTTTTACAATTGGTTAAATGTTAAAAAATTAAATTTATCTTACCAGGTCCCACTCCAAGGAGTTTAGTTGGTCCTGATAAGTCTACAAGTTATACTTGACACTAGCTAGATGAGAAGATATCTTTGCATTAGAGGAAGACTCTTGTCAAAGCTAATAGGGCTGATCACCTGATCTCAATGCCCTAGATCTGAAAGAGGAGAAATAGTGGAAATGAAATGAGAGATTGTAAAAGAGCAAAGTTAAAAAAGGAATATAAGACATGTAGAAGACATACATGTAAGACAAGCTAGAGCCGCACATCATCACAGTACCTCTACAGATAATATCAAGTCTATAGTAAAGATAGGCAAGAGCTGTGTATCCCCAATCAAAAGTGGCAACTCTAACAAGATCTTGAAGGGGACTAAGAAGAGTAGTGCTAACCTCATGACTAGTCTTACAGAAGAGGGTAGTGCCTAGCAGTATCAATAAGAAGCATCTCACCTTTCGAACAATTTAATGAGGTACGGTGGTGGGTAATCTCCTAAAACCCTAAATAAGAGAAGAAAGAATCACATTCTTCTGATTCTTCCATATCAGAATGAACCCGAGCAAGTCACGAACATAGCAACTCCTAGCATCCTCTAGAAGAGTGCAATAATGGATATTAAAGGGAACCAGGGCACCCCCAAAGGTGATCCCAATAATAGTAGAGAAGCTTATAGGGAAGATAGTTAACTCACCCACTCGTGTGTGAAATGTGTGAGTGGTATCCATCCACCTCTCGATAAGAGCAAAAAGCGAATAATGGTTTGACCTACTTTAAGCAATCAGTAAAGCAGTAATGAATCATCAAAAGCCAAGTGCCCAGATATGTTGTACTACCTCTCTAGATAAATCATGAAATAGTTCTCGAGCCAAGTGAAAGCAACTCGAGGACTTTAATGGTTTCTGAATAAAATTCATTAAATGATAGGATTACCTTCCTTTACAAACTTTTGATTTTTGTCTATTTTCATTTATATTTTTAGATAAAAAAAAGATTAGAAGACTAGATTTCCAATCAAAAATCTAGAATTCTGATCAGATTTCTAGATTCCTGATCAAAAATCTAGATTTCTAATTGAATTTCTAGATTCCCGATCCAAAATCCAAAAATTTCAATTTAGAATTCAGATTTTTGATAAAAAATCTAGAAATGTGACTAGAATTCTGTTAGTCCTCTGACATGCCAAAACCAAATTTGTAAAATTTGGTTTCCAGATTGACAATTTCATATAAGTTTACTTAACTTATACAACATATATTCTATAATTACATGCATGAATATGTTAATTTATGTATTAATAAGAATATATTTTTTTTATAGAATTAGAGATAGAAGGAATATTTAGCTCATCTCCAGCCTAGGAGCATCTTTGAAGTTGGAAGCAAGTTAAAGGGAGTACCTCTTCCCCTTCATTGAGGCCTAAATTATTTTGAGGAAAATGTAGTTGAGATATGACTGGATCTGATTATCTAGGGCTGCTTCCACGTAGTTTGCATTGTGGGTGAGCCATAAGATTAAATATATCTTAAATTGGAGGTCAAATGAAAAATAATTGAAGAAATAAGATTTGAAAATCAAAATAAAAGAAAAGAAAAACAAAGGAATGAAAGGATAGGAAAATGAGAAATGAATCGGTAAAACACAGTTTATATTAAAATGGCAAGCGTCCACTTTAGTCCCTTAATCTTGTTTACATTTTAGTCCAACATTCCTCTTGCAATTTAGTCCTAAATTGCAATGCTATATGATTTGATAATTCATTGAATTATTAAATTATTAGCATAAAAGAAATCAACACTGTATGTCTGAGTGTAGTAAATTCATAAATCAGGACTATATGACCGAGTATAGTCAACATCATATGATTGAGTGTGATGTATCCTTTCAATTCATACTATACGACTGAGTATAGTCAACATCATATGACTGAGTGTGATGTACCCTTCCAATCAAGACTATACGACCGAGTATAATAAACATTGTATGACTAAGTACAATGTATCCTTTCTAATTTTCACTATACGACTGAGTATAGTCAACATTGTACGATCGAGTACAATGTATCCCTTCCACTTAGGACTATATAATTGAGTATAGTCAACATTGTACGACCAAATACACTGTACCTTTTCAATCTGTACTATATGTTCGAGTATAGTTAGCATCATATGATCGAGTATAATGTATCCTTTCCAATCACTACTATATGATCGAGTATAGTCAACATTATACGACCGAGTACAATGTATCCTTTAATCTATACTATACGACCAAGTATAGTCAACATCATACGATCGAATGTGATGTATCCTTTCAATCCATACTATACGTCCAAGTATAGTCAACATTGTATGACTGAGTACAATGTTTCCCTCAATTTGTACTATACAACTGAGTATAGTCAACATCATACGACCGAGTGTGGTGTATCCTTGCAATTTGTATTATACGTTCAAGTATAATCAACATTGTATGACTAAGTACAATGTATTCTTTTAATATGTACTATACAACCGAGTATAGTCAACATCAGACGACCAAGTATGATGTATCCCTTTCAATCTGCACTATATGATCGACTATAGTCTACATCATACAATCAAGTATAATGAATCCCTTTTAATTAGTACTTTATGATCGAATATATTCAACATTATATAATTGAGTATAATGTGTCCTTTCAAATCAACGCTATATGTTTGAGTATAGTATTTCCTTAGGTGTTTTAAGATTTTTCCTAGTGTTGCATGGAAACACAAGCATTCATCATGAATTGACAATTACTTACAAGCAAAAGCCTCAAGGTGCACAGGTAAGTACCTAAACTTTTGTTCTTAAGAAATGGTGTGCTTATTTGCTTTGCCATAATTGTAAAGCAAACAGTGACAAAGGGGGGCAACTGTAAGCACCTAATTTCGGGATAATAAAGTATGGATACGATAAAGGACTCTAATGATGAAAATGTTATAAATAGGTCTTCAACACTTGAATTTTGAAGCCTCAAAAGTTTGAATGCATTTTCAAGAAGAGTTTAAATGGTTTTTAAGGACTTAATTGTAATGTTTGTTTTAGGACCTAATTGAAAAATTTAAACTCTTTTAGGGGTCTTTTTGTAATTAAAAGTTAAAAAAAGGTCAAAATTCCATAATTCTTATAGAAATTATGTAATTTTGATTAGAATTACACAATTCCGATCGGAATTAAATGTGTTCTATCCATTTTTTAATTTCCTTTTTATTTTTTACAGTAAATAAAATTTGGTTTCTAGAATTTTGATTGGTCAAATAATATTTATCTAAATATTCAGGAAATTAAAGTCCTTTTAAAATAAAAACTTTGAGAAAGGCAAGTCACAGTAGGATACATTTTTAGCTAGTGTTTTTTCCTTTAAAAGCACAGCTAAAGCTCTTTTGTGGGGGGGGGGGGGGGACCTCACTTTTTGAGAGCTCACTTTTCAGACTTTTTTGGATGGGTCTCTCTTAGTTTTCTTTCTCTACATTTTTAGAGGCTTTTCTTCTTTGTCTCTAGGCAGTAAGTAAACTAGGTTTTTTTAGAAGAGATAGATTAATTGATTGTTTGATCTTTTATTTTTTTTTATGTTAATGGCTTGTTTACTTATTTTTTACGTGTTTTAGGCCTTAAGCTCATGATAGGTTCTAACCCATTTAAATAAATTTAGGTCTAGATTTTAATTAATTGAAATGCATTTTGGGCCCATAATTAACTTGATTTAGGGTAGAGATAACTTAAGCCCATTTATTTAATTAAATATATACCTTCTTAGTTTAATTAAATTAATTTAGACATAGTCCATTAAATTGAAGCCTTTTTCATAACTTATAGATTTAAGATCACCTTAGAATTAAAATATGTAGAACTAGGCCCACTAATTTAAATTCTTTATAATTTGTAGATTTAGGCCCATTTTTTTAGAATTAAAATAAATAGACTTAGGTTCACTTAATTAAAATTAAATAGGAATTAGGTCCATTAGTCTTTAGGGTCACTTGTAAATTAAAACATGTAGATTTAGCCTATTTAATTAAAATCAATGTAGATTAGACTAATTTAGGGATTATGAGTTTAAATGAATGCATTGTTTACATGTATTTTTCATTACTAGTTTCCCTAGAGTTAATTGTTTAAATAAGGGTTTATATGAAATTGCATGTAAATAGAGGATAAGATAGTAATTCATAAAGTAATTCTAAATGAATACAAGATTGAAAGAAGTTAGTGTTACATATCCAGAATCTTTTAGTTATAGTGCTAGCTTTCTTTTAAAGAATTGAGTAACACCATTTTTTATTTGTCCCAGTTATTACCCTGGGTAGTGACTCCTCATCTCCACGTCATGTCTTTATGACAATGGTTAGTGTGTTCTTTAGAGCCCTGAACTTAAACAGTGTCACAGTTGCTAAGATCTTGGATGTGTGCATTAAATCTCGATGTCTACAACTAGTTTCTTGCAATTTCACACTAATATGAGACACTCCAAGTAAAATGAACACCTCTAGGATGAAGAGGACAATGAGACAAGTCTATAGTTCAAATTTAAGGTCGATAGGAGTTCATTTGGGGGTTAAATGATGAAGAAAAAAATTTTAAACAAAAAGGAGATTTTCCATAAAAGATAGCCTCTCACCCATTGTTTTCCTCCTTTCTGCAGATGCCATTTCCTTTTTATAATGGTAGTGGACACCCACATGTCACATGAGTTTTGGTATACTGGCAAACTTAGCCTACGTGTGGTCTAGCACACTCAATTCACCCAAACGTCAAGGATGCTAGTAAGCCTTCCAGTGAAAGCCAAACTCGATAAGATGGCAAGAAATACAACAATAAAAGTATGCTTAAGTAAAAGGCACAAAGAGTGCATAAGAGCTCAAAAATGTATGCTTGTATTACTATGTCCTCAACCATTTACAAATGAGAAATGAGGGGGTATTTATAGGCATGAGTGGCTATTATTCCCACCTCCTTAAAGGAATGTTCTAGAATGCTAATAGAATGCTTCTAGCTTCCTAAACAAGTTACTTACATTCATACATATGTGGAAGATTCTAAACTAGTCTACATAGTACTAGATATGTCTAGCATATACAAGAGATTTTCATAATGTTCAAGAGTGTTCTAGAGAATTCTACACAACTCTAGCACTCTCAATGAAAATTTTGGACTTAAGCTCTATGGTGTGACATTCTCCCCCACCTAATTGGGTAATGCCCCCATTACCTTCTCTTTTTATGCCTTGATTTGCTCCTTGAATTTCCATAAGTCACGAATAGGCTACCAACTGGCTTCACTCTTAGGAAGCCCCTTCCATTTGATAAGAAACTCGGTCATTAGGGGTTGGTTGGATTATGGCACCTTATGATGGGAGATGATGTACTCCACCTCTTTGTCATATTGAGCTCTCATATTGAAAGGAGCTCTTTTGGATTTCCCTTAGCTTGGGTCATTGAGACCCTCCCTATAAGACTTTAGCATGCTCACATGAAAAATGGGATGGATCTTGATGCCTTGTGGAAGCTCCACCTAGTATGCTACCTTCCCCATATGCTTGATGATGGGAAAGGGTCTATCATACCTTCTCTTAAGGCCCCAATGAAGTCCATAAGCTTTTCCATGCAAGTATAGCTTGATAAGCACTTTGTCACCTTCCTTAAACTCCGTATGCTTTCTTTTCTTATCTGCCTGCTTCTTTATCCTCTAGGATGCCTTCTCCAAGTATGCTCGGGCAATATTGGCTTGTTCCCTCTGCTCTTTCGCAAGCTTGAAGGAAGGTGGAATTTGGCTTGACCAACGTATGGCAAGAGGGTTTGGAGTGTAAGGTTGTTGGCCCATAATGATCTCAAAAGGACTCTTGCTCGTAGATTCACTCCTTTGTAAGTTATATGAGAATCGAGCAACATCAAGCAACTTAGCCCAATTTTTTTTATTGGCATTCATGTAGTTCCTCAAATATAGCTCAAAAAGAGCATTGATCCTTTCAGTTTGCCCATTGGTTTGGGGGTACAAACTTGTTCAGATCGGTACCTAATAGCTTGAATAACTCCATCTAAAAGTGATCTATGAAGTGAGTGTCTCGATCACTCATTATTGATTTTGGCACACCTTAACAGTTCACCACATGCTTCATGAAATGATGGGCGACTTCTTCAGCAGTGACGGACTTTGGAGCGGGAATGAAGATGCCATACTTAGAGAATCGATCCACTACTACAAAGATCTATGCACATCGTTCAGACAAAGGAAGCCTTACTATAAAATCCATGGAAATACTCTCCCATGGTCTCTCAAGAATGAAAAGTGGCTCTAGCAAACCACTTAAGGCTTATTGCTCCATCTTGTCTTATTAACACACGTGATAAGTTCTTACATAGGCATCCACATCCTCCCTTATGTGATGCCAATAGTAGGAATTCTCCATAAATGCTATAGTGCATTGTATGCCTGGATGGCTTGCCACTTACTATCATGGCACTCCTTAATAATCTCCTTCCTAAGGTTGTCATGGAGTGGCACATATAGTCTCCTCCTTTTTATATAAAGCGAGTCCACTTTAAGCCAAAATCTTCAAGTCTTACCTTCTTGAACAAGAGCCATGAAGTTCTTAGCCATGGAATCATGCTTTAGCCCTTTCTTAATGTGTTCCACCAAGTTGCACATGGGGTGACTTATATTGGCAAGTTACCTCATTCTACTAAGTGCATTAGCAATAAGGTTTGCTTTGCTCAGCTTGTACTTCATGACATAGTCAAACTTCACAAGGAAGTCTTACCACCTAGCTTGCTTTGGCAAAAGCTTCTTTTACATTTGAAAGTAGCTAGTGGTAACATTGTCAATCTTGACAATAAACTTGTTCCCAAGCAAGTAGTGCCTCCACGTATGTAAGCAATGAACAATGACGATCATCTCCTTCTCTTGCACCATGTACCTCCTTTAAGTGTCATTGAGCTTCCAACTTTCAAAGGCTATTGGATGCCCCTCTTGCATAAGTACTCCACCAATAACAAAGTCAGAAGCATTAGTGTGGATCTTGAATGTCTTTATGTGGTCGAGAAGTGCTAACACCAGCTCCTCCATGATAGCCTTCTTCAACTCATCAAAGGCTTATTGGCACTTTGTAGACCAATCCCACATATGCCCCTTCTTCAAAAAATCCATCAAAGGAGCAGCAATAGAAGAATAACCCTTAATGAACCTTTGGCAATAATTTACCAACCCAAGGAAAGATCTCAACTCAATCACCTTGGTTGGTGGCTCCCAATCTTGGATGGCTTTTACCTTTGAACCATCCATCTTTAGCTTCCCATTACTAATGATATGCCCAAGAAATGCCACCTCTCATTGGGAAAAGGAGCATTTCTATTTCTTGACATTGAGCTCATTATCTTATAAGGCCTTGAACACTTGCCTTAGAGATGCTCCAAATGCTCCTCTAAGGTATTGTTATACACAATAATATTATTAAGATAAACAACAATGAAATGATTAAGGTAAGGAGCTAGTACCTTTTTCATAAGAGTGCAAAATGTGGTTGGTACATTTGTGAGGCCAAAAGGCATGATAAGGAACTTGTAGGATCTATATTTCGTCACACACATTGTCTTTGGCTTATGTCCCTTAAAGATGCACACTTGATAGTACCCGAACCTCAAATCCAACTTGGTAAACCACTTAGCACCACCAAGTTGATCAAAGATGTCTGTAATATAAGGAATGGGGTACTTATTCTTGATGGTGATCTTATTTAACACATAGTAATTAAGGCACAACTAAAAGGAACCATCATGTTTCTTTTGGAACAAAACTAGCGCACCATATGGAGCTTTGGATGGCCTAATGTAGCTCGTGTCAAAAAGCTCCTTAAGTTGCCTCCTTAGTTCCTCCAACTCTGAAGGTGCCATACGATAGGGTGCAATGGTGGGTGGCTTGTCTCCTTGCTCTAATTCAATCTTGTGGTCCACTTCTCATTGAGGAGGAAGCTTCTTTGGCAACTCGGGTGGCATGACATCCTTGAACTCATCAAGCATGCCTTGGATGGGGCTTGGAAGCTTAGCACCATCATTGTTGGGACCTTTTTCCACCTTGAGGGTTGCTAGGAAGTTTGGTTCCTTCCTTTTACCCCCTTAAAGAGCTATACGACCGATACATTCATATCTTGGCTTAGTTCCCTCTTTATTGACAACATGCAAGTTTGTCCACTCTCCATTATGCACATGGTGTTAGTGTAGGGAACTAAGAAAGGCTTCACCATGTTGATGAAGTCCATGCCAAAATAGAAACATTGATCATCAATAGGAGCAACAGTGATATTGACCTTACCTTACCATTGGCCTATGCGAATGTTGGTCCCTCTCGCCACACCAATGATGGGTATTCTCTTGGCATTCACACCCTTGATGTAGCCCCTCTCTTTATCATAAGGTAGCCTTATAGAATCAGCCACCTCCTTTGCCATGTACATAATGTTAGCACTGGTATCCACTATGGCTTGAATGCTTGTGCCATCTATTTGGGTCTCCATGTACATACGTCCATGAGGCTTCTACTCCACTTTGGCTTGGATGGAATTAAGGAGTTGAAGGGATGTAATTCTTTGCTCCTCTTCTTACTTCTCTTCTTCAGTGCTTATTAAGGCTCCAAGCTTCTTAAGTTTTGGACATTCATAAGCACGATGAGGTCCATCGTAAATGAAGTAAGCAATAGTGAGAAGAACCACCCTTGTCGTTGTACAAAGCCTTGCCATCCTTAGAGGATTTTTCCCTATCTCCCCCACCTTTGCCAATTCTTTCAGGCTTCTTTCATTTTATCTTAAATGAGTCCTTCTTCAACTTTAGTAAGGACTCAATAGTCACCATTATAGTGGTGAGGTCTTGCACACCTCGCCTCTCTAGCTCTAATTAAGCCCATTGAGACAAGCCATCAATGGAAGCATGGAATGCCGCTTTCTCTCCCAAGTCAGGGATCTCTCCAACGTCAACTCAGAGAATTCCTTCATATATTCCTAAATGTAGCCATCTCTATGTTGGAGTCATTGAAGCTTAGAACTTGCATCCTTCTCATCATTGTTGGGATAGAATTACTTTTTAAGCTCCCACACAAAATTATCCCATATATCAATAGTGCAAAGGCTCTTTTTCATATCCTTATACCTATGTCTCCACCACACGGTAGCAATATCACCTAAGTAGAGAGATACGAACTTTACCGTAGTGGCTTTGTCCATTATACCCATGGCATCGAAGTATGTCTCCAAGTTCCATAAGAAGTTATTGATCTCCCTCACATTCCTAGCCCTATTATAGGCCTTTGGTTTAGGAGCATTGACCTTATGCATGGTTGTGACATGTGCTCCCCCACCACTTACTAACATGGCCTTGCACAAGTTAATCTCTACCTCAAGCTTGTCAAACTTCTCTATGTATTGGATAAGCAACTTCTTTAGAGCCTTATTGTCCTTTGGCACATTATCGACAAGAATGTTTAAGGCACCTTACATCTCCCTATAAAGCTCCCCATCATCCTCCTTAGCTTCTTAATGCGATAGTCCATGTCTTTAACCTTATCTATCATGTCCCTCAAGTCGGACATGGCAATCTCCACCTTGACTAGCCTCTCCTTTAACATGCCAACAACATCACAGACTTATCCCTATGGCCCTTTATGGAAGTGGATTGCTCACTCACCTTAGTGGTCATTGCTTGCTCACTACCCTTGGCTATTATCTCATGTAAGAATTCCCAAAGAGCTTAACCCACTCTGATACCAACTGTCTTGTTAGTTTTATTATACTTGCAAATTTAGCCCACATGCAACCTGGCACACTTGATTCACCCAAACGTCAAGGATGCTAATAAGCCTTCCAACAAAAGCCAAACTTGGCAAGATGGCAAGAAATACGACAATGAAAGTATGCTTAAGTAAAAGGCACAAAGAGAGCACAAGAGCTCAAAAATGTATGCATGTATTACTATGTTCTCAACCATGTACAAATGAGAAATAAGGGGGTATTTATAGGCATGGGTGGCTACTATTCCCACCTCCTTAAGGGAATGTTCTAGAATGCTACTAGCTTCCTAAATAAGGTACTTATATACATACGTGTGTGGAAGATTATAGACTACTCTACATACTAATAGATATGTCTAGCATATGCAAGAGATTTCTGTAATGTTTAAGAGTGTTCTAGAGAATTCTACACAACTCTAGCACTCTTGGCAAAAATTTTGGACTTAAGCTCCACGGTTTGACATATGTGTCTACTAACCACTGATTCCTATATATATATACACATAGTTATATCAATTAATAATAATAATAATAATAATAATAATAATAATAATAATAATAATAATAATAATAATAATAATAATAATAATAATAATCATAATCATAATCATAATCATAATCATAATCATAATCATAATCATAATCATAATCATAATCATAATCATAATCATAATCATAATAACGACCATAATAATAATATTAATATCAAGGGTCTCAAAATAATGACAATAACACCAATAATAATAATAAGGATAATGATAATAAACTAAAATAATACTAGTAACAACAACAATGATAATAATAAGGAATATCATTAATAATAATAATAATAATAATAATAATAATAATAATAATAATAATAATTAAAAATTCGGATTATTACATTCTTCCCCCTTAAGAAAATTCATCCTCAAAATTTCATCAATACTGAAACAAGTGGGGGTATTGACTATACATATTCATCTTTGTTTCCTAAGTACAATCCTCTGCTGTATGGTTGCTCCACAACACCTTCACCATAGGAATCTCTTTGGTATGTAGTTGACAAATTTAATAGTTTACAATCGCCATAAGATACTCTTCATATGATAAATCCTCACTGAGATCCATTGTCTGTGGCTGAAGAACATGAGAAGCCAATTGTTGCATTATCAAATGTTCATTATTTTATTTACAAAGGTAATTTTAATTTTTTATTTGAAGCTTACAATAATTGTTTTTAAATTTTAGTTTAAGGTACATGATTCCTTTTTCATTTTATTTAGGTTTTACAATAATTGCTTTTGAATTTTAATTCAAGGTATATGATTCCTTTTTCATTTTATTTAGTTGATCTTCAATTGTCTACAAATCATATAACTATACTTTAAATTAATCCAAATATATTACAAGTGGATGAGTAAATTAATCCAAATATATTACAAATATATTTACTTTAAATTTATATTATTTAATTGGTATTTTCGTATATATTTAATGTATTTTATTTTTTAATTGTATTACTTATTTTAGTTATTCTTTTTAATAGCCATAATTCAAATATGTTAGAGATTCTATTAAATATAAAAATGATGAAAGAAACACCCCTAAGTGAGTTTAAAACAAGCAATAGAAATCTCATTCAATGTAAGTGATGTTTTTAATTATGTTTTAACAATTTTGAATGATTTTTGGCTATATATGATAAATATATATATGTTTTTTTTTTTCTAGGGACTTGAATGTTGTTTCAAAGTAAAAATATCAAAGATTGAGAATAAACTTGAATGTTGGTATGATTCTTACTTGAAATGTACTACTAAAGTTTATCCAAATGGTGAGGAAAAAAAATTCACTTGCTTTAAATGTTGTAACAAAATGCCAAATTTATTGAGAGGTATTATTATGATTATTAGTTTTAAAATTATTTTTTATTGGTATTGTCTAGATTTTTTTATTAATTACTAATAAATTTCTTTATTTTGAATTTTGCAAAACAAATGTTATCGATGCATGTCAAAATTATACTTATTAAAAAGTAATAAATATAATTTCTTCAAATAAAATTTATGCCATAATAACGAGTCAAACAAATTAAAATCATTTACAAAGCATGTTGTGAAAACTAGTAAATATATATCTACACACACACTAGTAAACAACCATATGTTTCACACACAAACAAAGAAATTATTTGTGTCATTACTTAAACCCATAGGTATGTGACTAGCACTAGGGAATGGAAAATGTATAATGCAACTGAATCCTGTAGTTAGCCTTAGAAATTTTCGTAATTAGAATCAATCATCTAAAAAATAAAACCATAATAAATTCACCAATATCAAATACATATGACAATATATCCAAATACATCAATATCTCAGCTCAAAACAAATCCACAATACCAATAATATAAGTTCTTTAATCAACTATTGCGATATCTAAAATTTGATTACATAATACTTGAATCAAATATACATACATAAAGCGGCTGGCGAAAAAGAAACTTGGCATAGACGGTGACTAGTACTAGACTACAATGAAGTCTTCAAAAAATAAGTTGAGGGGAATCAAACCTCATCGAGTGAATCAATTTTATAAAATGTACATGATTTTAAAAACATTTGTTAAAATCCTTTTTAAGGTAAAGTAAAATAAAATAAATATAGATATTAAAATCTTTTACTTTTTTTAATTATCTTTATATAAAATTCCTTTAAAATTCACAAATTCACTTTAATATAAAATTCTCATATGAAATCATATAAATTAATTATTTTAGTAGAAAAGCTGGCAGAACACCTAAACCATCAATTTCTAATAGCCTTTCGGCTCTCTTTAACCCAAGTGATTGCCATTTCGAGACCAAGCTCAACCGAGTTACAGCCGCAGTCCATTCACTTATTCCTATATTGATGTACTTAGAGCAAGCTCAATCGAGTTACATCCTATTTCTGGCGTGCAAGCACTAGCTCCACCAAGCTTAACCCATACTCTGCCTAATAGCATATGCTCCACTTAGCCAAATTCACACATTCTAATATATACTAGAGATCTTAACCCGTGTGCACGTGGTCCTAGTGACACCCAATAGGTAGCACGTTCTACCATTTTCTCCAAATCAATTTAAATCATAAATAAATAAATAAATAAATACAGCAGAATGAAATAGATTCCATTAAAGCATCCTTTTAAATACTATTCATGATAATAAAAGAAATAATCATGCATAGGACAATATAAATTTTTTTTTAGATAAATTCATATAATCAATTTCTTTATTATTTTTAACCTCTTGAAAATATAATTTAAATATCCACAGCACACATTTCATAAAATTAACTCATATGTAGAACATGCTGGGTAACGCGTCTTCTGCTACCCAAATGCTACAGCTCTCACCCTAGAGTTCTTTAAAATAAATAATATTTATTTAAAATATGTTTATATGATAAAATAAATAAATTCATAAAAATTCTTAAATTTATTAAAATCATGGAATATATGAGATTGACTTGATCTAAGACACAATGCTATGCAAACTTGAAAGCTAATACATACTGATGTCATGTTCTATGAGAAATCTACTAAAAATTTGGCAGAGTCTCCCTTGCAAAATGGATATCTCTCTACTAAAAGTAGAGTCATTCCTGCACAAAACGACACTTCTATAACTTCCACAACTCAACATATTAGGTTGGGCCCCCGAACTACATTTTATGCCCAACCAAGAACCAACTCAACAACATATATAATTTTCTTAAATCACTACTATATCATAAAAATTTAGTTAACCAATACAATTTAATTTATTTATACTACAAAAATATAAAGGAAATTTATTTTCAAATAAATAGTAAAATTCTAGTTTATAAATAAAATTTCGTTAATGGAATCAAATTTCCCTTTTATAACTAAATTAGCATTAATTATAAATAAATATTTAAATCACTCAAATATATCATAAAAATAATAAAGGACTCATTTAAGCTTGAAAATAATAAATAAATTTATTATTAATTTATTTTTCCAAAATTGTTACTAATTAACTAAAAATTTGAAATTAATTATAAAAATCATTTTCATATTTCTAAAAAATACATTTGCAAACATAGTCTTTAAAAATTCATATCTTAAATTTTGCAAAGAATCTCACAAAACTTCATTCATAAATTTTAATCTATATAATTTATAAAATTTAATAAAAATATAAAAATTTTTGGGTCGAAACAATACCAGAATAGGAACTCAAAACCCGAAAAATCCAAAATTTTCAAAAAAGAAAAAAAAATAAATGGAAGATCTCAACTCTAATTTCCTTTTATATAAAAGCAACTAAACCTGGATCAACCTAATTAAAGCTCCATTACTTAAAATAAACCAAAAACCTAGAATCGAATTACCTTAAATCAAGGTTATTCTCGGTGATAATTCCCAAAATTGATCGAGGGCTATTGAAGTCCAGGAGAAGAGGAACCATTTGGTACCACTGGTGAGGTCGGGTGTCACCGGAGTTGACGACGGTGGCTCTCCTTTCTTCTCAACAAGCAAATAAAATGTGAGGGAGGAGAGAGATAAGCGACGATGGGGAGGAGGCAGTGCCGACTGGAGCTGATTGGCCTCGATAGTGGTGACCGGTGCTGACAATGATGATAGCGATAGTGGTTGTCTGGTGAGGAAGAAGAAGAAGAAGAAGAGGAGGAGGAGAAAAGAAATAAAGAAAAAAAAAGGAAGGGAAAAGAGAAAAGGGAAAAATGTTTTTGAACCCTTTTTTTTTTTAGAAAGTACAAAAGTACAATTTATGGAATTTAAAAATAAAAATCTCTACTTACCTTTATTCATACACATAATATATATTTAGAACATACTCTAATAATTGATAATTTATTAAAACATTTAATAAATACTCATTTAACACTAATTAAATAAAATAATAATTTAAACTTAATAAATTCCTATTTTAACTTAATAAATAAATAAAGAAAATACGGGTCTTTACAATCTTCCCCCCTTATAAAAAACATTCATCCTCGAATTTTAAAAAAATAAAAAAAATGTATAAAGTTTTACTAAAGAAAAAGATAAGGGTATGCCACTTGTATCTCTACCTCGATCTCCCAAGTGCAATCTTCGACCGCATGGTTGCTCCACAATACTTTAACCATAGGGATTTCTTTGGTGTAGAGCTGACGAACTTGTCAATCCACTATTGCCACTAGATAGTCCTCATAAGTCAAATCTTTACTGAGCTCCACTATATAAGGCTGAAGAACATGTGAAGGATCAGAGTTGTACTTCCTTAATATAGAGTCATGGAATATCGGATGAATACATGATTGTAATAACCCTATTTTTTAAATTATTTTAATTTAAAACAGTATATGCAGTGTTAATAAAATTTAAAGTTATATTTGATTATTTTATTATCTTGTGATTAATATTTATTATTTTATGTTTAATTATAATTTTCTATGTAAATATTCATTTTCAAACTTATTATTTTGGAATTTATTTACGTTATATTTACTACATTGAAAAGAAGTATTTTAATAATAATATTTAAGTACTAATGTTATTTTATTTTTAAAATGATGTTTCTTATTATTATTATTATTATTATTATTATTATTATTATTATTATTATTATTATTATTATTATTATTATTATTATTATTATTATTTATTAAAATGCATTATTGCATGATTATTTTATGTGTTATTTTATATATATATATACACACACACACACACACACACACCCATATATTAGGGTTAGTATTATTATTTTATTTGTGTGTGAATCCAAGCTCCTTTTAGCTTAAAAACTCAACTTGGTGAGGTGTTGATCAAGTTTTAAAATTCGGTCACTTAGGGGTTTCAGATTTTTTTTTAGGGTGTTAAGGGTTGATTCATGAAAAATTCCTTTACAAATGTTGATTCTAATAGCTTTATCTACTCCCATGAATTTTTGTGTGATTTTTAGAAATTATTTTGATTTTTGTGAATTTTTTAATTTTTTGTTATTATTTTATTAATTTTCATAAATTAATTATATAAATTATGAAATTGTGATTTTTGGTGTTATTGGTAATTATTATTAATTTTAGAATTGAGTTTATAATTTTTGTGTAATTTTTCTAATTATTTTAGGTTTATGTCAATTTTGAAAAATTAGGTTAAATATATATATATATATATATATATATATATATATATATATATATATATATATATATATATATATATATATATATATATATTAGAAATAATTTGTTAATTATATGTTTTTGTTGATATTATTGAGATATATGTTGATACAATAATTTTTGTGTATTTATATAATTTTTATTGAATTTTTGAGTATTATTAGTATTTTATGTATATTTTTGAATATTAGGGTTAATTGTGTAAATTGGTGATAATTTTAGTTAAATATTATGTTTAATTGATTTTAATATTATTGAAGTTACTAAAATTATTTTAACAAATTATTTACTATTTTTAACTAATTAATACTAAGTTTTTTAAAATTATTTTCAAATAATATATTATATACTATTTTTGTAATAAAATAGATTTCGAGTAAATTTTTATATAAAATTGGATTTATTAAATTATTTGGAATTATAAAATGAATTTTCATTATTAATTTTGTAATTATTGGAAAAATGGATTTTTAATAATATTATATTATTATTTTGGGTTTTTTTAGTAATTATTGGAAAAATAATTATCTTTGGTGTTTTAATGTTAAATATATTATATTTTGATATTTTGAGGGTATTTATGGCAATTATTGATTTTTAATATATTTTATTATATTATTTGAATTGTGGACCTCGGTTGTGGAATTTTGTAGTTCGGGATCCCAACCGAGGGTTGTGAGGATTTTTATATTCGAAGTGTATTTTTCTTGTACGACCAGCTCTACTTTTTAGTAGAGATGTCCGTTTTACAGAGGAGGTTCTGTCGAATTTTCAGTAGAGTTATCATAAAACGTGACATCGGGTCTAATTCCAATTTTGTGTTTGTCTGTGTTTAGTAATTCTAGATCGAGTCTCTAGAAGTCTAAGTTAGATTTATTCTAATTTTCATGGTTATTTTTATTGTTTAGTTGCGCTGAGACTGAGGCCTAGCGAACCAGACCCGTCTGACCAGTCTCGAGAAGCACATCCCTGTGAGTTGTTATTCTATATATACATTGCACTTAGTTTGCATGTTTTAGAAATACATGTTTAAAATGTATAATTATGCATGATTGTTTTTATTAAATGCATAAATATATTTTAGGTATATTTTTAGTATATTCTTGGTATAGTTTGAAATAAATGCATGTTTCACTTTGATTTATACTTAAATTATTTTTTAAGTATATTGTTGGTTTATTTTCAGTATATTTCATGATTTATTTGAATATATTTTACATATATATACTTGAAATATACTTAGTTTATTTTAGGTATATTTCTAGTATATATATGGTTTGTTTGATTATTATGAATGACTTTATTCATTATTTGTTTATTTGAATGTATGTTTTATTTTAAGTCAAGGATATCGATAGAACGTGCTTCTTAATGGGCAACACTAGGACTGAGTACGTACTAGTACAATAGATTGTAGGGTAAATTACTAACTTATTTATGAGATCATGATTTGATTGATGTGTGATGTGATTAAGGGTGTGATTGCTAGAGCTCGATAGACCAAGTGTCTCGGGGCCAATCACACTGATAGTCAAACTACTGGAGCTCAGTTGACTTAGTGTCTTGGGGCCAGTCTATTGTCTAGTTGGATTAAGTGAATTTATTTGGAATTAAGTGAGCCAGTATGGCTAGAGTGATTTTTATTATTAATTGAGGTTGCGATCATTTAGGGTTCTATTTGATCCTTCAAAACTTATATCTTTCAGTGTCATGAAATAAAATGATTTCAGCATCTGTGTGTACATGCCTGTATATTTATTTATTATATACATATGATTGTTTGCATTTGACATTTAGTAATGCATGTATATATATTATAACAATTCACTCAGTGAGGTCTGACTCTCCTCAATTGATATTTTTACAGGAGAGTCTTCTTCTTCAGACCTCAGCAATAGGCCTCTCCGTAGGATTTCTTCCACCTCTGCCCTATTATGTAAATTATCTACTTAATTATTTATTATTATACTCTAGAAAAGTGCAGTAGTTGTATTTGTATTAGTAGTGAGTTTTATTTTATTTTGCTGTACGAGATTTTAATTCAGATGTTTAATATGAATATTGTATTAAATCATTTCATGATATGAAAAAGTTTTATTTTATCATATTAAATTGAAAATTTTTAATTATGGTATATTTAATTTTTATTTTATTTATTGTATGCTTTATTATTTTTAGGCTTGCTACGGGTTTCAGATTCAAAAGAATTCTCGTTCCTTAACACCGGTCATGGCCCTCGGTTTGGGTCATGATAAAGTTGGTATCAGAGTAGAGTTTTGTATCAGGGCCTTAGTTGTTGAGTTATGGCCCTTATTTTTTTGTGTCAAGTTTTCTTTTGAAACTACTGTAGTTAATTTGATTCAAGTATGTCTTAATAAGTATTCCTTGATTTAGTTTTCTGCATTATCGTTAGTTGTCTGTTTTGTCTGAATCCTTATGTTTGTCTTTCAAAATGAGGAGGCGGGTGCATGTTGCTCCATAAATCATTGAGGCTGAGGATGATAAGTCCTTCCAAGACTAGGTTTTACCTCCTGAGTCACCAGCGAGGCATAGAGGTCATGGCAGAGGTAGACCTTGGGGAGCGGCAGGTTACAGTAGACAGAGAGAGCTACAGGATGATGAACCTGTAGAGCCAGAGTATGAGGATATTCCAGTACCTCCAGTTGCATCACCTGTTCAGCCTGCCTATCAGCAGGGTATGTTTGACCCTGAGGCAGCCCTGTTCTATGCTAGAGTCAGCAGGATCACGTTTGATGGGACTTTTGACCCTCTAGACTTTCTGTATGCGATAGATATGAGGACTCGGACTGCTCACACCGAGTACCAGCGGATCATGATAGTTGTGCTGTATATAGAGGGACCAGCCCTAGACTGGTTCATCTAGATGATTCAGCCATACATAATGATGATGACCTGGGCTCAGTTTAGAGAGCAATTTATGAGGAGATTCTACCCAGAGCCACTTTGTATGAGCTTTAGACTTAGACTGACTAGCATTACTTGAGGTGACAGATCTGTTGAAGACTACACTAGAGAGTTCCTTCGACTTGGCGGATATGTAGAGGACGTAATGTGAGATAAGTACTTTGCAGTCACTACTTATGTCATTGGTTTGGGTTTTACATTTGTTGGTATGCCTACAACAAGTCTTACTCTAGAGTCAGTGATAGAGTTGACCAAGGAGATTGAGTTAAGGCTGGTTAGGCAAGGAGCTATGCCTGATTATTACCAGTTGGACATTCAGTCAGGTGGATTTCAAACTATTCCATACTCGAGTTTTCAGATTGGTTTGAGTAGTCAGCTGTAATATCCTGAGTTTTTAGATATTTTTAAACTGCATCCGGATATGCAGTGTTAATAATTTTTATATATATTGATGATTATTTTCATGAGTTTGTTATTTATTAAGTCATTTTAATTATTTTTAATTATTTTAAGAAAGTTACGTAAAATTTTCCCGAAAATTGTATTTTCGGGGAAATTAAGACGTAAATATTTTAATACTAATATTTTAAATAATTTTACGAATTTGCATGAACCCATATATAATTTTAAAGTGCTAAATAAAATGTATATATTTACATTTATTTAAATTAAATTAGGGTTTAATTAATTAAATTAGTTTTTATTATTTAGTTTTAATATTAATTAATTAATTATATATGTGTATATATTATTAAAATAAGTGTGTGGTGTATATTAAATATGTGTGAGATTATACATTATTATAATATATAGTGTATATATATATATATATATATACTGTTTTGCCATCGTCTTCTTCCTTTCTCTTCCCGACGTCCCTCACCCATTTCCGGCCGCTGCAACTCATTTTTCTTGCCGTTGGTGTGCCTCTCAGCCTTCCTCCTCCACCTCTAGCCATTCCCGTCGCCCTTAGCCACCATTTCCGACGGGTTTTGGCCGAAAAAGCCAAGATAAACCGAAATCATTTCCACCTCCGATCATAACGATTCCGACCACCAAACTCAACGCCACAGGTCTCTATCTTCTCCTTGAGCTCCAGTGAGTGTGATTTCAAGCTTTGTTTCATTTAAATGGCCTAGATTTCCCTAGGTTTTGATTTTACATTTTCGGCTACTTAGGGTTTTTGAATTTTTTGAGTTTTGATTTGATTGATTCAAGCAAACTCCCTTCACAAACTTTGATCCTAGTAGCTTAATCTATACTCTGGAATTTTTGTGGAATTTTTGGAATTTATTTTGATTTTTGATTATTTTATTAATATTTTCTAATTTTTGAAAATTAATTAATTAAATTATGAAATTGTTTTTTATGGTAATTATAGGTGTTGAAATGCATTTTAGAAATTTATTGGTAATTTTTGTGAATTTTATATAATTATTTGGAATTTATTTAGTTTATGTAATTTTTGAGAAATTAGGTTAATTATGTGTTTAATTGAAATTAAATGGTTAATTGAGAATATTTATTGATATTATTGAATTATATGTTAAGAAAATTAATTTTGAGTAATTATATTATTTTTGGTGAATTTTTGGGTAATTATAGTGAATTTATATATATAGGGGTATTTTGGTAATTTGACACTAAGTTGGCTAAAAATGTAATTAAATTGGTTTTAATAGTTATTTAAGGTATGAAAATGATTTCTATAAATTATTTAGTATTTTTAACTAATTAAAACTATTTTTCGTAAATTATTTTCAATTAGATATATAATATACGATTTTTCTAAATAAATGAGTTTTTATCAGTTTTTAATGTGTTTGAGGGTTAATTGTGTAATTTGGATTTATAAAATGTATTTTTATTATAAAAGGGAATTTTCAGTGTTTTTGTAATTGTTCTGTGAATTGTGAACCTCGGTCGGTGAATTGTAGTTTGGAGTTCGACCGAGGGATTGTGGTTGTGAATTATGTTATTTCGAAGTGTGTTTCTTTGTAAGACCGGCTCTACTCTTTGAGTAGAGAGATGTCCATTTTACAGGGGACGTTCTGCAGGATTTTCGATAGGATTCTCGTAAAATGTGGTGTCCGATCGAATTCTGATTCTAATTATGTGTCTAGTATTCTAGATCGAGTTTCTAAAAATTTCCGTTAGAATTATTTTGATTTTCTGTTATCGTTTGTTTGTTTAGTTGTGCCGAGACTGAGGCCTAGTGGACTAGGCCCATCAGATCCATCTCGAGGAGCACAATAACAGTGAGTTGTTATTTTATATATATATATATATGTTTTAGGGTGCATGTTTTAGAAATGTATGGTTTATTTTAGTAAAGTATGCATAAATGATTTAAGTATTACTTAGGTTTATTTTTGGTATATTTTCAGTATAGTTTGATATGTTTTAAATTATATGGGTGTTTTGATTAAACATTTATACTTAAAATGTTTTTAAATATATTTATAGTTTATTTTGCAGTTTTATTGGATTTATTTGACGTATATATACTCGAAATATGTCTGGTTTACTTTTGGTATATTTCTAGTATATATATGGTTTATGTTGCTATTTTATTGAAATTCATGCATCATTTATTTATGAATGTATGTTTTATTAATAATGAAGGATATCAATAGAACGTGCTACCTAGTGGGCAGTACTAGGATCGAGTACGTACCGATACGCTGATAGCATTTAGGCTATATTACTAACCTATTTGTGGATATTGATTGGATTGATTGATTTATCTGATGTGTGATATGATTTGGGAGTGTGATTGCTGGAGCTCGGTTGACGAAGTGTCTAAGGGCCAATCACATTGACAATTAGACTGTTGAAGCTCGGTTGACTTAGTGTCTCGGGGCCAGTCTACTGTCCAAATGGAACAAGTGAATATATTTGGAATAAGTGAGCATGTATGGCTAGAGTGTTGTCTAACACTGTTTGAGGTTGCGATTTTCTAGGGTTCTATTTTATCCTTCATAAACAGTGATTTTCAGTAAATATATAAAACGATTTTACTGCATCTGTGTGTATTTTCTTGTATATATATTTATTATATATACTATTGTATGTGTGCATTGTCATTTAGTTACGCATGTATATATATTATAACAATTCACTCAGTGAGGTCTGACTCCCATTCCTTGACTATTTTTTAGGAGAGTCATCGTCTTCAGACCTCAGTAGCAGACCCATACGCCGAATTTCTTCTACCCCAGCTTCATTATGTAAACTGCTTATCTGAGCTTTATTTTATAATCTAGACACTGTAGTAGTTGTAAACAGTTATGGAGTTTATGTATTATATTTGTGTGAGTTATGTATTTTAAAGATTTGAACTGGAATTTGTATTAAAGGATTATTTATATATAAGGTGAGGATGATTGATTTAATTTCATTGGCGGATTATTATTTTATTTTTATTTATGATTTCATTTTCGCTGCAAGATATGTTATTTATGCTATTATGATTATTGCATGTTTTATTTTATTTTAAAGCTTGCTACGGGTTCCGGATTTGAAAGAATTCCTGTTCCCTAGCGTCTGTCATGGCCTCTATTTTGGGTCATGACATCAGCAGAGAGGCCTAGCCTAGCATAGTCAAAGGCAATAACAGAGGGTACAAAGGAGCAGTAGACATGGCCATGGAGGTCAGCGCAGACTGTTCAGACTTGGGGCAGGTGCTTCAACCAGCAATAGTGGTCATAGTTCTGGGTCAGCTACCAGTGCTTGTCAAACGTGTGGTAGAGTCCATCAGGGACCATGTTATATGACACCGCTAACTTATTTTCAATACGGATAGATGGGACACTTTGCCAGATCATGTCCCTATTTTGGTTATCAGAAGCCATAGATTCTATAATTTCCACAGCAGTCGATTGCCAGTGCAGCACCAGTTCCTTTTCAATTGCCTCTAGCTCAGCACTAGAGTTCTACTCATATTGTTCCTTAGCAAGGTCACGGTAGAGGTACCAGAGGAGCTGCCAAAGGTGTTGGCTAGGCTTATACCAGTCAGTAGGGAGGTCGAGGCTAGGCCAGAGTCTTCCATCTTACTCAGTAGGATGCTCAGGCATCTAATGCAGTTGTGGCAGGTATTATTTCTATTTGTTACCTAGATGCTTGGGTTCTGTTTGATCCGGGTGCCATGCATTCATTTGTTTCTCCTATTTTTGCTTAAAAGTCTTGTTGGTAAGCTTCAAGGATGGCTTTTCCTTTGTCTGTCACCACTCCTCTAAGCGATTCTTTGGACACCGATATTGTTCTTTTGGGTTGTCCAGTTCTTGTTGGAGGTAGAGATTTGTCCGCTGATTTGGTGTTGTTGAATGTGATGGAATTCAATGTTATTCTGGGTATGGATTGGTTATCTCAGCACTATGTCATGGTAGATTGTCAAAGTAAAGAGGTGACTTTTAGAATTCTTGGTGAAGAAGAATTTAAGTTTGTGGTTTATAAGAGTTCTACACCTCAGAATCTCATTTCTGCTATTACAGCTAGGAAGTTGCTGAGGAAGGGTTGTTAGGGTTATTTGACATTATTCAGGGATACTTCAGTGGAGAAGTTGTTGCTCACATATGTTCCTATTGCCTGTGAGTTTCCTGATGTTTTTCCTGAGGAGTTGCCAAGTTTACCACCTCATAGAGAGATTGAGTTCTGTATAGATATGATTCCAAGCACTACCCCTATTTTAATGCCACCCTACAGAATGGCTCCTACAGAGTTGAAAGAGTTGAAGGAGTAGTTGCAAGAGTTGCTAGATAAGGGTTTTATTAGACCTAGTGTTTCTCCTTGGGGTGCACCAGTCCTGTTTGTGAGGAAAAAGGATGGTACCCTGAGACTGTGCATTGACTACAAAGAGTTGAACAAGGTGACAGTGAAGAACAAGTATCCTCTCCCGAGGATAAATGACTTTTTTTATCAGTTACAAGGTGCATAGTTCTTTTCCAAGATTGATTTGAGGTTGGGTTATCATTAGTTACGGATCAGTGAAGCCGATGTTCCTAAAACGGCATTCTGCACTCGATATGGCCATTATAAGTTTCTGGTGATGTCTTTTGGCTTGACTAATGCACCAGTAGCTTTTATGGACCTGATGAATAGGGTATTCAGACAATTTATGGATCAGTTTGTGGTAGTCTTCATTGATGATATATTGGTGTATTCGAGGAGTATGGAAGAACATGTATATCACTTGAGGAATGTACTGTAGATACTGAGAGAACATTAGCTTTATGCTAAATTCTCAAAGTGTGATTTCTAGATGGAGAGTGTTGCTTTTCTTGGACACGTGGTGTCTAAAGAGCGTATCCAGGTTGATCCACAAAAGATTAAGGTAGTGTCTAAGTGGCCTAGACCAACTTCAGTTACTGAGATTCACAGTTTTTTGGGTTTAGTTGGGTATTATAGGAGGTTTGTATAAGATTTTTCTAGAATTGCAGCTCTTATGACTCGCTTGACTTAGAAAAATGTAAGGTTTGAGTGGTCTGAAGCTTGTGAAAATAGCTTTCAGTTTTTAAAGGAGAAGTTGGCCACAACTCTAGTTTTGGCTTTGCCTAATGGAGAAGACAAGTTCACAATATATTATGATGCCTCAAGAGTTGGCCTAGGTTGTGTGTTGATGTAGAATGGTAGGGTGATAGCCTATGCTTCGAGGCAGTTAAAGAAGCATGAACAGAATTATCCTACCCATGACCAAAAGATGGCTGCAGTGATCTTTGCTCTCAAGATCTGGAGACATTATTTGTACGGGGTGACTTATGAGATTTTTACTTTTCACAAGAGCTTTAAATATATTTTCCAATAGAGAGATCTAAATCTGAGGCAGAGGAGATGGTTGGAATTGTTGAAAGATTATGATTGTGAGATCCTTTATCATCCATGCAAGGCTAATATGGTAGCAGATGCCTTGAGTAGGAAGTCCCCAGGTAGTATTGCTGACATTAGTGTGGAGAGGAGACCGTTGATCCAAGAGTTGCATCAGTTAGCGGATCAAGATCTGATGATGAAGGTGAGAAGATTAAGTGGACTGCTAGCTCAGTTTAAGGTGTGATATATGCTGAGAGATAGGATTAAAGTAGCTCAGAGCTGAGATCCTATTCTAGAAGAGCTTGCAGAGAATGTTCGAGCAGGGAAGTCCACTGATTTCACACTTGATGATGATGGTGTTTTATGGATCAATGGTAGATTGTGTGCTCCTGATGTGGATAATTTGAGAGAAGAGATCCTTAAGGAAGCACATTCTACAGCTTACAGCATACATCCAGGTGTCACTAAGATGTATCATATTATTAAAGACTTGTACTAGTGGGATGGACTGAATAAGGATGTCGCTGATGTCACGACCCCAACCGGGGGCCATAACCGACACTAGGGAACAAGAATTGTTTCAAATCTGGAACTCGTAACAAGCCTTAAAATAATAAAAACATATAATAATTAATTAAAATATGTCGTAAATAAAATTTCAATTTAATATAATAAAATAAACTTTTTCATATTATGAAATAATTTAGTATAATATTCAGATTAAAGATCTGAATTAAAATCTCAAACATCACATAGATAAAACTCACTTTTGTTACAAAATATAACTACTATAGTTTAGTAGAGTACAATAATAAATACTAAGTAAGTAATTTACATAATAGGGCCAGGGCGGAAGAAATCCGGCAGATAGGCCTACTGCTGAGGTTTAAAGAAGAGGACTCTTTTATAAAAACATCAATTGAGGGGAGTTAGACCTCACTGAGTGAATTTTTATAATATATACATGCATTACTACATGACAAATGCAAACACCCAATGTGTATATAATAAATATATATATACATGCAGGTACACATAGATGCAAAGAAAAATCACTTTATATAATACTAAAAAATATTAGTTTATGAAGGATCAAATAGAACCCTAAGTTGTCGCAACCTTAAATATCACATAAAAACGCTCTAGCCATACTCGCTCACTTAATTCCAAGTAAATTCACTTAATCCAACTGGATAGTGGACTCACCCCGAGACACTTGGTCAACCGAGCTCCAGCAATCACACCATCAATCACATCAATCTTAATCAAATCAATCATATCATTCTTAATCAAATCATAATACCACAAATGATTCTCACTCAACCCTAAATCTATCGCATCGGTACATACACGGTCCTAATACTGCCCATTAGGAAGCACGTTCTATCAATATCCTTCATTAAAGATAAAACATACATACGAAAAGATAAATAATGCATAATGACTTTCAAAATGATCAAATAAACCATAAATATACCTAAAATAAACTAAGTATATTTCAGGTATATATATGTAAAATAAATTCAATTAAATCATGTAATATACTTAAAATCAACCAATAAGATACTTAAACATAATTTGAAAATAAATCACAAAGAAAACATGCATTTATTTTAAAATATACCAAAAGTATACTAAAACTATACCTAAGCATTTAATAAAGCAATTAAGCAAAACTTTACATTTAAAACATATAATTCTAAAGCATGCAACCTAAAATAATTTATATATATCATAATAACTCACAGGGATGCGCTCCTCGAGACTAGTCCAACGGGCTTGGTCCACTGGCCTCGGTCTCAATGCAACTAAACAATAAAACAATCACAATATTAGAATATATTTAACTTAAGCTTCTAGAGATTCGATCTAGAATTCCTAAGCACAAACAAATACGGAATCAGAATTAGACCTGATGTCACGTTTTACAAGAATTCTACCAAAAATTCGACAGAATAACCTCTGTAAAATGGACATCTCTTTACTTAAAAAGTAGAGCAGATCCTACAAGAAAAGTACACTTCGAATACAAAATTCTCACAACCCTCAGTTGGGATCCTGAACTTCAATAATCCCCAACCGAGGTCCACAATCCAACACAAGTTCAAATAACACAATAAAATATATTAAAATTTAATAAATACCAAAAATACCCTTTAAATATCAAAATATGGCAATTTAAGTATTAAAACACCAAAAGTAATTAATTTACCAATAATTACTTAAAAACCCTAATCAATAATATAATATTATTAAAAATCGACATTTCTCAATAATTCCACAAATATTTATGGAAATTCATTTTATAAATCCAAATTACTTAATTAGTCTGAAAATATATTAAAAATTACTAAAAATGTATTTATATACAAAAATAGTATATTATATGTAAATTTGAAAATAATTTTTGAAAATAGTATTAATTAGTTAAAATTAGTAAATAAACTTTAAAAATCATTTTTATACCTCAAATAATATTAAAACCAATTAGATTTAATATTCAACTAAAATTACTACCAAATTACCCCTAATAATTAAAAATATACATAAAATACTAAAAATATTCAAAAAATTCAACAAAAATTACATAAATACAAAAAAATTATTTTCTCAACATATTATTCATTAAAATCAACAAATACACTTAATTAACCAATTATTTCTAATTAAATATATTTTTTAACCTATATTTTCAAAACTAACATAAACTAAAAATAATTATAAAAATTACAAAAAATTCACAAAAATTATAAATTAAATCCTAAAATTAATATTAACTACAAATAACACTAAAAATCACAATTTCATAATTTATTTAATTAATTTACGAAAATAATGAAATAATAATAAAATAATAAAAAATTTACAAAAATCAAAATAATTCTCAAAAATTACATAAAAATTCAGGGATGTAGATTAAGCTAAGGGGAAAAATTTTTATTAAAGAATTTCTCATGAATCAAGCAAAAAAAAAAAAAATTGAAAACTCAAGAATGGCCGAAACAAAAACAAGCTTAAAACCTCACCACCACACGTTTTATGGCCAAAAGGAGCTCAAAATCTTCCTCATCGAAGCTCCGTGAGTTCAACACCACCGGAAACTCTTGATTTGGTGGTTGGATGGAGGAGAACAGTGAGGGAGCAACTTTCGGCCAAAAATGAGTTGTGGGAGTCGACACCGGCGCCGGAGAAAGAAGGGAAGGCCGTGGCAATGAGAGCTGAAAGGGGAGGCACTCTGATGGCCGATAATCGGAGGTAGCAAACAGTGAGGGTGGGGGAGGATGGTGATCGAGAGAGATGAAGAAATAAAAGGGAGAAGGTTTATATATATATATATATATATATATATATATATTTCATAAACTATATAATATATCTTTAATAAACTATACAACATAATAAATATTATTATATTACACTAAATTCACACACCATACACACTTAAATATACACACATATATTAATATATTACACATTAATATTAATAATATACACACAATATATTAATATTAAACCCTAAATATATGTGCATATATATATATATATATTAAATACACTTAAATAATGTAATTTATTAAAATAATAATATTAAAGTATTAATGCACTACAATAAGCATTATTAAAATAATATTATTCAAAATATTAAACCGCAATATAAACAATTACATAGAAATTTTTTTAATTAAACGTAAAAATAATAATGACAATAATTCACAAGATAATAAAATAACAAAATAATATTTTAAAATTATTAACACTGCATATCCTATTTTAAAATAAAATAATATAAAAACTCGGGTTGTTACAGCTGATTATGTTGCTACGTGTTTGACGTGTCAGTAAGTGAAAGCTGAATATCAAAAGCCTTTTGGGAAGCTTTAGCCTCTTCCTATTTCTAAGTGGAAGTGGGAAAGGATTGCTATGGATTTTGTGGTTAGTTTACCGCATTCTAAAGATGGATATGATTCCATCTGGTGATTGTGGACAGGTTGACCAAGTCTGCACATTTCTTGCATGTGAAAGCCACTTATTATGTAGCTAGATTGGTGAAACTGTATGTGCAGCATATTGTGTGCCTTCATGGGGTACCTGTGTCCATTGTGTCAAACAGAGGTTCGGTATTTACTTCTCATTTTTGGCAGAAGTTGTAGGAAGCGATGGGCACTAGGTTGGATTATAGTACTACTTTTCATCCTCAGACAGATGATCAGTTTGAAAGGACGATCCAGACACTGGAAGATATGTTGAGGATGTGTGTTTTGGATTTAGGAGGTAGCTAGGATGATCATTTGCCACTCGTTAAGTTTGCTTATAAGAACAACTACTATAGCAGTATTGGAATGGCACCATATAAGGCTTTGTATGGAAGGAAGTGTAGATCCCCTCTGAGTTGGGATGAGATTGGAGAGAGAGCTTTGACTGGACCTGAGATGGTTTAGGACACTATTGAGAAAGTTGTTGTGATCAAGAATATATTAAAGACCACAGTTAGCAGACAGAAGAGCTTTGTGGATCCTAGATGCAGAGATGTGGAGTTCCAGGTAGGAGACTATGTTTTTATGAAGGTGTCTCCGATGAAGGGTGTTATGAGATTTGGCAGGAAGGGTAAGCTAGCACCGAGATATATAGGACCGTTTGAGATTCTAGTGAGAGTTGACACTATTGCATATCGGTTGGCTTTGCCTCTGAATCTGTCTCAAGTGCATCCGGTGTTTCATATCTCGATGCTAAGGAAGTATATTTTAGACCCTTTGCACGTGTTACAGCCCAATAGCGTGGAAGTGAATGAAGACTTGAAATTTATAGAAGAACCTATTGCGATCATAGACTATCAAGTTCAACAGTTGCGTTTAAAGCAGATTTCGATGGTCAGAGTGTTATGGTGCAACAACAACGTAGAAGAGCATACCTGGGAGACTGAAGCTGAGATGTGAGCTTCTTACCCGTATCTCTTTCCTCCTTGATTCTTGTTTATTTTTTCTTGAATTCGGCAACGAATTCTTATAAGGAGGGGAGACTATAATAACCCTAGTTTTTAAATTATTTTAATTTAAAACATGATATGCAGTATTAATAAGATTCAAAGTTATATTTGATTATTTTATTATCTTGTGATTAATATTTATTATTTTATGTTTAATTATAATTTTCTGCGTAAATATTCATTTTCAAACTTATTATTTTGGAATTTATTTACGTTATATTTACTACATTGAAAAGAAGTATTTTAATAATAATATTTAAGTACTAATGTTATTTTATTTTTAAAATGATGTTTATTATTATTATTATTATTATTATTATTAAAATGCATTATTGCATGATTATTTTATGTGTTATTATATATATATATATATATATATATATATATATATATATATATATATACACACCCATATATTAGGGTTAGGGTTAGTATTATTATTTTATTTGCGTGTGAGTCCAAGCTTCTTTTAGCTTAAAAACTCGATTTGGTGAGGTGTTGATCAAGTTTTAGAATTCAGTCACTTAGGGTTTTTGATTTTTTTTAAGGTGTTAATGGTTGATTCATGAAAAATTCCTTTACACTTTAATATTGATTCTACTAGCTTAATCTACTCCCATGAATTTTTGTGTGATTTTTAGAAATTATTTTGATTTTTGTGAATTTTTTAATATTTTATTAATTTTTGTAAATTAATTATATAAATTATGAAATTGTTATTTTTGGTGTTATTGGTAATTATTATTAATTTTAGAATTGAGTTTATAATTTTTGATTTTTGTGTTATTTTTATAATTATTTTAGGTTTATGTCAATTTTGAAAAATTAGGTTATATATATATATATATATATATATATATATATATATATATATATTAGAAATAATTGGTTAATTATATGTTTTTGTTGATATTATTGAGATATATGTTGATAAAATAATTTTTGTGTATTTATATATTTTTTATTGAATTTTTGAGTATTATTAGTATTTTATGTGTATTTTTGAATATTAGGGTTAATTGTGTAAATTGGTGATAATTTTAATTAAATATTATGTTTAATTGATTTTAATATTATTGAAGGTACTAAAATGATTTTTACAAATTATTTACTATTTTGTAACTAATTAATACTAATTTTTTTAAAATTATTTTTAAATAATATATTATATACTATTTTTGTAATACAATAGATTTTTAGTAAATTTTTATATAAAATTGGACTAATTAAATTATTTGGAATTATAATATCAATTTTCATTATTAATTGTGTAATTATTAGAAAAATGGATTTTTAATAATATTACGTTATTATTTTGGGTTTTTAAGTACTTATTGAAAAAATAATTATTTTTGGTGTTTTAATGTTAAATATATTATATTTTGATATTTTGAGGGTATTTATGGTAATTATTGATTTTTAATATATTTTATTATATTATTTGAATTGTAGACCTCGGTTAGGGAATTTTGTAGTTCGGGATTCCAACCAAAGGTTGTGAGGATTTATATATTCGAAATGTATTTTTCTTACAGGACCGGCTGTACTTTTTAGTAGAGAGATGTCCGTTTTACAAAGGAGGTTCTATCGAATTTTTGGTAGAGTTCTCGTAAAACATGACATCGGGTCTAATTCCAATTCTGTGTCTGTCTGTGTTTAGTAATTCTAGATCAAGTCTCTAGAAGTCTAAGTTAGATTTATTCTGATTTTTGTGGTTCAGTCTCGAGAAGCGCATCCCTGTGAGTTGTTATTCTATATATACATTGCACTTAGGTTGCATGTTTTAGAAATACATGTTTAAAATGTATAATTATGGATAACTAGTTTTATTAAATGCATAAGTATATTTTAGGTATATTTTTAGTATATTCTTGGTATATTTTGAAATAAATGCATATTTCACTTTGATTTATACCTAAATTATTTTTTAAGTATATTGTTTGTTTATTTTCAGTATATTCATGATTTATTTGAATATATTTTACATGTATATACTTGAAATATACTTAGTTTATTTTAGGTATATTTTTGGTATATATATGGTTTATTTGATTATTATGAATGACTTTATCCATTATTTGTTTATTTGAATGTATGTTTTTATTTTAAATGAAGGATATCGATCGAACGTGCTTTCTAGTGGGCAACACTAGGACCGAGTACGTACTGGTGCAATAAATTATAGGTTAAATTACTAACTTATTTATGGGATCAGGATTTAATTGATTTGACTGATGTGTGATGTGATTGAGGGTGTGATTGCTAGAGCTCGACAGACCAAGTGTTTCAGGGCTAATCACACTAACAGTCAGACTGCTGGAGCTCGGTTGACTTAATGTCTTATGGCCAGTCTACTGTCGAGTTGGATTAAGTGAATTTATTTGGAATTAAGTGAGCCAGTATGGCTAGAGTGATTGCTATTATTAATTGAGGTTGTAATCATTTAGGGTTCTATTTGATCCTTCAAAACTTATATCTTTCAGTATCATGAAACAAAATGATTTTAGCATCTGTGTGTACATGCTTGTATATTTATTTATTATATACATATGATTTTTTGCATTTGACATTTAGTAATGCGTGTATATATATTATAATAATTCACTCAGTGAGGTCTGACTCCCCTCAGTTGATATTTTTACAGGAGAGTCTTCTTCATCAGACCTCAGCAGTAGGTCTATCCATGGGATTTCTTCTGCCTCGGCCCTATTATGTAAATTATCTACTTAATTATTTATTATTGTACTCTAGAAAACTGCAGTAGTGTTATTTGTATTAGTAGTGAGTTTTATTTTATTTTGTTGTATGAGATTTTAATTCAGATGTTTAATTTGAATATTGTATTAAATCATTTCATGATATGAAGAAGTTTTATTTTATCTTATTAAATTGAAAATTTTAATTATGGTATATTTAATTTTTATTTTATTTATTGTATGCTTTATTATTTTTAGGCTTGTTATAGGTTTCGGATTCGAAAGAATTCATGTTCCCAAGCACCGGTCATAGCCCCTAGTTTGGGTCATGACAGTGATAACTCTGGTGGCGACACTAATCTATAAGCCATATCTCCTACCCTTAAACAAATTTCAAAGGGCCTGATATATCTTGGAGCTAACTTACCCTTCTTACTAAACCTCATCACTCCCTTTATTAGAGACACCTTGAGGAACACCATGTTTCCTATATAAAATGATACATCTCTCTTCTTAGGATTAACATAGTTTTTCTGTAGACTAAAATCTATCCTCAATCTCTGTTGGATGACATAAATTTTCTCTGAAGTCATTTTCACCAATTATGGGCATGTCAGTTGTCTCTATTTCATAACTCATCTCATATAGCCTGAGATGGACATTTAAAATCAATCACCAAATAATTTACTCAGTTTAAATAATTTTTAAAATAGTGAAGTACTATTCATGACTAGTAAAAATACATATTTATGAATAGTAAAATATTATTTATGAATAATAAAATATGTACAAAATATTTAGAAAACATAAATGTTACATTTTTAAATACAGCTTAACCACATGTTCTATAACACTTATACAACAAATAAAAAATAATAATAATAAAAGGAAAGACTTCTTTAACGAGGATTTGTTGGCCAACCTTATTATGGACTTCTATGCACACTCACTAAACCCGGTTCACCAACTATCAAGCCTAGTTATCTGAAAATGTTTATAAAATAAAGTAAAATGAGTACAGAAATACTCAATGAATAGATGTTATAGGTAGAAAATAGTTTAGATAAATTAAATATAATAAAAATCTCAAATTAAAAATACTAAAGCATTAATAATCAAATGATCATTTACTTAAAATATCCAGTTCAATCTTACTTTCAAACATATTCAAAGCTTAGTCAATTGAATCACATGCTTTTACAAACATCAATACAACTTTTCATTTGTATTAACCATCCCTGTATTAAGCATCACAACCTGACCATAACATACAGGCCATCACAAACTCAATTTCTAGGCACACTTGAAGGCTAACCCTTCAACTACATTAGCATGGAATGACCCTTCTTCCTTCATCGTCCTTCAATCAAGTGCCTTGTTATTTATTGTCCAATAACAACCAAAAAAATCTCAAATATGCTTATATCACCTTAGCACATTCATTCATCTTATATAGGGAGATAATACACAAAACAAATATCATTTCCTCCAAATAACCAATCAAAATAACACTATCGTCTTTATGGTTCAATAAGCATTCAAAATCAAACAATCTTTATTATAGTTCAAAGAAGTGAAATCAGGTTGAGCATAAGCTCATTTTGATCATCGAGTAATAAAACGGATCTCAATTTAGATCTCTAAGCAAAGCATATAGAAATAACAAATTTAATTCATATAGTTAAAACCTTTAAAGCTTAAAACTTAAACATGTGATTCTAGTAGCATGTGGCTGAATTGAAACCATTTAAATAAATCATTTCAGGTCCATAAGAAAACATTAAAAATATCATTTTTCTGCTGAAATAAATAAATTTTAAAGACTTGAACATCTACTCACCAAACAACCTATAAACACACAAATTCGGTTCATCGAATTTGCTTAATTTGTACCTACACTTCTTTTGCCTTTTCCAGTACCTAACACAAGCAATTTCATTTATAAATTATCAATATAACAATCTTATATACTGATCTAACCATGCAGCCCCTAAACTATATGCAAAATATGCAAATTAACTTAACTCTACAAACCAGCCTTATTAACTCTACAATAGCTATTTTCAAGCCTATATTAGAAAAATTACTTTGATCTATAGAAGAAGAATTTTAACTCAAATTTTAACAAGAATTAGGAATTTGTGTCTAGTACCTTCAATAAAATGTTCACTTTTATTTAATAACCATAAATAAAATTATAAAGGTTGCATTACAAGCAGCTCAATTACTTAGATAGATTGAGCAATAAAAAGTATAAATTTGTTAGACCACTATTCCATCATAATCAGCTATGGACCAAAATAAAAAGTTTTAGATAACTCTTCTAAGTTTTCTCAAAATCAAACCAAGATTAATTTTGAGTTTTCTAGCTCGAGATATATGAAGAGTATCTAGACTAATTTTAACTTATAAACTCTGTAAACCTGATTCACATAATCAAAATCACTGTTGTATGAGCTGACTTTGAAAATTTTTTGGGACTTATAGAAAAGGAATTTTAAGCTGAAATTTTAATCCATCTTAGATATATATGTATAGAATATGACCTAAAAATTTTGTATCAATTGGATAACCAGAAAGAAATCTATAAGGTTCATATTATAATCAACTTAAAGAATCTAACAGATTGAGCATTAAAATGTTTCCTCTAATTACACTAACATAAAGATTGATTTAGATCAGGATCAAGGAGTAACAGTTTTAGAAAACTCTTCAAAATTTCCATAGCATCAAATAACACTCAATTTGGAGCTCTCTATCTCATGTTATGATTAAAATCCAAGACTAAAAAATCAGCTTGAGAACTGTTGTATATGAACCCTAATTGAAATTAACCAAAACACTTAAATTACTTACCAAATCAATTAGAGAAGGCTTTTAGGATGAAATTTCTAGCTTGAAAAGTGTTTTTGATCATCAAATTCCACTTGCAAATCAAGCCTAAACTTGAAGAATTCAAGTAGCCCCTTTAGTTTCCCTATTTCTCTCCTTTTCTTTTATGTTCCTTGACAAAAATGGCTGCCAAGGAGATGACCACGAAATGGAGGAGATGGCAGCCCTAAAATGGACATGTCAACTTGAAAAAATCCATTTATATCCTTAATGAAATGGCTTTACTTCCTATTCATCCTCAAGCTTTCAATTATGCATTCTAGGATGACTATTTGCTTCAATTGAGTCCTTATCTCTTACTAACATTTAAATTCTTATCATTTACTTCATTTCAACTCCACATCTATTTTATTATCAATATTTTATTCATTTTAAGTGTCATCAAAAATAAAAAATTCACACTCTCTGATTAATTACAAGTTACAACTTAACTTGATACACTAATCTAACAATACATATACTAGCTTATACTTAAATTCTATCAACATATATGTAAATGTAATGCAAAAATGAATGTAAATGTACCTATAATTAGGGTACGGGTGTGACAATCTCACCAACTTCCCAACACAAGGGTGATCTACACTTCCTTCCATACAATGCTTTATACGGAGCCATATCAATACTTGTATGATAACTATTGTTATATGTAACTTCAATCAAAGGTAAGTGCAAATGCCATTGACCACTAAAATCTATTACACATAATTGAAGCATATCCTCCAAAGTATGAATGGTCCTTTCCGACTAGCCATCAGTTTGAGGATGAAAAGTTGTACTGAATCCAATCTTGCACCTAAAGCCTTCTACAATTCTTGCCAAAAGAGTAAAGTAAAATTTGGTCCTTTGTTTGACACTATACTTTTTGGCACCTTATGTAGACAAACAATTTGGTTGATATACAATCTGGCCAATTTTTCTATAGTATAAGTCTTTTTAATTGGCAAAAAGTGAGTTCACTTGGTCAACTTGTCAATTATCATCCATATGGCATCATATCCACTTAATGTGTGAGGCAAACTAGAAACAAAGTCCATCGCAATCATGTTCCACTTTCACTCTGGAATGGGTAACTATTACAGCAATCCTGAGGGTCTCTAGTGCTCCAATTTCACTTGCTAATAAGTGAGACACTTGGATACAAATTCCATAATGTCACTTTTCATCCCATTCCATTAATTTGTATCTTTCAAAACATGACACATCTTGGTAGAACCTGGGTGAACACTATAAACTAAAAAATGAGCTTCCTCCACGATCTCCTTCCTCACCTCATCCACATCTAGCACACACAACCTAGTGCCCAACAAAAAATGCCTTCACTATAAATTACAAAATCCTAGGACTAACCTCGATGTACCTCCAATAAGTCCCTTGTCTACGTTGCTTTTACTCTATCCAAGTACATAGAATGTACTATGAATTGAGCTAAAAGACATTTTTTGTTTACCTTTCATTGCAACCCTTAATCAATCAGCTCATGCAACTCTTTAACAATTGGCCTCATGTAATGACCTATATTTTTTAAAATTATTTTATTTTAAAATGAGATATGCAGTGTTAATAAAATTTAAAGTTAAATTTGATTATTTTATTCTTATTTTACTGTTTTACAATTAATTATTATTATTCTATGTTTAAATAAAATTTCTACATAAAAATAGTATTTTTGGTTGTTTGACTTGCATGATTATTTTAGTATTTTTATTATATTATTGTTTCATTATTTTCCCTAATTATTTTATTAATATATTATTTTATTAATTTCATTATTTTTTTTGTTATGTATTATGTATTATACTAATTAGGCTTTATTATTATTTTATTTTATGTGTTATATATATATATATATACACACACACACACACACACACACATTTAACCATAAAAACACATATACATATACATACATACACTCACTGTGCAACCTGAACCACCGAGCCCCTCCGCCCTTCGTCGTCCATTTCCCTTACCGATGGTGTGCCTTTTAGCCGTCCACCACCTCCTACCGACGTCACTAGCTTCTTCTCTCTCTCTCTTCTTCTTCTTCGAGTAGAAGCAGCAGCAGCAATGACAATGGGCATCATCGGAGTTCTTCCTTCCTCCGGCCACCTCTTCGAGCTCTTCCGGTGTCCTTTAGCTCCTCAAGATCCGATGAACTTGATCCTAGCTTTGGTTTGAGCTCTAATCCATCCATTTTTGTGTTTTCTTGAATTTTTAATTTTGAGTATTAGGGTTTCACAATTTTTTTTAGGTTGATTTCATTTGATTCAGTCAATCCTCCTCAATAAATGTTGTTCCTGGAAGCTCAATCTACATCTATATTTTTTTTTATTTTTAGAATTTATTTTGATTTTGGTGAATTTTTGAATATTTTATTATTATTTTATTAATTTTTGTAAATTAATTATATAAATTATGAATTTGTGATTTTTGGTGTTATTATTAATTATTATTAATTTTATAGTTGAGTTTATAATTTTTGAGATTTTTATGTAATTTTTATAATTATTTTTAGTTTATGTCAATTTTGAAAAATTAGGTTAAATATATATTTTGGTAGAAATTATTGGTTAATTATATGTTTTTGTTGATAATAATGAGATATATGTTAAGAAAATAATTTTTATGTATTTATATAAATTTTATTGAATTTTTGAGTGATATTAGTATATTATGTGTATTTTTGAATATTAGGGTTAATTGTGTAATTTGGTGATAATTTTAGTTAAATACTATGTTTAATTAGTTTTAATATTATTTGAGGTATAACAATTATTTTTACAAATTATTTACTAATTTTAACTAATTAATACTAATTTTCAAAAAATTATTTTCAATAATATATTATATACTATTTGATAATAAAATGGGTTTTTAGTAATTTTTAATATGTATTTAGACTAATTAAGTTATTTGGATTAGTAAAGTGAATTTTTATTAAAATATATTGAATTATCGAGAAAATTGGATTTTAATAATATTATATTATTATTTAGGATTTTTAAGTAATTATTGGGAAAATAATTATTTTGGTGTTTTAATGTTAAATATGCTATCTTTTGAGATTTTGAGGGTATATATGGTATTTATTGATTTTTAATATATTTTATTATATTATTTGAATTCTGGTGAATTGTGGACCTTGGTTGGGGGAATTTTGTAGTTCGGAATCCTAACTGAGGGTTTTATGAATTTTTATATTCGAAGTGTATTTTTCTTGCATGACCGGCTTTACTTTTTAGTAGAGAGATGTCCGTTTTACAGAGGAAGTTTTACCGAATTTTCGATAGAATTCTCGTAAAACATGACATCAAGTATAATTCCAATTCTGTGTTTGTCTGTATTTTGTAATTCTAGATCGAGTCTCTAGAAGTCTAAGTTTGATTTATTCTAATTTTTATGATTATTTTTATTGTTTAGTTGCACCGAGACCGAGGCTTGTTGAACCAGTCTCGAGGAGCGCATCCCTGTGAGTTGTTATTTTATATATACATTGCACTTAGGTTGCATGTTTTAGAAATACATGTTTTAAATGTATAATTATGCATAATTATTTTATTAAATGCTTAAGTATATTTTAGGTATATTTTTTAGTATATTCTTGGTATATTTTGAAATAAATGCATGTTTTATTATTGATTTAAACTTGACATGTTTTTAGTATATTGTTAGTTTACATTCGGTATCTTTTATGATTTATTTTGAATTTATTTGATATATATATTCTCAAAATATATTTAGTTTATTTTAGGTATATTTCTGGTATATATATGGTATATTCTATCATTTTCAATGTCATTTTTACATTATTTATTTTCGATTGAATGGTTTGTTTTTAAAATGAAGGATATTGATAAAACGTGCTACCTAGTGGGCAGTACTATGACCGAGTACATACCAGTGCGATAGATTATAGGGTTGAATTACTAACTTATTTGAGGAAATATGATGTGATCGATTTGATTGAGATGTGATGTGATTGCGGGAGCTCAGTTGACCAAGTGTCTTGGGGCCAATCATATTGACAGTCAGACTGCTGGAGCTTGGTCGACTTAGTGTCTCGGGGCTAGTCTACTGTCCAGTTGGATAAAGTGAATTTATTTGGAATTAAGTGAGCCAGTATGGCTAGAGTGATTTCTATTGTTAATTGAAGTTGCGATCATTTAGGGTTCTATTTGATCATTCAAACCTATATTTTTAGTAGTATGAAATATAGTGATTTTTAGCATTTATGTGTACGTGCATGTATAAATATTTATTATATACAGATGATTGTTTGCATTTGACATATAGTAATGCTTGTATATATATTATAACAATTTACTTAGTGAGGTATGACTCCATTCAGTTGATATTTTTATAGGAGAGTCTTCTTCTTCAGACCTCAACAGTAGGCCTATCCGCTGGATTTCTTCTGCCCCGACCATATTATGTAATTTATTTACTTAATTATTTTTTATTGTAACCTAGTAAACTGCAGTAGTTATAATTTGTATCAGTAGTGAGTTTTATTTTATTTTTTCTATATGAGATTTTAATTCAGATGTTTAATCTGAATATTGTATTAAATCATTTTATGATATGAAGAAGTTTTATTTTATCATATTAAATTGAAATTTTAATTATGGCATAATTATTTTATTATATTTATTGTATGTTTTTATTCTTTTAAGGCTTGCTATAAGTTCCGGATTTGAAAGAATTCTCGTTCCCAGCGCTGATCATGACCCCCGGTTTGGGTCGTGACACCTCCTTTCCGAGCTAATGTAAACAAGACTTCCCGTTGACTTCATACTTAATGCATCAGCTTGTTATAATCCAATTTTTTATAAAATTAAATTTCTGGGATTTGCAGTGTTAATAATAATTTTATAATTTTGTTATATTATGATTATTTTGTGAAATTAAATTAAATTCAAGTGTTATTATTTACTTTATTATATTATGGAATTATTATTAATTTAAAATTTAAAACTAATTTTATTGTTATATATTATTTAATATTATTATTATTTGTGAATTATTGTTGTAGTGTATTTTTAATATTATATATATATATATATATATATATATATATATATATACATAGAAGAATTTTTTTTTTGCTTCCCTCCACTCTTATCTCTTTCCTTCCCCTTTCCCTTCTTCTTCTTTCTAGTCTCTTGGATGAATCAATCCTCCTGCATAGCTAAAACTGACTATCATGATCCAAATTGGGGAGTCATGATCGGTGCTAGGGAATGAGAATTTTTTCAAATTTGGAACCTGTAGTAAGCCTTAAAATAAAACCATGCAGAAATATAATATAAGACTATCAAAGAATTTAAAATTTAAAATAATATTAAACGAATTCTCATAGCATATATTAAAATATAACATAAATAATTCTTCAAACACAAACAGATAACAAGAATCATGATAGATGGGGGATCGACTGTTAATCTCCTACCTTTGAGAATGCTAAAACGTCTCGTGATTTCTATTCATCGATTGGCCCCAAGAAATCTACTTATCCAAGGATTTAACAAAAGTAGGCAGAGGTCTCCAGGCATTGTATGACTTGAATGAAAGATCAAGGAGTGGGAGGATATCATACTCTTTTATGTCATTGATACGGAAACATCAAACAACAAATATTCTACTTGGGCAGCCTTGGATGCATGATAATTGTGTCATCCTCAGTTATAGAATAATGTTAAACACTACATCACTTGAACACTACTATTGCAGCTGCTAAAGTACAAATAAGAGTTTAGATATAAAAATCACATAAAATAATTAAGGCTGAAAAAGATCGACGAAGGGGTCTATTGTAATATCCTGAGTTTTTAAATAATTTTAAACTACATCGGGATATGCAGTGTTAATAATTTTAATATATATTTCTGGTTATTTAATTAGTTTATTATTTATCAAAGTTATTTTTAATTATTTTAAGTTTATTACGTAAAATTTTCCCAAAAATTTTATTTTTAGGAAAATTAAAACCTAAATAAATAATTATCAATTAAATTGGTCGATTTTGTGAATTTGCATGAGTCCATGCACGATTTTAATTTTTGTATTAATATACATACATATACAGGCATATATTTACACATTTAATAAATTAGGGTTTATTTTTAATTAAACCTATATTATATAGTTTTAATAAATTAATGTGTGTTACATATATGTATATGTATATGGATATTATTATTTTAACATGTGGTGTATAAATATTTTGAATATAATAATAAAATATTATAATAATTAAAGTTACCTATATATATATATATATATATACAAAAAATAGAAGTTTGGTTTATTTACGGTTGTGCTATCGTCTTCCTCTCAACATGCTCGACACCCTCCCACCATCTCCGGCCGCTGTAACTCTCAATTTCTTGCTATCGGAGTGCCTCTCAACCAACCACCACCTTCCCAAGCTTCCTCTGCTGCTCTCTCTTCCCTTTTCCGGTGAGTTTTGGTCGTGAAAAGCTAAAGAATTTGAAACTTGAAGCTAGCTCCGATCACCGTGATTCTGGCCACCATTTTGAGTGCCACCAATCTCTAACTTCTACTTGAGCTCTGGTGAGTTCATTTCCAAGCTTGATTTCATGTGATTCGCTCTAGATTTTCCTAGGTTTCCAATTTTCAATTTCGGCTTATATGAGTTCTTGATTTTTTTTTGAGCTTTGATTCTAATGATTCAAGCTAACTTCCTTCATAAATATTGATCCTAGTAGCTCAATCTACATGCTATAATTTTTTTTGGAATTTTTGGGAATTATTTTTATTTTTGTGAATTTTTGATTATTTTATTAATATTTTCTAATTTTTGTAAATTAATTAAATAAATTGTGAAATTGTGATTTTATGGTGTTTATAGGTGTTAAAATGAATTTTCAAAATTTATTTTTAATTTTTGTGATTTTTGTATAATTATTATGAATTTATTTAGTTTAGTTGATTTTTAGAAAATTAGGTTAATTAGGTATTTTGTTAAAATTAATTGGTTAATTGAGTAGAATTATTGATTTTATTAAATTATATGTTAATAAATTAATTTTTGAGTAATTATATTATTTTTAGTGAATTTTTGAATAATTATAGTGTATTATGTGAAATTATATATAACTAGGGGTATTTTGTTATTTTGGTACTAACTTGGTTAAAAATTTAGTTTAATTGGTTTTAATAGTTATTTGAGGTATAAAAATGATTTTTATAAATTATTTATTATTTTTAACTAATTTAAACTATTTTTTGTAAATTATTTTTAAATTATATATAATATACTATTTTTCTAAATAAATGAGTTTTTATCGATTTTTAATATGTTTTAGAGTTAATTGTGTGATTTGGAGTTTTAAAATGTATTTTGGTCAATATTTATGAATTTATCAAGAATTGTGGATTTTTAATAATATTTTATTAAAATTAGGGTTTTATCATAATTATCGGTTAAATAATTATTTTCAGTGTTTTAAATATCTAATTTGCTATATTTTGATTATTAAAGGGCATTTGCGGTATTTCTGAAATTTTCATGTGTTCTGTGTTTACCTCGTGAATTATGAACCTCAGTCGGTGGAATTGTAGTTTGGGAGTTCGATTGAGGGGTTGTAAGACTATTTTTACTCGAAGTGTGTTTCTTTGCAAGACCGACTCTACTCTTTGAGTAGAGAGATGTCCGTTTTACAGGGGAGGTTCTGCCGGATTTTTGGTAGAATTCTCGTAAAACATGATATCCGGTCGAATTCCTATTCTGATTATGTGTTCGGTATTTCTAGATTGAGTCTCTAGAATTTCGTTAGACTTATTCTAATTTCGTATTGTCGTTTGTTTGTTTAGTTGCATCAAGACCGAGGCCTAGTGGACCAGACCTGTCAGACCCGTCTCGTGGAGCGCATAACTGTGAGTTATTATTTTATATATATGTGTTTTAGGATGCATGTTTTTAGAAATGTATGTTCTAATTTTATGAAATATGCATAAATGATTTAATAATTGTTTAGGTATATTTTAGGTATATTTTGGTATATTTTTAATTAAATGCATGTTTTATTATTGATTTATACCTAAAATGTTTTTAAGTATATGTATAGTTTATTTCTGGTTTATTTTGTAATTAAACTGAATTTATTCGACGTATATATACTCGAAATATACTTGGTTTATTTTTGGTATATTTCTAGTGTATGTATGGTCTATATTGTTATTTTAATTAATGTCATGTATCATTTATTTTATGAATGTATGGATTTATTTTTAAATAAAGGATATCAATAGAACGTGCTACCTAGAGGGCAGCACTAAGACCGAGTATGTACCGATACAATGATAGATTTTAGGTTATATTACTAACCTATTTGTGGATATTGATCAGATTGATTTGATTTGATGTGAGATTTGATTTAAGAGTGTGATTGCTGGAGCTCGGTTGACCAAGTGTCTTAGGGCCAATCACACTGATAGTCAAACTACTAGAGCTCGGTTGACTTAGTGTCTCGGGGCCAGTCTATTGTCCAAATGGAACTAGTGAATTTATTTGGAATAAATGAGCCTGTAAGGCTAGAGTGTTGTCTAACACTATTTGAGGTTACGATCATTTAGGGTTCTATTTGATCCTTCATAAACGAATGTTATTTTTAGTATATATATATAAAATTATTTTACTGCATTTGTGTGTATTTGCCTGTATATATATTTATGATATATATTATTGAATGTGTGCATTGTCATTTAGCTATGCATGTATATATACTATAACAATTCACTCAGTGAGGTCTGACTCCCCTCCGTTGACTATTTTTCAGGAGAGTCTTCTTCTTCAGACCTCAGTAGCAGACCCTTACGCCAGATGTCTTATACCCCGGCTTTATTATGCAAACTGCTTACTTGATTTTTATTTTGTATTCTAGACACTACAGTAGTTGTTTTTAGTGAGCAGTATGTATTATATATGTTTGAGATTTTTATTTTCAAGAATTGAAACAAGAATTTATATTAAAAGATTTTATATATATGAGATGAGTTTGTTTTATCTAATGAGTTGGTGGATTATTAGTATTACATATGAGATTTTAATTTCCGCTACAAGATATTTTATTTATGTTAATATTATTTCATGCTTTTATTTTATTTTAAAGGCTTGCTACGGGTTCTGGATTCGAAAGAATTCTCGTTCCCTAACGCTAGTCATGGCCCCTATTTTGGGTCGTAATATCTACCACTGAGGTTTAACAAAGTAGAATGTCTTAAAAAAATACTAAGAGGGGTCAGACTTTATTGAGTGAATTATTATTATATATATACATGTAGTATAAAATATAGACATTCAGACATCAGTATAATATAATATTTATATATATATAACATGATATACATGCATTTCATACACATGCCAAAAATCACTTTTTCAATGCAATAATAAATATAGGAAAATTTTTAGGTGGAGGATTCCCTAAATAGTCTGAACCTCGATCACATAACCAATAGCCAACCGATTTATCCATAACTCAAAATATTTATTTATCCAACTCAAGGTAGTAGACTGGCCCTGTGTACATTAGGTCAATTGAGGATCTGCAATCTCACTACCGGCATGACTGGCCTCGAGTACTCTAGGTCAAATGAGGATCCACAGTCACCCTTTCCAATAATCATTAATCTCAATATTCAATTTCATAATCAAATAATTAGATTCTCATCCTAAAATCTACCGTACTATCGTGCAACAGTCCTAGCGTAGCTCACTAGGTGGCATGTTCTATAACTATCCTCCAAATCATACTTATAATTATTAAGAAAAATGAAATGCATAATTTAAAAATGATAGCATCCATTTTAAGGCAATATATAAAATATATACCAATTATTTACTAAAACATAGATATAAACATTTAATAAAATAAATCATACTTATATTTACATTATTAAAACATGGATGCTCACAAATATTTATTCTACGTGCAATGTATATATATAATGATAACTCACAGGTTGAGTGCGCTCCACGAGAGTGACTCGACTGGCCTAGTCCTAAAGGCCTCGGTCTCAGTGTAGCTAAAGAATACAATAATAATAGTATTTATTATAAATAAATTCATAATTTAATAATTCTAGATTTCTAAAAATGACTCGATCTAGACACGACTCGGGCAAAATTTTAAAACTAGACTTGGACCGGTTGTCATGTTTACGAGAAATCTACTGAAAATTTCGACAGTGTTTCCCCTGTAAAACGGACGTCTCTCTACTAAAAGTAGAGCTGATCCCACATAGAAAAAATTACTTCTAAATAATCCACATCACCAAACCTCGGGGTTGGGCCCCCAAACTGCAAATATTGTCCAATCGAGAACCAATTCCAACAATAATTCCAAAAATAATAATAATTACTAATAAATCACCAAAATTATAAAAATTCAATTAAATACCAAAAATCAATTTATATAGATAATAAAAGCTAAGATGTTTAATTTTCCAAAATAATTAATAGAATCCATTTACAATTAAGTAATATTAATAAACCAACTATTCAAATTTTTAAAATTAATTAGCATAAATTACCAATTATTAAAATACTCAATTATATAATAAAAATAACTAAAAACTTATTTAAGCTTAAAAATAATAATTAAAATTATTACTAAAATATATTTTCAAAAATTACCATTAATTAGCTAAAAAATAGTAATTAATATATAAAAATTATTTTAATGCTAATTATCACTCAAAAACTATCCAAAACCTATTAATTATCAATAATTTCAATTAAAACATAAAAATTACTTATTTATATTACTTTCTTCAAAATTCTATTTTTTTTAAATTTTTTTTACATAATCATTCAAAAATTCGTAATAAAAATTAGGTACGTAATTTAAATAAACTTCCTTCATGAAACTTTCTCTAAATAATATATAGAATTTAATAAAAATAAGAAAATTTTCTGAACTTGGGACTATGTGAACAGTAACCGAACCCGAAAATACATATTTTTAAAATAATTTCAAAAAAGTAAATAAAAATAATATTTGAGTAGATATTAGCTCAAATAACAACTAATCTAAATATCACAACTTCAAATAAAATTATTTTCAATAAGAAAAATCAAATTAAACATATTAACATAAATATAAAATTGAGTTTTCAAAGTTCTTACCAGTCGATCCACTCAAAACTAATTACGTATAATTAAAGCTCATAGTGTGAGCTTCAAAATGAGCCCAAGCTCGATTGGTTTCTTCACTGGTGACCAGACTACACTATTCATGTAGTGCTGTCTTCACTGTTGCCGTTGTTGCCTATGCTACTGATGGTGGTGGTCCGATGAGCTGAGGTGGTGGCGCGTGGATGTTTTCAGTTACAGAGAAAGAAAGAAATAAGGAGAAGAAGAAGGGAAATGGGCTACTGCCTGAAAAAAATTCTATCCCCTTTTTTATAATAATAATAATAATAATAATAATATAATAATAATAATAATAATTTATCAATCAAAACACTCATTCAATAAAATTATTAATAACTTAATAACCCACAAATAATAAATTAACTCACTTTATAACAATTCAAAAAATGAATAAATTTTGAAATCCCAAATTAAATTTAATTTCGTGAATGGCCAAATACTACAATTTAATAAATTAATTAAATAAAATAATAATAATATCAAAATTTTAAAATCATCATTAATAAAAATATTTATTAACACTACATATCTCATAATTTAATTTTATAATTAAGATGAAAATTTTGGGTCATAATAGCCTTCCCTCAAAACAAATTCGTCCTTGAATTTTTAAAACAGAAGAAAAGAATACAAGAAATCATCGAGAAAAAAGATAGGGGTACATTGTTCATATCTCAACTTCTGTCACCCAGTGTACTCTTTCGAGTTGTTGTTCCTCCATAACACTTTGACCATTAGGATCCATTTTGAACATAGTTGATGAACTTGAGAATCCACAATCGCTATTGGTTCTTTCTCGTATGTTAGATCTTCATTCACTTTCACACTCTAGGGCTATAACATGTGTGAAGGGTTTGAAATATACTTCCTCAGCATCGAGACATGGAACACTGGTTGCACTTATGATAGATTCGGAGGCAAAGCCAACTAATATGCAACCATGCAAACTATCTTTAAAATCTCGAACAGTTTAATATATCTCGGTGCTAATTTTCCCTTTTTGCCAAATCTCATCACACCCTTCATCGATGACACCTTCATAAATATATAATTCCTAACCTGAAACTCAACATCCTTGCACTTTGGATCTGTATAGCTCTTTTGTCTGCTAGCTGCAGTTTCTAATCTTCTTCTTATTAAAGTAACTTTCTCAGCTGCACCCTAGATAATCTCAGGTATAATAAGTTGTCTCTCTCCCACCTCATTCCAATATAGAGGGGATCTACACTTCCTCCCATACAAAGCCTCATATGGTGCCATTTCAATACTGTTGTGGTAGCTATTATTGTAAGTAAACTCTACCAATGGTCGATGATCATCCCAACTGCCTCCAAGCTCCATCACACACATTCTCAATATATCCTTAAGTGTCTAGATCGTCCTCTCAGTCTGACCATTTGTTTGAGGCTGAAAAGTAGTACTGAAGTCAAGTCTAATGCCCATCGCTTCTTACAACTTCTGACAAAAATAAGAGGTGAACATATAGCCTCTATCAAATACAATGGACACAAGTACTCTATGTAGGCACACAATATGCTTAATATACAGCTTAGTTAACTTGGCTATATAAAAAGTAGCTTTAACTAGTAGGAAGTGAGATGATTTGGTTAACCTGTCCACAATTACCCAGATGGAATCATATCCATCCCTTGAATAAGGTAACCTTACCACAAAATCCATTGTAACTCTCTCCCATTTCCATTCAGGAATAGGAAGAGGTTGAAGCTTCCTAGAAGGCTTTTGATGTTCAGCTTTCACCTGCTGACAAGTCAAGCACTTAGTAACAAAATCAGCTATATCCTTTTTCATATCATCCCACTAGTATAGATCCCTAATGTTGTGGTACATCTTTGTAGCACCTAGATGTACGCTATAAGCTGCAAAATGTGCTTCATCTAGGATCTCCTCTCTCAGATTATCCACATTAAGCACACATAGTCTTCCACTGATCCATAAAACACCTTTATCATATAGTGTAAAATCAATGAATTTTCTTGCTCATACATTCTCCTTAAGTTTAACCAAAATAGGATCTCGGCTTTGAGTTGCCTTGATTCTATCCTTCAAAACTAATATGACTTTGAACTGTGCTAACAATCCTCCTAATTTGGTCATCTTCATCATCCCCTGATCCACTAATTGATGCAACTCTTGGATCAAAGGTCTCCTCTCCACACTAATATGAGCAAGACTACCTGAGGATTTTCTACTCAACGCATCTACTACAATATTAGCCTTGCTTGGATGACAAAGAATATCATAGTCATAATCCTTTAGGAGTTCTAACCATCTCCTTTGTCTCAAGTTCAAATCCCTCTACTGAAAATGTACTTCAAGCTCTTGTGATCTATGAAGATCTCATAAGTTACTCCCTACAAATAGTGTCTCCAAATCTTAAGAGCAAGGATCACTACTGCCATCTCTAGGTCATGAGTAGGATAATTCTATTCATGCTTCTTCAATTTCTTGGAAGCATATACAACTACCCTACCATTCTACATCAATACACAACCTAGACCAACTCTGGAGGCATCACAATTAATAGTGAACTTGTCTTTTCCATTTGGTAAAGTTAACACTGGAACTATGGTCAACTTCTCCTTTAACAGCTAAAAACTATTATCACAAGCATCTGACCACTCAAACTTCACATTCTTTTGAGTTAGGCAGGTCATAGGGCAACTTAGATACTACTTTAATCTTCTGTGGATCAACCTGGATACCATCTTTAGTCACCATGTGACCAAGAAATGCTACACTCTCAGTCCAAAAATCACACTTCGAGAATTTAGCATAAAGCTGATGTTCTCTCAATGTTTGTAGTACTGTCCTCAAGTGATATACATGTTCTTCCATACTCTTCAAATACACTAGTCTATCATTAATGGAGACTACCATAAATTGATCCACATATGGTTTGAATACCCTATTCATCAGATCCATTAGTCAATCCAAATGACATTACTAGAAACTCGTAGTGGCCATATCTAGTATGGAATGCCATTTTAGGAACATCAGCCCCTCTGATATGTAATTGATGATAGCTTGATCTTAAATCAATCTTGGAGAAGAATTGTGCACCCTGAAGCTAATCAAACAAATCATTTATCCTCAAAAGAGGATACTTATTCATAAGCATCACCTTATTTATCTCTCTATAATTGATGCATAATTTGAGTGTACCATCTTTCTTCTTTATAAATAGGACTAATGCACCCTAAGGAAAAGTGCTAGGTATAATAAAACCCTTGTCCAATAACTTTTGTAATTACTTTTTTAGCTCCTTTAACTCTGTAGAGCCATTCTATAAGGCAGCATCAAAATAGGAGTTATCTCAGGAACCACATCGATACAAAATTCAATCTCTCTGTGAGGTGGTAAACCTGGCAACTCATTAAGAAAGATATCTAGGAACTCACAAGCTACAGGGACATCTAAAATAGAAGTCTTCTCCACTATAGTGTCTCTGACCATTGCTAAATATCCTTGACAACCTTTCCTCAAAATCTTTCTAGCATGAATAGTGGAGATAAGATTCTGAGGTGCGAAACTCTTATCACCCACAAACTTAAATTCTTCATCACCAGGAATTTTAAAAATCATCTCTTTACTCCAATAATCAACCATTGCATAGTGCTGAGATAACCAATCCATTCATAGAATCACATCAAATTCCATTACATTAAGCAACACCAAGTTTGTTAGTAGTTCTTTGTCTTCCACTAACACAGGGCACTTAGGAAGAAAAATATCAGCATCCAAAAAATCACTTAGAGCCATGGCAATGAATAAAGGAACTACCAACCTCAAAGCTTGCCAATAAGATTTAGAAGCAAAAACAAGAGACACAAACGAGTGGGTAGCACCAAAATCAAACAGAACTCTAGCATCAGAGAAATAGACTGGAAGTGTACCTGCTACCATGACATTAGATGCCTGCGCATCTTACTGAGTGAGGGTGAAAACTTTGGCCGGTGCTTTGCCTCCCTACTAGTTGGTGGAAGCCTAACTGAAGCCTTTAGCACTACTTCTACCTCCTCTACCATGCTTTTATTGGGCAATAATCTAAGAAGTACTATGATACTGAGTTGGCGGTAGTTGGTAAAGTGTTGGAGCTGCACTAGCAATAGACTGATATAGAAACTATTACTGTTGGTAACTAGAAAATGGGCATGATTTAGCAAAATGCCCTATTTATCTGCATCAGATGCATGTTAATGGCACCATATACTAAGGTCCTTAATCGATTATACCATAAGTTTGGCAAGCATTAGCTATTAATCCTGAGCTACCATAACTAAAACTCTTACCACTGCTGCTGCTAATGGTACCTAACCCAAATCTCACTCGCCTGTGATCTCCACTATGGCTATGTCTCCTACTACCATGGTATCTCAGCTGCTGCCTCTGACCCTACTATATTAAGCCTCTCTGCTGACTACTAAACCCAATCCAAAAAGTTGAGTACATAGTGCTCTAGAATCCTCCTGACTATAGGCCTCCCATTTGATAAAAGTCTAGCATAGCTCCCTACCTAACCATTCTCAGCTCTATCTCCTTAGCCAACTCGATCACAGACTCAAGGGTTAGGCCAGAAGTTAACATCTGAACAAATGTAGGCCCTAATTCGATGACATACATCATAACTACAAAGTAAGTGTCCCTTATCATATGTTCAGTATACCGACCCAACCTAAGAAAATCCCTAGTATACTCCTCGACAGATCTGTCTCCTTTAGTGATGCTAGTCAATCTAAGTCTGTCACTCATCCATAGTGGCTTAGGGCAGAATCTCCTTATAAATCTCTCTCTAAACTGTGCCTAGGTCATCATTGTCATATGCAGTTGTATCACATAAACAAACCAATCTAAGGGTGGTCCTTTAACAAACATCTCGACAATCATAACCCTCTAATGCTTAGTGTGGGCAGTCTGAGTCCTAGTCTCTATAGCATATAGGAAGTCCAACAAGTTTAGAGTCCAATCAAAGGTTATTCAGCTAACTCTGGTGTAGAATAGGGCTACCTCTAGGTCAAACATACCCTACTGATAACTAGGCTACATCTGAGGTGAGGTTGGAGGTATAATAACTTTCTCA